>JARFYF010000002.1:52470256-52481154 GCA_030265395.1 Rhina ancylostomus | reverse complement strand
ATTGACGGATTTAACTACCAGAGAATTTTGAAGTCCAGTAAGAAATTTCTGTGCTCAGTTTTTTGTTGCTGATTTGGAATATCCTGTCTGAATGGTAGTGAAAACTGATTCAATAAAAGCTTCCAGAAGAGAACAAGCAGAGATGAACAATTTCAAAGAGCTGACAGGAGCTGGTTTCTTTCAAAGTTTTAACTCATAAATACCAGTAGCTAATGCCTCTCTTGTGAAACCGATCTTTGAACTAATTTATTTTGAGAGGCAATGTCTTCCTATACTTTGTTTTTTGTCTCCTATTTTTTTGTATCAATCTTTCTATTTCCCTGTCTCTTTGTTTTTTGGTCTCCATCTATTTACACATAGCTCTTACATCTTTTGGAACAGATTTTTACCTTCTTAGTGCTGGTAGAACAGCGGTTGGTCTACTGGCCACCTATCGCTTGGTGCATCATTCTATCAGACCCAGGGTGTCCAACTGATGTGGCCACTCCAAGCAGCCAGGAGATTCAATAGCTTATGAAAATTGGGATGCAGCATGGAGTTGTGCCATATGTCAGCTCACAGATGATGGGCACCAAGTATCCAGCGCACTAAGTGGAAGCTTCCAAGCAGGGAAGCTCTGACACGTTTTACAACTGTATGCAAATCATTTTTAAAAGCCCTTTTATTTTTAACAGTCAGCACATTTTCAGTCTTTCATTAGTCTTGGATCCAACAAGTTGAATATGATTCTTGTCCAATCTGCGCTAATCTATGGAAAGGGGCTGTAGAATGGCTGTAGAGTGTATGCCTTTGGGTGATCCTCCAAGCTCATGGACTTGGAAGAGAGATTTGGAGTGACGTCAGACAAGTCTTGCTGGCCAGCAACAGGTTTTAGTCATATCCTAAAAAGCACCTCAGTATATGTTGTTGTTGGTGGAGCTTTTGCTTCCTAAAGGAGATTACAGCAATTGGTCTTTGGCATCATTATACTCTGATGGGAATAGCTGACTAATTCCAGCCACAGTATATTATGATTACATTATCCCATAAGAAAGAAGGAATGCCAGGATGATTACTAGCCAGCAATGTCCTTTAAGGATCCTCCAATCCAAATGTTTGGAAGAGAGATCACCAGCCAACATTGTCCTCTTTTGTTGCTCCAATTGAATTCCAGCACCAAGTTTCATGGTAATATTTTTGCATGACTGTATTTGATAAGTCCAGCCAAAACAATGCAGACACAATCAACTGCAGATGCTGGAATCTGGATTTTAAAAAAATAACCTGCTGGAGAAACTCAGAGGGTCAGGCGGCATCTGTGGAGGCAAAGGGATGGTCAATGTTTCAGGTCAAGACCCTGCATCAGGACTGAGAGTGTAGAGAGAAGTTAGCCAGTATAAAAAGGTGAGGGATGGGTAAGGCAAAATGGTAGGTGATAGGATGAAACATAAGAAAAGAAAAAGAAAGGCAGATAAAACCAGGAGGGGAGCAGTAAGGGTAGAGACAGAAGCTGTCAGGTGATAGGTGGAACCAGATAAGGGAGGGATGATGGACTGATGGAACCAGGTGGTGGGGGATGATGATTCTTGGTTATGGTACGGGACGGGGGAATTAGAAGGGTGAACAAAGGGAGAGGGAATCTGGGTGGACTGGTGGGGGTAGGAGATGAAGGCAGAGGAGTGGGTCGCCTGAAATCAGAATATTCAGTGTTCATATCAATGGGCTGTAGTCTACCCAAGCAGAGCAGGATGACCTGTTCTTCTAGTTGCACTTGACCTCAGCGTGGTAGTGGAGGCCAGGGTTTGGGAAGGGGAGTTGACATGAGATGCCACCAGAAGCAAAGTACCTGCACTCTGACTGCAATGGCCATCCTCTGTCTCAACACTTCCCCTCCACCTCTCCTGCCTGGCTTCATCTGCCCATCATTCCTCCGCCCCCCCCCAACCACCCCCACCATTTGGTTTCCCGTATTGCCTACCAGCCAATATCTCATGCCTCCCTCTCACTTTTATATATTGCCTATCTTCTCTAGATTTTCAGTCCTGATGCATGGTCTTGGCCCAAAACGTTGACCATGCCTTTGCCTTCACAGATGCTGCTCGACCCAGAGTTCTTCCAGCTGGTTATTTGTTGCTCCAAATTCAAGATAGGAAAGAGACAGGCATTACTTTGTGGAACAGTGGAGCAGCCTTGAGGGGCTGATTGTCTTACTCCTGCACCTGTTTCTTATGTTCTTGTGATATATAGAGAGATATCACCATATTTTCCTCAAAGGAACATTAACCTTGTCAATACTCTCTAAATCTGATCCTCTCTGCACTCATTATGTAAAGCCAAAGTTCTTTGTAGGTCTGGAATCTATTTCTAGTAAAGAATCTGTATTAAACATATTGAATCTTAGTTAAACACACTTAGAATACCATGGCTAGTTCCCCATATTAAACAAAAGTGATACATAAGCACTGGAGACACAATGGATTTACTGGGATGATACAAGTCCTGAGTGGTTTTAACTAACAAGAGCAATCTGGGGTTTCTTTCCATTGAAATAAGAAGGCTGAAGTGTAATCTGATGGAGGGCTTTAATATCATGAATGGGTTCAATAGGGTCAATGTGCTGAAGATGTTTCTACTTGTGGGGGAGACTAAAACTGTAAGATAAATCATTATTAATAAACCCTATAAAGAATCCTGGAGAAACTCCTTTGCTTGGAGAACGGTGAGTATATGGAACTTGTTACTATGTAGAGGAGTTGAAGCATATTTTATAGATTCTTTTGTGTGGAAGCCAAGTATATGAAAGAAAAATGAACAGGAGGTTATTTTATAGATGAAATAAATAGAGTGAGAAGAGACTTATGAGAACTTGCAGTATATCTTTACATAAGATCAATAACACACTCAGTTTTAGCTTGAAACCTGTGGGTACACAACTGTGCTAATCTAAGGAATGGTACCGTAGAATGGGAAAGAGGTAACTTCTGTCAACATAAAAAGGTCCAAGTGAATCTGCAGCAAACTGAAGGAGCCTAGATATTGTATAGTGCCTGTAAAGGCATATCAGAAATCCAATGTATGACAAGCTAATGAACACTTTGATTGAAGGCTCAACCCTGCAAAAGTCTGCGGCACACAAGGCCCAAGACATTGTATGCTATTGATTAGGCCTTACCACTCATAGATCTTATAAACACCACCATCCCACTCTGCAAATAGGATTGGGATTTAGGGTTGGGTAGGGTTTTCGCTGGGAGTCAGATGAGGGTCATGCTGGAGATTAGTAGGATGAAAGAGGAGCTGGGTAGATGAGCATCATGGTAACTAGGGAAAGAATGGATCAAAGGTAAGTGAGAGAGTTCAGTTGGTGGGAATGAGTACAAGAGTAATGGGAGGGAAATTTGGGTGAAGATCAAGCTGGAATTTGGTGGGAAGATGTTGGGAAAGGGTTGAGCTAATGTGGATGTGGGGGACTCATGAGAGGGCAAGTGGATGAGGCTGGGGAGTCCAAGGAAAAGTCATTGTGATGGTTAAGTGCTTTACTAAGGAGGACTAGCTTGAGGCTGTTACTCAGCTCCCAACTCCACTTGGCATGTTTGCTTTACCTGAAGATGAAGCTAGTTTCACAAACACTGATGGCTTGGTTCTTAGGCCATATATGTTTTTGTGCACCAAAAAAAATCACAGAAGTGGCCACAAGGTAACAGCTTTGTCTGCCATTGGAAGCCACTGAAGTTATTCATGTGCCTGACTGACCTGATTAAAAGTCAATTTCAGGTAACTCACAGTATCCACAATTACCCTTGCAACTGATATTTTTAATTTAAATATATAACTGTGTGACACAGATAAACAAGAAACTGTGATCCAATTTCTAGACCAATAGATTTCATTCTGCATTGTTCTGGACTCAGTTTTTGGCTCAAGACTCTGGATTTGCTCTGCAAGATTAGCATCCCCGAACAAATCTCCCAATATTGCCCATTAATCTCTCCCTCTGGCCACTTGCTCACTTTCTCTCCCCACTGATCTTCCTCTGACCCCGAAAATTACCTCCCACCAATGGTTCCACTGCAGTGCAAAGGCAGATCTTGTTGGTATAATGCATCATTCATTTCCTATCTTCCATCACCAACAGTGCAATTTTCTAAACTATAAATCAAGAATCTTACCAAGTGAGTTGAGCATTATTCATAATATTCCATTGTCTGCTTGCTTTACCTAATGTTTTATAACTCACACAAGACCTTTTGGACCCAATTGAAAGATATATTTGTATTCTGTAAACTCAGCATAAGTCAAGTGTGCCTAAGGTTCTTTAAAGATAATTGAGCAATTACAAACCATCACATGAGCTGCTTTCACACCAGTCAAGCAATTGAAGACCAATTTCCAGCCAAAATATTAAAAATACTAAATTTCACAAATAGTTTCCTGAGTATGTTGATCAAACCCGTTATGTTGTAAGATAAATGGTTGTGAGGCTTCTGGCAGACTGATAGGAAAACTAGTGTCATTATATATCACACTGTCCTTGAATCATCGCAGACCAATAATTAGATTTCCATAACATTTAGTCTTAATGAATTGCACACCTGTTTTCTTTTCCAAATGGTTTATTCTTTATTATAATTATTGATCTAACATTCATTTTCAATATTTGAACTCCCAATACCAAGCTTCCATATTTTATATTCTGTTTATAGTACCACAGCTTTATTTCATGCCAAGAATAAATATAACTTGCAATTGCTGAGTAACAGCAAAGAAGTGTGGAAGCAAATAATAAATATTATTTGTTAATTATTAATTAACTCATTTCTTTGTTGCTTTAGACATACAGATAGTTTTATATTATCACGGTGGATGAAGGAAAATATAAATATTAACATTAAAATTTCAAAAAATGTTATTTGCTATCCAAATAACACTGAAGGGTTTTGAAATGTTGACTTTGTCAATATTGGAAGACCATTTTTAACGATGGACGGGAAACTTATAATTCTCAAAAACAAATATCAAAGACTTGAAAAGGCAAGAGAGGAAAATGCTGCAAAATAACCAAAACAATGAGATACATTTTCTCCCAGTTACCTTCTGCTGAAGGGTTAATTTACTGGGATGGAGCTCCACAATTACCTCACTTGGGAGGCTATTGGAGTAAAGGTTCACAATCATTTATTGCACAGTCAAACTTGGGACTTTCTTGGTCTGTATGACTCAGTGACAGCAACTTTGCCATACCATCAATGGGCATGCATGGGAAATTTTCTGACAAATAGTCAGTAAACTACTTATTTAATGAAACAAAATGGCACAATCGGAAAGCAACTGCACAAACTCATTATAAAAAAAACTTTAAAATGAGTTGTTGTGGTAGAATAAAACAATGTAATTAGAAATTATGTATGTAAAAAAATGGTAGCTCACACAGCTGCAGCGGTCTCTCCATGGTTATTCTGAGTGTCATAAAAATACTGCATGACTAGGATTTCACAATCAATCTTTATTACTTTTTAAACTTTCTTCAAGTTGCAATCTTTCACTAAAAAATGCTATGCAGAAGAGTGATCAACAACCAAAGTTCATACCCTGCTAAAGAAAGAAACATGAGGAGAAACCACCAAGAGGTAGGTTTTAAGGAACATGATAATGAAGTGAATGGTGCAGAGATGATGGGGTACAGAGAAGGAATACTAGATCATGAAAATAAAGGCATGGACACCACTGGTAGGTGAAGGGAGGGAAGATGCACAAGAAGAGAGTCAGAGGACTGGAGACTTCTGGAGACATGGGCTGGGGAAAAGATTCACAGTTAAAGAGGGATGAAGATTAAACTCCTTTAGAACCAGGTTAAAAATTCTAATTTGCAGGTTATTGAGGATTGAGAGACATGCAATCAGCAAGGATAGGAATGTTGAATAAGCATGAAACAAGTTAGAATACTGGTTGCAGAATTTTTGGATGAGCTGTAGTTCATGGAACCTAAAGGATGTTGGCCAGCCAGGAGAGCAAAGTAATAGTTGAATCTGGTGGTGAGAAAGAGATGCCTAAGGGTTTCAGCAGTAGATGGGCTGGGACAGGGACAGTGGGTATTGGTCAGGAGATACACGTAGGCAAGCTTTGTGGCAGAGAAGTTGTGTACAAAAGCTCAACTCTGGATCAGATGTAATGTTAAATTTGAAAATAAGTTTTTTCGGCCTAAAGAAAGACCTGGAAGGATATAGAATTGATGACAAGGGTACAAGTTTATAATAAGAGCTGAAGATAGTAGCTTTCACCTTCTAGGTGTTTAACTGCAAAGAATTTGAACTAAACCAGATGTCAGACAAGCATTCTGACAATGCTGAGGCAGTGCAGAGATTGAGGTCAGAAGTGGAAAGGTAGGACTGGATGTAACCAGTATACTTGTGGAACTGATCATTGGGGATCCAAAGGCACCAATTTGGATGGGAAGAAAGTTCATGACTGGAGATATTCATTGTTTATTCATTGGGTTAATTTTACAAAGTGAATCCCAATCGGCATCTAGATCAAAGATTCTAATGTGGACATATTGCAGCCAACCCTTGTTGTTCCTTGTTACCTGATGTTTGCTAAGATGATACAATGTTGCTTTTGGGTGTAAATATACTATTTTTGGTATATCCAATAATATTCATGTTAAGTTCAATGAGATACTTTAATGAAGTTATTTTTAAAAGAAATGGCTTAAAAGACCATTAAACTACTGCATTCAGGAATTGTAATGAAAGACTTAACTAGTTTTTAAGAAGAATACTCAGAGGCAGTTGAACCGTTTTGTATGTTGCCAATCTTCAAATGAGAAAATAGTCTTTACCAAATCCAGGAGATTAATGTGTGCTGAAGATATCATTGCAAATTATATATTGTTGGGAAAATAATAAATGTTCTATGGAGCCTGGAGCCTATAAAGTGATGCTAAAGTGCTGCTGTGTGGCTGGATGGTGGTGGGCTGAAGAGGCCAGCTTGTACCAGTTTTGAGAGTGGTCTGTCAGCTGAAATTTCATTGACCAAAATTGCCAAGGCATCTTGCACAGTAGAACACGGCTTGCTCATTTGTGTGCGCAAAGGCTCTTCCTCTGTTTGTAGTATATGTATTTAAGTGCGAGTATGAGTTTTCATATGTTATTGAACCTGACAATGCTATTGATTGAGACTTACTGTCTTCAATGAAAGGATGTCCTATTGATAACTCTCCCTCTTATTTGCCTTTGCAAGGAACAACACAAAAGATCCTATACACATCACATTGCCAGGTTCACCATTGCAAAACATGTCATGTAGGACGTGAGGAATGGAATTGTATTGAGAGGATTGTGGGTAGGAAGGATTGAGCCTGGAATCAGTGGTGGGAGGAGATGGTCAGTAAAATCATTTGAGCACTGGGAACATCTTAGTTTAGCTTTGATGATTGGAAGCAACTGAGTGAGGAGCATCAGTGTTGGTAGCATGAAGAGAAAGTAGTATTTAGGATCAGAGGATCGAAGGCATAAGGATTTGGAGGATTGGAGGTGGGATGGGGCGAAAGGGAAGTGTTCACAGATAGGCATTCACAATTGGGCCAAAATTGGGAATGGGGTCAATTAAACATTGAGAGGGAGGATGGAAACAAGCATTAAGAAAACTATTTAAAGAATCTATTGCAAGATAATCAATGCCTTGGCCATTCTAACAATGGACCAAGCAACAACAGTCTCCCCTTTAACTAAGGAGAAATCAGGCTGAAACTCTTCAACTAAGTCCTGCTTCAGAATGAGAGGCCTGTATCATTCAATGAACTTGTACATGCACTAAAATTTAAAGCAAGTAACTTCAAATCATGGGTTCTAGCTGGCCATTTGATGCCCAATTGTATGTTGTACAGCATCTGCACATACATGCATCATATGTGTGGAGTGGCTGGATCATATTTGCAAAAGTACATTTTGTTTGCACTGAGTACACGATTGGATTTCAGACAAAATTTACTCACAGTAGGCAAAAGCATTGGCCTACTGCAGAGCATTTCTAATCCCAGAAGTAATACTATGATACAGATTATCTTTTTGTGATTGATATTCATAATTATATTTTTATTTGCAAGACATTAATTTGAATCAAAATTTAAAGAGATGAATGAACAACTGAATTAAAGTAACACTCCCAGGAAGGTATGAACATTGTCAGATTCATTTTATTGGATTTCATAGGTCTCCTAATCAAGTTGATATCTAATAAAAATGTACTTATTTTTATACTTTAAATATCTACCTGTTGTTAGAATTAACAGAAACATTCCAATGGGTCAGAGGAAGTCCACACTCCCAACGTTATGATGGTTCAGATTATTTTTCTAAATTAATTGATCTGTCAGTTATTTTTCATTTTTGTCCTTCAAAATAGAAATCTTTGGATTGGGTACCTCTGCTTTGTATCTAATTATCTGAAGATGCTCTGAAAAGTCATCTGCTGGTAGAAATCAGTGGGTCAAGCAGCTGCTGTGAATGCAAAGAGATGGTTGATATTTTGGGTCAAGACTCTGCATCAGGGCATCTGCAATATTTCAAATCTGGAAAGATAACCATCCCTTTGCCTCCACCGATGCAGCTTGACCTGCTGAGTTCTTCCAGCAGTTTGTTTTTTGCTAGATAAAATAATAATCTTAGTTAATGTAAACTCTAGCATTTTAGCATTGGCTCTCAATGTAGGAAATGCAGTGGAGAACTGAGGAACAAACTCCTAGATTGGTTTTATATTTGTGCCTAAGGCAGGAGTTGCTTCCCTTGGCAGGTCCACAGTTATTGTTAATTTATTTTTCCCCCAAGAAGTCCTCAAACAACTTTTAAAGACCAATGTATGGGAACACAAAGGCTACGACACCCACACAGGGCACTCCAAACTCTAAAGCATGGGAACTGAAAAATCTGGATCTCTCTGGACTCAATAAGACAGCGTGCTTTCTGTTGTGTCACTAACTGATAGACAGAGAAAATGAATGATTCCATCTGAGTACAACTGCAGCCAAGAGCATTGCCTGACATGAGGAATACCAGGATGAACTTTATTGGCTCCTACTTGGAGTCAGGAAGGCACCAGGCATTGTGTTGTGGTTGCTGGCTATAAGTCGACTTGGTGGTCTTGATAATTTATTTTTAATTTGGCAACGTTTTTAACGTTTGCATTATATTGAACTATTTTAGATTGAATTAACATTAATCTTTTGTTCTCAGTCTCCAGTTTGACCAAACAGAATACATCCAACTGAAGGAGAAAAATTCTAGTGTAGCATCTGAAAGTGATTATAGTAAAAATTCAGAAGAATTTTGTCTGTGAGAAAATGAAGTGTTTTTAAAAAGGGATGTTTTTAGAATTGTTGTCTGTTAAGGGAAAATAGAAACACAATACTGATTCAAGGAGGAAGTGGGAAAGGCAGGAATTAACCAAAATCTACAGCTGCCCACAAAGTGAAGTAAAGAAACATTGTCAGTCAATTGAAAATCAGAACAAGTTTATTATGCCTAATTTACAGTTAATGTTTCTGAAATTCAAAGCCCTCATGTTAGAAAAGCTTGAAGTAGAGATCTTTTTTGGATGCAACTGGTCAAAATAAACAACCCTACCTTATGTTTGCAGTAAAGGACAAAATTATTTTGTAATAGGCAGAAAATCTTTATCCAGGAATTATTGCTGCAGAACAATATTATAAAATTATAGGATATATTTGTGTTATCACTTCAGATGATATGGATTTTAAAACTTCATAAGTAGTCAAGGCTGAGCATATACTCCGATCCAGTTACTAAATATATGTACTTTATCCTTTATGAACTGTGGTTATTGTAACCCACAAGAAACTATGGCTGGGGTTCCAAAAGGAACCACTGGCTTTTAGCCACTCAGTACGTGCAGGATTTATATGAACCCATTGTAAGTCTGGCTAACAGAGTAACTGTGAAAACAGTGTGACAGACTCCACGTGGAATCCAATGGCAGAGCTGAATTGTGCTTACTGGGATTCCTCAGCTCTATGCTGAGATTGCTGCCTCTGCAATCCCAGACTAGGTCAGACCTGACATATATCAGAATGGGGATTTTCAGCCAGCAGAATAGAAAATGTTAGTGACTTTTGGAAAAACTTTTGTTCAATTTCTAGTGACATTTAAGTGATGTTATTGTTTTCAATGAATATTTTTATCTTTTTAATGTTTAAATAATAATTTTTAAAATAATTTGCAATTTTAATACTATGTCAGGGATGTCTAAGGACTTAAATTCCTTGACAACTTTGACACAAATCATTGCTCCACCTTCAGCCTCCTGTCAAAGACTTGCAGGGATGCGGCGTCAGTACTTTGCAAATTGAGATCTATTCACTGCTGAGGCCTCACCGCACCTTGCCAGACATCTTCACCTTTAAAATACCCAATTATATTCTACTTATATATCCATACCAGCTTAGTACAGGCATGGAGAGAGCGTGGGTGATGACTTCAGGCAACAGGCCAGACCCAGCATCATTTGGCTTTGTGTGTTAATTGCTCTAGAGTACAATTGCATCTTATATTGAAGGAAAAACAATGGCTCGCAATTGGAGCCAAATCTCACAGTTCACAGATTGTGAAATTCCTGTTTGGAGGTAAGAACATTTCATCAGGTTCTGCTGCTTCTTCTTAAGCACTTACTGATTTTTGGAACCCCATATGTTTTCATAATTGCAGATTAACGTACACTCTTCTTAATCTCAGTTATCACAAAATACACAGTAGTGTAGGAGTTAGCATAACGCTATTACAGTGCCAGGCATCCGGGTTCAATTCTGGCCGCTGTCTATAAGGAGTTTGTATGTTCTCCCCGTGTCTGCATGGGTTTCCTCTGGGTGCTCCAGTTTCCTCCCACATTCTAAAGACGTACAGTTTGGG
>JARFYF010000002.1:52443824-52454831 GCA_030265395.1 Rhina ancylostomus | reverse complement strand
AGGACTGAGAAGAGTCAAATTGAAATTATGAAGAGGAAATTGCGTTTGACAAATCTTTTGAGACTGTAGCTAGCAAGATAGATAAGGTGTGGTGTATTTGAACTCCCAGAACGTCCTTGATAAGGTGCCACATAAGAGGTTATTAAATAAAATTAGAGCACATTGGGGATTATAAATTTACATAGATGGAGGATTGTTTACTGAACAGTAAACAGAAAATATGAATAAATGGGTAATTTTTGATCCCTGAGTCTGTGGCTATTGGGGGTGCCACTGGGATTGGTGCTGGGCCTCCAAATGTTTACAACCTATACCAGTCATCTGGGTAAGTGGATCAAGAGCAATATATCCAAGTCTGCTGATGATACTACACTTGATGGCAGCATGGGTCAAGGGGAGGTTGCCAAGAAGCTCCAAGGGGATATGGACAGGTTAAATGAATAACCAAGGACAGTGCAGATGGAATGTTATGTGGAAAAATAAGATATCTTTATTAGTCACATGTACATTGAAACACATAGTGAAATACATCTTTTTGCGTAGTGTGTTCTGGGGCAAGTGTCGCCACTCTTCTGGCGCCAACATAGCATGCCCACAACTTCCTAACCCGTACATCTTTGGAATGTGGGAGGAAACCGTAGCACCCGGAGGAAACCCACACAGTCACAGGGAGAATGTACAAACTCCCTACAGACAGTGGCCAGATTTGAACCCCGTTCGCTGGCGCTGTAAAGCATTACACTAACTGCTACATTATCATGAAATTATCTGCCTTGGTGTAAAATATAGAAAGGTGGTGTGCTTTTTAAAATGGTGAGAGACTGAATGGTTTTGGTGTTCAGAGGGAGATTGGTGTCCTTGCTGAAAGTTAATGTGTGGGTTTACAAACAATTAGGAAGCTAAGTGTTATATTATTGAGCACTACAAGAAGATTTGAATGCAAGAGTAAAGATACCTTACTACAATTACATAGCACCCTAGTGAGATGGCACATGCAATATTGTGTACAGATCTAGTCTTCCTGCCTGTATAAGGATACACTTGTGATAGAGGAAGTGATTCCTGGGATGGTGGGTTTGTCCTACAGGAGAGATTAAATAGACTGGACCTATACTCTTTGGAGATGAGAGAAATGAGAGGTGATCTCATTGAAATGTACAAAATTCTTAAGGAGCCTGACAGCGTAGATGCAAGGATAATGTTTTTCTTGAAAGGGGAATCTGGAACCTGGGGTCACAGTCTTAATTAGGACAGATGTGAGAAACAATTTCTTCACCAAAAAGATGGATAGTCGTTGGAGTTCTCTATCCAAGAGGGGTGTGGAGGCTCGATTATTGAATATATTCCGGACAGAGATTGATAAATTTAAAGAATAAGGAGTTAGTGCAGGAAGGTGGTGTGAAGGTCAAAGGTCAGCCATGTTTTTATTGAATGTAGAGGAGGTTTGAGGGAAAGTTGGTCTACCCTGCTTCTCTTTTTAGATTCTCATTTTTGTGTGTTCACAGCTATCAATTATAACTAAATTGCTGAATAATTAAATAGAGTTTGCACCAAAACAGGTAAATTTTAAGAATTTGACAGAAGATACAATGTACGAATGTGAAGTGAAAACTAATTGCTTTTGCATCTGTCTGTGCTCAGTATATATGTGAATTTCTCCATTAATATATCTAGAGTTGTAGTAATAACATGACATTTCCTGGGACCAGTCAGTCACATGCAAAATTACTATTTCTTGGCCTAAGTGCATCCACACATGTCCTCTTTCCTCTCCCCACTCTGTCAACCCAACTCAGCTCTTTCCCTTCTAATTTCCTCCTTGCCTCAGCTTTGATCCTGATTCTTGCCCAGTTCTTGGTTTCCCCATTTCTTTTAATCCTGGAGTTTCCACCAGTCATTTCCAAGGCCTCTGGGTTCCATCTTGTCCTGAGTCCTGCACTCCAACCAGAAGCCCCTATTCTAATTTCTTGGTGCTCTGTCCAAATGACAGATGTCATCTCTCTACTCAGTGTCTCTTCTGACTGGGAACTTCCAGCAAATTTTCAACTTCGCAGTGGGACCAACATGGCTTTGGGCTTATTATCTGCTCATCTGAACAGCAGCCACATGTCATGGAGGTGATGGTTATTAAAACTCTAAGGCCTTTCAGACCTGCTGCAGTGGTAAACTTGCCTGATTGAAATTTGGGCACCAGCCCTTCTATGGCACATTGATATCCAACAACCATAATATCTTCCTTCATATGAGGCATGACTCCAACAGTCAGAATTTTTTCCCTTTAGTGCCCTTTGATTTCAGTTTTACTTCACTTGGTCAGATGCTGCCTTGGTGTTAAGGGCAGTCACTCTCATCTCCCCCTCTGGAATTCAACTCTTTGGCCCCTGTTTGGAACTAGTCCATGAAGAAGTCTACAGCACAGTAGTCCTGGAAAAGCAAAAGACGAGCACTGGTGACCAGGTTATTGATGAGTAAGTGCTGCTTGATAGCACCATTGATAACACCTTCCATCACTTTGCTGATAATAGAGATTAAATTGACTGGGTGATAATTATACAGATTGAATTTGTCCTGCTCTCTATGACTAGGACACACCTGGGCAATGTTCTACATTACTGCGTAGATTCCACTGTTGTAAACATACTAGAACAGCTTGGCTAAAGGAGCATCCAGTTCTGGAGCACATGTCTTCAGTATTATAACTGGGATGCTGTGAGGATGTGAGTAAAGTCTACACTTTTGGAGAAATCCTCAGTGTGTGCAAACACTTGTACCCACACTGCTCTCTCCAGTGGAGTGAAGGAGAAGCACCAAAAAGTCTCTCCTCCTTGAGTACACAGGTTGGTGATCTCCCTAATGAGGCAAGTTGTGTGAAACAGCAAAGATCAACAGGAGCAGCCCGGAATGTTCCAGAGGCTAGCAAGTTGAGCATGATCATGACCCTGACCTCCAGAGCCAAAGCAGTCAAAGCAAATGTGTCAGGCTTTGTTTGAAACTGCAGGTGGTCAGACATATCAGTGAATGCCATTTGTGTGTTTGTTCTTTAAATAGCACTATTTCAGGAATAGAGGGAGGAGGATGGGTTTTACATGAGTCAGTAGGAATGTTATCTGTCTTACTGTTGATGTCATTCAGGGGAATTTTATGTTAGGAAAAAATAAGTGCTGCAGTAAAAGAAAGTCCCATCGAAAAATTAAGGAACCAAATTTCCTAATCCAAAGTCATCCAGAAATATACGCACAATTGATCTATTCAGAGTTTACCTGATTTTCAATTGCACTGCACTTTTTTCTTTGGAGTCACCCAAATGAACTCTTGGCCCATAATGTTTGGACAGATGAAAGGCAGTAACCAAAGATGACCTGTATAGATGTTTCTTTGGTCATCTATGTATGTGTGTTGCTGGATAGGGCAGTAGGCATTGCATTGGAGAAGATGCTGGTGAGCCACTGTCTTGAAGTACTGCATTTCTTTTGGTTAAGGTACTCCCATAGTACTACTGAGTAGAGAATTCAAAGTGGTCACTTGGGAGCGAGAGCAGATGATGAGAGACTATTTGCTAAGAAGGTAGATATCACTGGAGATTTACAACCAGAACACTCTTCATTTTTTCTCACACGAATACTTCCTGTTAAAAATCATTGATGAAGATGTTTACTTGAGTTACTATTTCAGCAATGACCACTGACGATATTGAAGGAACCAGTAGATAGTAAACTGGACTCAACAATCATTTGGCCTTGAACAATTGCTCAAAGCATTGGGAAGCACTCAGAGTATGTATGGTCAGCAGTTTCACTGGTTCTGAATGTGTTATCTTCTACTTAAGCTCAGTTCTAAAATGCACTTGGGTTCCAAAATCACAATTCACTGAAATCTGTTATATAGTTATTCTACTTTATAGTATTTTTGACTTTCAATTTTTAGGTATTACACTTTGTTATATCCTGAATTACAAATTCAAAGGCACATTGAAGGAGAACACATTGTAGTTTTGTGGTCTGTTTTAGATCATTTTAGGAAGCAGTGTGGGAAATGCTTTCTATCAGATGGAAGAGGTGCTGACAGCAGCTTAAACCAATATGATTACCTATGGAGTAAAGTTCTCAAATTTCATGACTCAAAACTCTTGCACCACAATATGATTGATACCATTTTAATTAAAGTTTATGGCTTAGAAATTTGATCATGCGTTGCCTGTTTTTAGAACATTGAGTGGTGTACCACACTCCCAGTAATGGCAAGCACAAAGTGAACAGACATTTCTGCCCATAAGTATGGTGTTCTGATGTTAGTTAAGGTGGATGCACTGTCAGTGGGAGTGTATATTGGTGACGTTTAAATTGCAGAATCATTTATTTCAATTAGTTTGTTTTGTAGAACCAAATTTTGATTTTCAAATCTTCCAAAGCTTAACCTGTTCCAAGTTCACATTGAACACATGGCTCTAAGTAGCAGGAAGGTCATCCTGCTTTACTGAGCATGATCCCAGCTGGAACAGAGTGCACTTCCCATGTTAAAATACTACAGACTGTACGCTGTCCTGGCCACCAAACTGCCTGTCCTACACTACTTACTAATCTGCTCACTGCTGCAACCCAGTCCAGGACCATCCATTGCATTTCCCAAAGGTATACCAAGCTTAAAGCCCAATTACCTGCCTTTCATTACTAACCTCAGGATCACTGCAACACCAGCAAGCTCTGCACAGCTTTCAGGCTCTCTGGAAATGAAGCCTTTGATTGGGTATTGGGCACTTTAACTTCATCACAGGAACAGTGATTGGATCTTGCTTCTCCCACATGCACATTGGGTGTGTTGGGGATTCCAGGTTGTTTGCTATGCGGTGGTCTGTTCAGATTGACCATTGTGCTTTTTTCCCAATATTGTACATTTCAATATCCCTTTTAGTTGCAGTTTCAGACTACCTGTAATAGTACTGGTTTATTTGGTTGGTAAGTAGGCTGTGGAAATTTACTGTTCAAATTGCTAGGATAAAAGCGCCTCTAGTTATAGTGTCATAGTGTGAACACTTGATTTTAAATCATTACCAATAGCAAAATGAGGAAATCTTCATAAACACCATCAAAAAATACAGCATACATAGCATTCAAAGGAACGACTTTGCTACTCGATAATGAATTAATAATCATGTTGCCCCATTTTTTATTCTGAATTGTTAATTTCTAATCTATCTGTAACATATCAACCCACGAATTGTTGCTCCCAGTATGTAATGGTGTGCTGTGAGATTTCTGGTACATAATATTCCTCTGATTTACTCTGCAAATATCAATCAAAAATGCTCCCCCCAGGGACAGAAGGTGGAACATCAGGGTCAAAGTTCAACCTTCTGAAATAAATCTGACTAACCAGTGTATATAGAAGCCATCTGTTGGAGCTTAGAAATAGCTGGCTAAGAAGAATCCTAACAAGAAATTTCCTCAAGATGTATGGAAGCTGGAACTCCAAGATACATAATTGTTGGAAGATTTATGCTACAGATGGATAAGGCCTCTGTAGAGCTTTGATCTTTATACTGGTATTTAATCTGTCCTATCACCTTCAAAAGTTAATGTACTGACTCCAAAAACTCTCTGACCTGCACTGATATTAAAATGTTTATTTTCAGTCTATGTTAAGTCTTCTTATCCTTCCTACCAAAATGCATTTTTCCCTGTGTTAAATTTCATCTGCTTTTTTTCTGTCCATTTCTACCTAAAGACTTAATATCCACCTCGCTTCTAACTATACTTCTGGGTTTTGTGTCACCTGCAAACTATAAAAATTATGCACAGGATACACAAGTCCTGATTTTGAATATATATCAAGGAAGTGCGCTGGACCCAATACCTATCCCTAGGTCATATTACCATACACTTCCCTCCAATCTTGAAAAAAATTTCACCACAACACTTTATCAACTTTCTCACAAAATAAATGTAACTAACCACACCACTGTAATCTTATCCAATGTATTCAACTCCATTTCATGTTGATTGATACAACAAGGATAACTGTGATCTTGCATAGTTAATAGGTGGGCAGTTCTCCCTCACAACACCACCAAGGTGTCAAAGTGAACCCTGCCATTCCCTGTTGCCTTTTATGCTGTGCCAAGTGTTAAGGATAATGTTAAGAATTATTACTAGTGAAACTTGAGAGAGTTAGAAAAGTTTAATTGCACAGACATCCATTCTGTATAGATGACAGAATAACTTGGTAGAGAAACATGACAAATAGATTAAAGAATTATAATTAAATTTAATTAAAATGATTACAGACACTGCATTAAGATACGAGTAGTTTGCAAAGTTTAGATGATGTCGCAATGACTTTTTTTATCATATCCAAAGCAGTTAATTCTTGAACATTTTTAAAAGATAGTTTCTGAGGATTACAATAGGAAGCAAAGGCTAGAGCTTCTATTTGATTGCATCAGATACAATTTCAATCTGAATTCATACAAATTTGACCACACTGGCCAAAAGATCCCAGAGTATTGGGCACAAATTTAATCTAGTTGCAAATTAAGTTTCTGTGATTTCTGTATACCAATTTAGAAAATGGGGTTGGATGCAGGTCCCACCCAGAATACCTAACATACCCAACTCCCTCCCCCCACCCAGTCTGCATTAACCTTGTTCAGTTGCTGCTAATTTTCAGCACATCAAAAGAATCTCAACACTGAGTGCCTTTTAAAGCACAAGGCAATAATAGGCATATTTTAAAAGCTTTAAGGTGCTTTAAAGCTTTATTATGTAACTGACTATTGTAAAGCACTCTAACTGGTAAATGGATCCGTATATTCTCTAGGTCATTTTCAATTATTTAAGATTGGGTCATACTGACTAATAAAAATGTCTGTTTTCACGATGAATCCATTTTCAGCTGTCATAATAAAATTGAATGTGGCTACCACCTTTAAATATATTAAAAATATTCCTAATACAATAATTAAAATTTATTGGTTCAAACTGCTGCCAGATTATATTGGTTATTGAAGATTTAGCAAATAAGTTTCAATGGAAACTTGAGGGGGAAAAACTCAGAACTCAATTTTTTTAATGCATTTGCACCAATGCATCACCTTTGTACAAAGTGGAAACATTCGTGACTTCTATGTTTATTGGTTAAGATGATATTTGGAATGACAAACCTTCTTGGCCAATAAGTAAGAACCATAGATGATAAATTCAATTACATCTGTCTCAGGAACTTGGTGGTGTTATAAACAAATGTAGGTTTAGGCCACTGGACTACTTATCGACAATCAAACACTAATAAATTTACAATATCAAGAGATAGTTAAAATGAATTGGTAGCCAGATACGTAATATCATAGTCTAAAACTCTTACACTTAAGCACATTTAGCACAACTTTCTTTCTGAGCAGTCCAAATTGCTTTGGCATAATTGCACATGAAGTAAAAAAGCAGGTACTTGAGTGGTAGAAAATCGCAGTCGAATTAGAAGACTGCAATGTATCCACTATATTGAAGAATCGATGCCTTTCAGAGATCAACAGTGCCAAATTGTTTAACCATTAACAACATAATTCTCCGTTATCACTTGAATCAGCCCAAAGCAACACAGCACATGCAATAATTCAAGAACAGCTGTTCTTAGTCATTTCAACAGTGCTTACATACCATAGGCAGTTGTCCAATCTTGGTTAATTCTGGAGAATCACATGCATGTATGCCAGAAATTGACACAGTAATCAGTATTTAGCAGGCCTACATCGGCTTTGGCCCTCTTTTCCTCAGAATTATTGCTACCTGGGTTGAGCTGCTATGGAAATGAGCTATGCCTCTCTACAAATCCAAAAAGTTAGGTCTGAAAGCTTGATGACAGTGGAAAGTGTTGTCATAAATAAGTGCACATAAATATCAATAATAGAATGGTTTAATTCAAAGATAATTTGATATATGACTCTACAGGATTCATGGAGAGTTGAAGTCTGTAGAGATTGCTCATGGTAAACGCAATTTTAAATGCTTATACACATTTGTAAACTGGGAAGGTGATGGTGGTACAAAAATAGCTGGGGATGGATAAAGAAAGGATTGCTGTTGCAGCATAGATATCAGCTTGTGTCTGCTCTGGGAAAGGTGAGCCAGGTTGAGGACTGGCCACTGGTGATTGTTGGTGGTGGTGTGGGGCAGGACCCTGCTGTCACTAGTCAAAGTGAGGGTCAACAGGGCATGGTACCATCATCACCATTTGGCCCTGGATGGATGAGATTTTGGGTGGGGGAAATCTGCTGGAGTAATGGTCATGAGCTTGTAGGTCATTCATAGGAGTCAATACTGTGAAGGAAGGGGACACTAAAGATATCTAGTAAGTAAATAACTTACAATGGATCCACTCATCAAGTTTCTACCTAAGGGAGGTTCCTTTTAAGTCTCGCAGACACCATTCTCATAGGTGCTCTGAAAGTCTCTCCATAGGAATGCTTGTGGAAGGCATGGGCCACTCCAGCATGAAAGAAAATCATGGAAGTAGCATCTGGATTTGAAGCGTACATCACTGGATGTCAGTGTTTGTGTCCACGATCCTCTCTTTGTTACACAGCTGATGCACAGAGGAAACCAAAAAGAAAATTGCTGACTTTGCAATCCATGCTGGAAGTCCTTGATTTTCATTTACATTTTATTTTTTTAAATCAACATTGGATTCTGTAGCTCACAAAACATGGTATTATGCAATCTAATTTCTTGGCAACTATTACTAAAAAATCATATAGTCTCTGCTGGCACTCCAGAACATATTTACAGGGTTTGTCAGTGATTCTGTTGCAATTCTCAGTGTGATCCTATTACTGAAAAGAAACATGCAGTCATATTATTTTGAAATCAACAAGCTGATTGGAGAGGGACCAAAATTAGGAAAGTGTGTGGAGTATGGAGCTGCCAGCTGAAGAAACTTGGAGACATTGCTACCCAGAAAAATATTGCAATTCTATGAAGCAGAAGTATGAAGATTGTTGAATTATATTTTTGTGCACAATTACTGATTAATTATTGTAGAAGAAAATATAAAAGATATCAGTGCAGGAAAACTTTGATAACCAAGTGAGACCATTACATTTGGAAACAAGACTTCAGAGGTTAAAACTTTGAAGATGCCAACATTAGAAAATTAACATTTATTTCCCATCCATACATTATAAACATCAATAATTTCTCATCCATGCAACCACTGACGTCATGTGTTTAATAATGAAGAACTGTTAGTATCATAGGACGTACTTCCTCAATGTGATCTGAAGTTCAGGACAGTTACAAACATGTTTACTTAATGATTTGCGTCTTTGGGATATTACAAGCATAAAAAGTGACTGTTAATTTGCTCTTTCTATCCTGATGCAAAATTTCCATGTTTATTTAATGTACAAATTATTTCCCATTATCCCAGACAGAGTGAGAGGCCAGCAAAGCAATAACGTCTCATTGACTTAGCTTAAATGAACATCATTGGTACTATTAAGTATACATGTCAGAAGCATGTAAACGCTAAAGAATTAGCTATTTCCTGGAATGGCGTTCATCATATTTATTTGTAGATTATAGGCAGCAATAACATTGTTTGTCTTGTTACTGGTAGTTTTCTTTTTATTATCATGGGTGGCATGACACTTCATTTGTCAATTTTAACAATGTTTGACATTGCACTTCCTTCTGCCATTATCAGCTTGGAAGGCTGAGAAGTAAGTGGTCATATTCAGATTTACAAAGAATTAACCAACTGAATTCAAATTTTGATTTCATCATTCTTGTCCATATTTTAGGCATTTTAGGAATGACCTTTGATTTTGTACTAAGGAGCAATTCCAGTGATTAGACTTTCCTGGACATACAGAGTTGGGTGCTATTGTATATACCGATGACACACGTGATTTAAAAGAATTCATACATAAGAACGTGAGAAACAGAAGTGGGAGTGTGCTGTTTAATCCTCTTCTACCATTCAATAGATCAATGGCGATTATTTACTCATTTCACTGACAGATCCCCATATTTCGGGATGTACCTTTCTCTTTTGCTTAAGCAAAGATGTCCCTCCATTGTACTTGACAAGGCTCTTGACCATGCACGTTCCATTTTCTGCAGTTCCCTCACCTTTGCCTCTTTGTCCAAGAACAATAGGATTACTCTATCATCACTACACCCTTACTCATCTACGTTAGTTCCCTTCCTTACAAATGCTTTGGTTAAAAATTCTCACATGTCCAAATTCCTCCATGGCATCTCAAGTGCTGAAATCCCCAAAGAACTTTTCATTCCTCTCACTCTCTCACTCTCACCTTTTGTGCCACCTTCATTTCCTTTGCTCCACTATTACTGATAAGCCTTCAGTCACTAGTAAATTCTGGGGTTTCTCTCCAAAATGCTAAACCATAGCCCTTCTGTCTCATTCTTTCTCAATCTCCCTCTCATACACACATACACTCCCTCACTCTCTCTAACTCTCTCTCTCTCTCTCACTCTCACACTCTCTCTCTCTCAAACACACTTTTTTGAAACATTTCTTTACATATTACACATATAGTAGTTCTGCTAGAACGTGTGTTTCCATGAACCAAACTGAGTATAACTGTCTGTTTTACGCGGGCCGAATTGGCTCGAACGTGATTTCCACCAGAAACGTAAGAGTTACTTCGAAAATTGACAAGCAGGAAAACAAAGTTGTCTTGGGAAAAAAAAGTCTTGGGGGAAAAAAAGCTGTTTCCATGTAACCTCCCCGCAGTAATCAGATACTAGTCTCTTAAGAACACAGGCTGGTAGTTTCACTGCGGGAGGCCATTGGAAATTGACAAGCAATCGCTCCTTATTGATTCTTGTGCAACGATCCTCTATTAAACAATGTAATATACAGCCTTTAGTATTTTTAGTTTGCAGTAACATAATAAATTTAGACCTGTTAAAACACCTTTATTTTTGAAAACCCTGTGGGAAAAATAACTTTGTTATTGCAAGTCAGAAACTCTCTAGCCCCAACCCCCTT
>JARFYF010000002.1:52409497-52421246 GCA_030265395.1 Rhina ancylostomus | reverse complement strand
CAGCATGGAATCCATGTGCTGGATAACAAGGCATTAATGGAGCCAAATTGAGGGCCAGAACTCAGAACCATGACACATTCCCAAGAAAAACAGGGAGAGACCTAATGTTTAATGAGCTATTTCAGAATAATAGAGACAAAATTGAAATCTTATTGTTTCTTTGGAGCATTCAAATAATCAAAAGCTATAGCCCAGCCCATTAGTAATTTATCAGTTTGCTTGCAAACAGGAGTACCCATAATGGATCTGCCAAATGGGAAACATTTACCTTTAAGTTATATCAGGGTGACACATTTCACAAGGATGTGTAAAGGAAGTGCTCAAGAACTGTGGGAGTCAGGTCTCTGCTGGATACCTAATTCCACAGCTGTTTAGTTAAATTCACTATCCCGGCTGTCATTAATGAGTTTGGAGGTAGCATCTGATACCTACTGCACAATTTCCTGTGAGATATCCCAGAAAAGTTCATGCAGCTTCACTTTCCACAGATTACAGTACCTGGGATAATTTGTCACAATATTTCTTCACCAGATAATAGGAAGAACAGTTGCTTGAAATATGTCCAACTCAAGATTGTAGGTCACTAGATAGTATTGGATGTAAGCATAATGTTACAATGGACGTCAATGCTGGAATAAAAATCTTGGACTCAGCAGTGGAACATTGAGATATAATGGCAATGCATCATTCCAGCGGCACCTCTACTAAAGAATTTACTTTTCTTTATAATGCAGAAGGACATATCTTTCATGAAAGGAGAGGTGATTTTTCTCTGCTGCTCTGATTAATGAAAGGATTAATGTAGCTTGTGAAATCAGTGGTAAAGCTTGGAGTTTTCACTATATATTAAAGAAGCTGAAACATTAGATGCATCCCAATAATTAACCATTTCTTATTGGTGTTTGCTGCACGATTGGGAAATATACAGGAGCTACTTTTTAATTACAGGAAAACTTATCTGGGAGGTGCTAGACCAACAGATCTGGACTATTGTAAGTTATTCTATTAATACTCCAGAAACATTCTAATTCACCTTTATTCAATGTAACACAGTGGAATAATAAATTTTCCAGTGAAACCAAAAGTTTAAAGGGAGTATGGGAAAAAAGGGAGTGAGGGAAACAGAACCTGATGTGTTTCAAGTGAGTGTAGGGACTGGGGTCTGATGAGCCAGATGCCAAACATTCAGATTTCTGAACAGCCAGATAGTGGATGATCAGAATTTTACTGTATATTCTTCAGTGCTCATGTAAGATAGTATCTTAGCGTTATACAGCATGGAGACAGACCCTTCGGCCCAAATGATCCATGCCGACCAAGATTCCCATCTAAGCTAGTCCCATTTGCCCGTGTTTGGCTCATATCCCTCTAAACCTTTTCTATCTATATCCCTGTCCAGGTGCCTTTTTAAATACGAATCTGAATCAGTCTTCCTATCACTGACATATGTCTGTAAATTTGTTGTTTTGCAGCAGCAGTACAGTGCAAGACATAAAAAATTGCTATAAATTACAAAATAAATAAGTAGTGCAAAATAAGGAATAAAGAAGTAGTGTTCATGGATCTTCCTGATATCTGATGGCAGAGGGGAAGGAGCTGTTCCTAAGTCGTTGAGTGTGGGTCTTCAGGCTCCTGCAACTCCTACCTGATGGTAGTAATGAGAAGAGAGTGTGTTCCGTATGGTGAAGATCCTTAAAGATGTCCTCGATGGTGAGGAGGGTTGTGTCTGTGATTGAGCTGACTGTGTCTACAACCTTCTGCAACCTCTTGCAATCTTGTACTTTGGAGCCTCCATACCAGGCGTGTGATGCAACCAGTCAGAATGCTCTCCACTGTACATCAATAGAAATTTGCAAGAGTCTTTGGTGACATACCAAATATCCTCAAACTCCTAACTAGGTAGAGCTGCTGGCGTGCCTCCTTTGTGATTGCGTCATTGTGTTGGGCCCAGTACAGATCCTTGGAGATGTTGACACCCAGGAACTTAAAGCTGTTCACCCTTTCCACCGCTGAGCCCTCAATGAAAGTAACGGTGAGGAGAGTAAATGTTCTCTTGTGCCTCAGTGAAAGTGTGCCTCTTAAGCACCAAATGAGAAATGCAGCTGGAAGTTTTATTTAGGTGGGAGTTTACAGGATGTGTGAAGGTAAATGGTTTTAATCCTTTGAGTATTCACATTTTATGATTATGAACATCTTTTTTCCCCACTTATCTTTTCAGAGAGAAAAGATCATTTAGATTACTATTTACTGTCATAAAAATAGAGCCAATTTGAAATCCTTCCATTCTTGATATTTTGGTATAAAATATTTTATTTTTCATGTACAGATTTTCTTCTTGCAGCATTTGTTTCCCACCCCCAACCAGTTTTGAGGTTTTCCAAATTCAGATTCACTCTGTACTGAAGAAGGGCTTGATGAGCTGTGTTTACTTTTTTCTCTGAACAATGTTTTACTGGTAAGCACCTCCTGCTTATATCATGGCCAGGATGAAACGGCATTACTTAACAGTTGTGATCACAATGCTTAGTTGTACCAACTTAGATACCTTTTAGATGGTTAACTTTTGTGTATCTTGAATCGTATCAGTTATTTGCAGGGCTCACTGAAGGAAAGAACTTTCAAGACTATGGGGAGAGGGACTAGTTGGATTGTTTTTTCCACAGAGCCAGTTGAATGGCCTTCTTCCATGTTGTAACCATCCTGTGGTTCTCTGGAATATGTCACAAGAGAAACATGTTCTGCAAAATGGGGTTCTAACTGTATTAACATCTGTTAGCTGAAAGAAATTTTGAAATAATAAATCATTTCTTAAAAATTCATAATTTCAGGATGTTGAGATGCCCCTCATAAATTTTCACACCTATGACTACAATATAGCCTGCATTATTTCACTTTTTCCTCATTGTATTTATTTAATATGTAATCTAAGCAGTGGTGATTACACTTTTAATTAATCGACCAATTGTAGATGCTGTGATTCTACATTTGCAAGATTCTAAAATAACTCTCTACTGCTCCAGCCAAATCTTGATAGGTTGGAGGATTGTGTTTGTTATGTGCTGCGTTAAGTATGTGGCAAGTGTGATTGTGAGACATGCATTCACCTTTCAGGGAGAAGTGTTAAGTTGGATTTCAGTCTTTTATGGTACATAAAAGATGTACTGTGTAAAACACTAACACCCAATCACATGCCCCACAAAAGAAAAAAACATGAAATTGGTCAAAAATACATTTAGAAACAACATTATGGGTGATAACAGGGCCAGCAGGAATCCCAATGAGAGCTGCACGAGCCGCTCCCAACTGCCATGTCCTTGCCGGACCAATTACTGGTGCGTGTGACTTTAAAGGGACTCATCCTCACAGCAACCAGAACAACTGCATAAGAGGCTGCCATGGAAATGAGGGAAAACACAAATACAAAGAACACACTGAACTTCTGTTATATGTGGGTACATCCCCAGAGATTGTCTGACTCAATTGAGTCCCATGCCATGAGTGGCCCCCACCACTGTGTGGTGCAGGTTGATCAGTGAGGCAGTGATGGTGGCATGCATCTCTGATGCACAGTGTGCAAGGATGCAATCAGTGATGACTCTTCAGATGTCCTGATATCTAAAAACTGAGGCAGGCAGATGCCATTTGCAAGACATCAATGCAATATGTGCCTTTTTTTTTGTGAGTGTTTAACGAAAGTTGTTACACCCCAGATTATGCTTGTAAGAAAGGAAACATGGTGTCTATCTTGTGACACAAATTGGGTGCACAATTGACAATGGGAAATTGTCAGTTGTGTTAAGGTGAACTGTGCACACAAGTACTCGGAGACAATTTCCTGATGGCCATGATTTCACTACTACAATCTAACCCAGGTTAAATTGCATTTGTGCACTCTGAGCACACTGACATACTTATTACAACACAAGAGGCTATTTAGTTTATTGCATTCATCTGGTAGAATAGTCCAATTTCCCTTTTTCCCTACAACTTATCCTCTTTCACATGGTCACCAACTCCCCTTTGGTTCTTTTGCCACTTACCTACAATGAGAGGCAATTTCCAGTAGCCAATTAACCTACCAGTATGTCTTTGAGATGTGGGAGGAAACTGGAGCACCTGGAGGAAACCCTTGCAGTTACAGGGAGAATGTGCAACCTCCACACAGACAGCACCCAAGGTCAGGATCAAACCCCAGCCCCTGAGGCAATGCTAACTGCTGTACCACCATGCCACCTTTGAAAATATTCACTAATGGATTCAATTACTAGGCTTAAATTAGATTGGGAACAAAATAAACTGGACATCATAGCTCCCTACACTACATCAATTCAAAAGTATTTCACTAATTGTAATGTGCTTGGGATATCTTGAAGTCAAGAAAGGTTCTTTATAAATGCATTATTTATTTCATTCATGTCTTCAAAGGTTCATTATCAATAATTAGAGCAAGTAGATAGACAAAGTACATACCAAAAGAATTGGTTATAAAATAAGGGCCACTTTTTTTCTTCTTCAGGACTGGCTTGGAGCACTGTGGCCAATCTTGGTCTCTTTACATGATGGATAGCATTGAGGATTTGAAAAGGGGACAAAGGTAAACCATAAAATTAATTCCCAGTTTGGAGCATATTAGTTATCAAGACTAGCTTAAAGAACTGGGAGACTCGGTTTGGAGGTGTGCAAGTAAAGGTGATTGGATTGAGGTTAATAAGATGATGAAGGGAAACATAATATTAATGGATCAATCTCTGGCTAAACTGGAGACTGCCTTACTAAGATTAACTGGGCCAGAGTGACTTCCTAGAGTAGTTTTGATTGCCTAAGAATCAAGGAGATATTTCTGAGAGTATTTTCACCATATTAGCCTTGGCTTTGTTCTGGGTTCATGTCTCTCTCGGATGATTGCATGATTTCAGATGGAACAGCAACTATACATCTTGTGCCATATGGGCTATCACAATTGCGTGAAACAGGCTGAATGGACTAGAGGGTCTTTTCCTGTCAATCATTCTTCATGTACAATGATAATTGTGATATAAATGAACGATGTGGATGTAGGAGGCATGATCAGAATGTTTGCAGATGACACAAAGATCGGTGGAGTTAATAGTGTAGTCTTAGGGTGAAATCAATGTGTTTGGTGAAATGGCGTGTGAAATGGTAGATGGAGCTTAATCCTAATGAATGTGAGGTGGTGCACTTTGGGACTACCAATAAGGCCAAGGCATTTACCGTGAATAGTAAGGTCCTAGGGAATATTGAAGAACAGAGGGACCTTGGTGTACAAGTCCAATGATCCTTGAAGACAGCAGCACAGGTAGGTAATGTGTTTATGGGATACTAGCCTTCATTAGTTGGGACATTGAGCACAAGAGTGGAGAGCTGATGCTTCAACTTTACAAAACATTGGTCAGACCTGAGCTGGAGTACTGCGTGAGTCTGGTCACTACACTATAGGAAGGATGTGATGGCACTGGAAAGAGTGCAGATGAAATTCCCTGGGGTGATGTGTTTCTATTATGAGGAAAGACTGGAGAGGCCAGGTCTGTTTTCCCTGGAGCAAAGGAGATTAAAAGGGGACATGATTGTGGCATATAAAATTATGAGGGGCATAGGGGTATAGACTGCAGGAAACTACTTGGCATATCAAAGGTAGATAAAACCAGGGACATAGATTTAGGGTTAAGGGATAAGAGATTTAGAAGGGATCTAAAGGGGACCTTTTTCACCCAGAGAATGGTGAGTACCCAGAATACACTGCTTGAGAGAATGGTGGAAGCAGGGTTGCTGATGGGATTTAAGAAGTGACTAGAAGAGCACTTGAATTGCTGAGGCACAGAAGGCTAGGGGCCAAGTGCTGGAAGATAAGATTAATAGGGATGGGTGCCCACTGGTCATTGTGGTTGTGGTGGGCTGAATGGCTTGTTTCCATGCTGTATGACTCTATCTTGTATTTGTTTATATCTTTAAAGCCAAGGAAGATCTGTGCGAGTTGTCTGCTGTTGTCGCATGCGTTGTCGTTGGGCTGAGAATTCACTTTCCAAAGCTTTGTTACCATTTATTATGAATCCTATCTACATGTTATGAAGTGTGAAGTCATTTCAATTTGGGTTACTTCAATATCATTATCAGTTAATAAGTGAAATAAATTTGCCCAGCATTAGTAATAAGCAATGGCAATCTTAAATGAGTAGAGTTTTGTTAGCAGATTTGTTCTTTTACAGATTTTTGATGTCAAGATATTCCTTTTTAAGGAGTAAGTGAATGAATACAATATCACCATTTACCATTTTAATGAATTGTATATGCTACATTCTTCATTCTAATATGTATTTATAGGAGACCCTAGCAGAAAAGAAAACATTCACACTTAATAATTCCAGAAAGAAAACTTTTCTATTTTCTATCAGCTTGTCATCTCCTTATTTTATCATAGTTATCATGTAAGTGGCCCTTGGATTCAGGACATCAGAACTGGTAATAACTTTGAGATTACATCACCATCAATTATCCTTTACAGGAAGGAAGCAATTCATTGGCAGACAGTGTTTGTGAATTTATCTGTGAAGCAATCTCTACTGGACTTCCTTGAGTCTCATAACACAAGCATGTATAATAAACAATCATCAGCACAAACAACAAGCTGACAGTATAAGGCCTATTAGGGGGGCATGTTGGAAACTGGAGACTGTAAATTCAAGTCAAGTTCCCAGGACAATGACTCAGAGTACCTCTTCCAAATATCTATAAGGTTCCTGTCATTTACTTTAACTTACATAATGGTTCCCAGCTCGGAGCAAATAGATGATCGTGAATCACAGTAAGTGATCAGATAATCATCAATGAAAGCAATGGTTAGAAGCTGGGCTTGATGGTATTTGAAGTAATCATCAGTGCTACAGTTTGACCCTTACAGATGTACCTTTTTTAAAAAGTTCAGAAAAAAAATCAAACTGAAGGTTGGTTTGCTGTTTTATGTACCCACTTTTTGTACAAACGGCATTTTTTTCCCAGTTTATTTATAAAGTTCAGATTAACTTCATGTTGGTTGTAAAGCTACGACTTTGAAGTGGTAGTGATGATTTTCTAGCAGAGTAAACTGTTATTGATCTCTACAGTATCCTGGATGGCTTTAATGAGAAGCTAGATGGATGCATCAATTATGTGAGTTTGAGTCTTTGCTGCTAATGGATGAATTTGCTCACAAGGGAACCAAAGTTTTTTGATGTCCAAACTTGTTAGTTTGGTTGTTGTAGAGTAATCTGAGTTTCCTTGCTGTTTTACAGGAGATGAGCCAAACCTCTTCTTTACCAGCATTTCCCTGAGTTTGTTTAATTCATTCACATTTATTGCCCAAGTCTAATTGCCATAGAGACAAGTGACTTTTTAAGCCATTTCAGCTGGCATTGTAAGTCAACAACTCACATTGTCCATGGTAATATGTATACCCTATAGATATCCATACCATAATTTTACACCGTACCAGTTTGCTTCAGTTAGGATTTGCTTACTTTGGAACAATAATTCTTCATGTTGTAGATTTGAGCCTTGCAGGCACATTTGCAATGCCATTGGATAATTATTCTTCTAAAGAGATATATGATGAAGTGATTCTTTTTATACTATATGGAATATTATTGTAAAACAGGATTCGTGCTGAATGATTTGTCATGGCACTGTATCTAACAGCATCAAGTCATAGAATATTTTAGTGAAAAGTTGAAAAGAATACTTTTGGAAGCATAGTACATTTTTTTGGAAACAGAAGTTGTCTGTTTTATTGTAATTCTTTAACATGAACAGTGAACAAAATCTTAATCAAAGCAGCCGCCTAAATACTGTGGTTACAAAAGCAGGTAAGTGATAAGTAACACACTGTCAGGGTCCTTTAAACCTTTCAGTCATTTCAAGGCACAAATCAGAGATGTGATGGAATAGTTTCTACTTATCTGAATAAGCGCAGCTTCAACAAAACTCAAAGTTTAACATTTTCTAGAATCAAACAGTCCTCTTGATTGGCTTCTCATCCAGCACCAGAATATTTATTTATTTTAATCCTGTGCACACGGGCTGCAGTGTGTACTGTCTACAAAATGTGCTGTAGAAACTTGCCAAGGCTTCTTTGAAGGCACTTCCAAACTAATGACCTCTACCGCTACAAAGGACCAGTATAGCAGCTGCATGGGAACACTGCTCCGATGTTGTGCTTCAAGTCAAGCATCATTCTGGAAATATAATACTGTTCCATCATCATCACTGGGTCAAAAGCCAGAAAGCTCTTGCCTAACAGCAAGAGTACCTTCAGCACATGAATTATAGCATTTTAAGAAGGCTACTTATCCATTTTCTCAAGGGCATTTAGGAATAGACAACTACTGTTGGCCATGACGCTTGCATCCAATGAATAAATAAAACAACACAAGTTGTAATTGTATAATAAAAACAACATGCACATAAACTTACCCACTAAATCATTACAAAAAGTTATTCGTTGTTATTACTGTAAATATTTACATTGTTTCACCCAGGTGAAATGCAAGAAATGCTGGAGGAAATTTTACAAATAGGTACTTGAAGCACAAAGCTATTCACAATGGGACAAGCTTAATATACCAGCTGGTCTTTATCTTGGTGCCAGTTTTGGATGTTCATCTGGTGCAGTGCCCCACTGAATTCCCAATATTAATTGCACATTACTTTAGAAGTGCTAATTCATAGACTGAACTTCATTGTTTTTACCCACAAAAAGCAATTAAAGTCGGATTTCAGTACAATAGATCAGCTTGCCTCTGCCAATTGTGTCAAAGGTCAGGCAAAACATTAGAGCTTGCTGCTCTCTGGTTGCAAATTTGGCTTCACAATAAATTGACTTAAAATGTTGAATGTCCCTACCAGGTGAATTTTCTGGTCGGCCAGCTTGCAGAATGGTCATGCAAGGGCCAGGCCATCGTGCAGGGATCCACTTCACTAGAATATGTCAAAATTCATGGTGGACATTAGTCCAAAATTATTCCACAAGATTGAGTAATGAGTTGTATGAAGTATCTTGTTAGTGAACTGTGAATTAATTTGCTGACTGCAGTTCTTCTCTTTCTAATTTGTGCTCTTACTATTTAAAACCCTGCACTGGAGACCTTCAGTTTACTAGGTCAGTTTCATGAAAGTTAGAAGCAAACGTGCCCTTTAGGAATTTTCCGCCATTAATACCGGAACTGCATTGTGCTCTATTCATGTGTAAACTGGACACCTATGGTTAGTGATGCTGGAAGGTTGCTGTCCACTATATGAGCAAAGGCTGACATAAAGGCTTCCAAGACCATTTTACTGATGTAATAGAAGGAAGCCTATTGATCCATTGAGTCCGTGCCAGCTCCCAGAACAATTCCATTGGTACCAGTCCCTCATTTGTTTCCTGTCACCCATTTTCTTTCACAAGCTCACCAGCTTCACCCTTATTCTCTTACACCATTTACACTAGGGGTAATTTACCACGGCCAATTAACCTTCCTTTCAGCATGTTTTTGGGATATGGGAGGAAACCGGACCATTTGGAAGCAATCCATGGTCACAGGAAGAATGTGAAGACTGCATACAGACCGCATTGGAGGGCAGGATTGAATCCAGATCTTTGGAGCTCTGGGGCAGCAACACAGCTTGTCACCTGGCAAATGCAGAAAGGAGGCACATTAATTGTTTTGGGGCGACCTTCCCAGAATTGGGTTGACCTCAATAGACCTGTTGCCAGGTCAGCTACATTTAGGATCACCAAGCCCATATGCAACATATCCAGTGATCCTTAAGTTTTTCAAAATGAACCACCATCAAACTGTTAAGTTCTTTTTAGAAACACCTGTATGCAGAGTTGAGAGGATAAGAAATATTTGACGTTGTATGTTTAATGACTGTTGTACATCCTTGTTCAGCTCCTCCTATTGGTTTCCCCTCTCTGCAGATGGTCAGCCCCTGCCTGATTGATTGTCTTCATTCCTAGATCTCTCCCGATTATCTTTGCCCATAAAGCCTCTGTTTGTGAAAATGAGCTCTGGCAAATAACAGATCGGAAGCTCGGAGTAACTGTGGGACAAGGAAAAGTCTTCTTCTTGTTCCCTTCAACCAAGGTCACATCTTTCCATTGACAGGTACAATGCGGAGTTCACAAGCTGATCTTGGCGAGACTCCAAACTCCACATCAGCCACCTGGAGCAATGGACAAACTGAAAGGTGTGGTTTGGCCTATCTCTTGCTGCAGTCACAGGTCTTGTGTTGTGGTGTTGCCCTTTTTACCATATTAGTTATTGACTCGCAAACTTGGATACAGAGACAATTTGGAGCCTTATATGTGATCTTTTTTCTGCACCACTTCAGGAAACTGCTTAGTCACCTTAAAGCCCACGCTGATCCCAGTGCCAGATCTGTAGATCCCACCTGCCCAACCCAATCCTGAGCCTCAACACCAATGGTCTGCAAGGAATATCCATGAACATCAATAGATCTTTGAAGCTGGAGTTGAGTCTGTTGACTCCCCTCCTACAATATGTACACATTAAGTGTATCAGACAGCTGCTTCACGAATGTAAAGCACATCTCAATTCTCTGATTCTAATGGTACATGCAATACCAGCCACTGCCCAACCTTAGCTGACTGATTCTGTGAGCACTAGGCTGGCAGAATAAAGGCTAGTTAACTGACACACAATCATGGAATGATCACAGCATGGAAGGAGGCCATTCAGCCCATTGAGTCTGTACTGGCTCTGTGCAAGATGAATCACGTATCCACCTGAATGATGTATATCCCTAATGCATTCTGTCCTCTTAGGAAAAACAGTTAATGGCATTCAGATTAAATCACCTTCATTGTGTGCACATGAACATCCCAATGTGAAATTGAAATACTTTGGTTCGGATTGGAATTGGGAAAAAAAATGGGAAGTTGGTGGTATCATCTGCAAACTTGTAAGTGGAGTTAGAGTAGAATCTGGCCACGCAGTCATGAGTGTATAGGGAATAGAGTAGGGGGCTGAGGATGCAGCATTGTGGAGCACCAGTATTGAGAATAATCGGTACTGAGGAGCTGTTGCTGCCTATCCTTACTGCTTGTAGTCTGTTAGTCAGGAAGTCAAGGGTCCAGTTGCAGAAGGAGGTGTTGACTTCTAGGAAATTCATTTGAAAGAAACCTGAAGAATATTTGCAGACACAGATGGGTGAACAATTACCTGGGAAGATAATTGCAGATCCATAAGAAGCATCAAGCCAATATTCTGGTCTTTTGACCTATCTAGATAACTGAAGTAACAGCTACAATCTACAAACCTCCTATTGGAGTTCAATCATTAGTCTGTGTGTCGCTGAATTGAATACATTCCAAGTAACTGCCTCAGTGTATACAAGCCACCTTTCACAGACACTGCCAAGTTCATAGATAGAATAGTTTCATTATTTTCTCATTATTTTCTCTCCCTTCTCCTGTTAATCATAAGGCCTTCCTTTCTGTTTCAGCCTTCACAAGGACTTGGCTGAGGGAGAACACGGGGAGCCAGTGAGCGCAGGAGTAAAATCCAGCCAAGATGTCTGATATGTAAGCTTGACATCATCTACTCAATACTTTCTGATTTACCTTAACCTCTGCTGTCTCAATCTTGATGCAGCACTCTCTCGACATAAGCCTTAGACAGTTCTGTAAGCCCCTTTACTCCTGGTCCCTTCAAGCAAGCCCTCCACAACACCTCTTGAAGCTGAGTATAAGAAT
>JARFYF010000002.1:52396088-52407289 GCA_030265395.1 Rhina ancylostomus | reverse complement strand
TTGTAATTTACAGTGGAGCAGGAACCAGATTTACAGACCCTTTCTGCTTAAGCTCCAGCTCCAAATGTACCACAGCTGAAACACAGCTAGGCTTTAGTACTGGCAATAACACCAGAGTTAAAATTACCACCTCTTAACTGCTGCCAAGCACAGCCCGTTATGCTGTTCAAAGGCAAAAAGCTTATGATAATTATGGAGTGCTTGCTAGTGGTCTTCAGTTAATTAACTTGAGAGACAACATTTCATTTCCACGGGGGAGTTCAACACTACGGGAGGCCAAATCTTCCGTTTATAATTCCCTGCACATATGAAAAAAATCTTCTGCAATTCCTTAGTATGTGTGGTAGGCTGCATTGAAACTATTTTCAAGAAGTCTTTAATAAAATGAGGCAGACAAACTGTTTACAAACAAATCCAGTTTCATCTCTGAGCACAGAATATCTCTGGTAAAAGCAAAATAAGGTTAAATATGAAAGATTATGGGGAGACATTATGGTAGAAACTGCAAAGTATTCCTGATATTGATACATCTATTATAGTTTGTTCAGGTTGGTGAAAGATCCATATAAGAACAGATATCCAAAGAAGACAGAAATAATGGGACCCTTCACCTTTTCTCACTTTGTGTCATTTGATGCTCTCAATATTTCTTCACAAATAGATAACTTCATTTAAGTACATGCTGTTCCTCCAACAGCAGACAATAGCAGCAATGAGTAACTTGCCCTCGATTCTGTTGAGGGCAAGTTACTCAGTTCTCCAGGAATCCCAGGAGGTCCATAGGTACAATTGAACTTTGATGCAATTTTTCTTCACTGATAATATTTTGTGTGTGCAAGAATCCTTGAAGGAGACAGGATGTGTAGACGTCTGCAAAAAAAAATCCTCAGGAATTGTTTGTTTCCAGGTTTACGTTATTTTCCCATGTCCAAGTCGACTCACTCTTCAGATCTCCACAGGAAGTCATTCTTTTACTGTTTTTAAGAACTGGCAAATTTACAGTGCACTAAATATATGAACATTCATTCATATTCCAACAAGGAGACATCTGAATTTAATTTTTTCACTGCCTGTTTTATAAAAAAAAATCAAAAAATGGTAAATATAAAATAATCAAAATCCCACAGAAGTACATATAAACAATGTGGGAATGATATAATGTTCTTGGAGTAGGTATAGTGCACAATCACCAGTATGGAACTAGAATTAAAAAGGTTAAGCTAGGAATAGTTTGCACTGTAAGGCTTGTGGATAAAAGATTAGGATATGATTATGAACTGTGGAAATCTAGAACACTTTTCCTCAAAAAGCTGTTGAGACTGTGTCAATTGAAAATATAAATCTGAGCTCGATAGGTGCTTATTATCTAAGGGTGTCAAGGAATATGAAGAACAGGAGCTAAATGGAGGTGCACATCAGATTGAACAGTGGATCGTCTGCTCCATTTTATGTCCTTCTTCCTCCAATCCTCATGACTTATATAAACCATACACAGGCTTTGCACTTGGTACAATTAGTTTTATTTCCCAGAGTAATATACAATTTCTTCATGTTATGCGATTATATAAAGACATTCAACAGAGGTTCACAACAGTATCATTGTGCACTATGAAATCAATGAACGTGAATATCCTTTGTTGTTTGCACGCTACTCCTTCTGTTGTGGTGAAGGAGAGAACCAGTGGGTGGCAGTATTGTGTAGTTGCATCTGCTGAGGTCTTCACATGAGTTTGGCACGATTATTTAGATTCACCAGTCACTTCTATTTTTCCATTTACAATGCATTACAAATACTAATCTGAGGCTGAAAGCCAGTTCCCCCTAAAAACAGAAATGATAAACAGAAAACAATAAAATGAAAAAAAACTAACAAAAATTGTTGCCACAAAGTTTTATCCTACACTCACCACAGACTTTCAGACCACTTCATTTCTATTTTGAAGAATGCAAAAGTAATTCATAATTAATTGTGATGAACAAGATCTATTAAATATCTCAAACTTGTTGATAAGCCACTTTGAATTTACTCTTTCTTTTATCAGTGTTTGTTTTACTCTAAGTTCAAGTCGATTTTCAGTTTTTTGAAACTTCAGTTGAAGTATACATTTTTTTTATTAGTTTGGAATTAATGCTGGTTAATTTAGTGGAAGTAATGTTATTTTTCTATTTTTGCAACTTTCATCTCCCTACCCTCCCTTTCCTGAGGGCCCTGACTCTCTCAAGGATACAGTTTTGAGCTATTAACACCATTCTGACACTTCATTCTGATAAACTTGGTAGCTACAGTTTACAGATAGTCAGACTTTACTACGGATGAGATCAATCATGCTGTACACTTACGTTCGGTATGGCTGCCTGTGATTAGTGGAGTTCCCCAGGTGTCAGTGTTGGGACTGCAACTTTTCACTTTATACATTACTGATTTAGATGAAGGAACTGATGGCATTGTGGCCAAGTTTGCAGACAGTACCAAGAAAGCTGAAGGAGCAAGTAGTGTTGTGGAGACAGAGAGTCTGCAGAAGGACTTGGACAGGTTGGGATAGTGGGCAAGGAAGTGGCAGATAGAATACAACGTAGGGAAGTGTAGGGTTATGCACTTTGGTAGGAAGAATAAAGGTGTAGACTGTTTACTCACAGATCATCCCATGACATTACTAGACTCCAGATCTGTACTACTTAATGGGCCATTGCTCAATCTGCATTCTTTGTCCTCCTGAAATCTGTGACCTACCAATGCAAATATGATTTCACATGGTTGCCTTGACTGATTTGCCTATGGAGGTCAACGTCATGGTCACTCTCTGCTTTCTAGCCTTGGGACAGTTGCAGACTGCTGCTAATAATCTAGCAAATCTCATACCAAACTCTATTCTCAAGGAGAGGCAAATTCAACTATTTTTCCTTCAGCTCCCAGGAGCTGGCAGAGGGAGTACAGCCTGCATTTCTGGCTTCCCCAAAGTACAGGCATTCATGTTGTTATGGAGATCTCCCTAACAACGTCCTGTCAGGAGCAGCTAGCTGGAGGGCTTCCAAGACACCTTTGCAAAGAATGTGCTTCCTGTGGGCATTGATCTTCACTAGTCAGTCCAGGTTCCTCTCACCCCCTAGGAGTACTCTCCCACTCACTTCCCACCACTGAGCAACCACTCTTTCAATGGTAACACTCTTTTGTAGTTTAAAGTGTGTTGCTTGTATTGTGGTGTGTCCCATTGAGCACAGGCTGTAAAGATGCTGCTGTTATTTTACATGTTAACAACTGCAAGGACTTGCAACACTCCAGTAGAGAACACTGACAATCAAAGAATATGCATGTGACCCACAATGATGTTTTAATGCCAAAAAATGCAAGGGACAATTTATTGAGCTAATGAGTCTTTAGGAGGGGTGCTCAGAACTGACCTCAATACTCCACAAAGAATCTGGAGAACTGAAGTTTTAATTCAATCCTATATAATTCAATACAATGCTGGAATATAAACCAGAATGCATCATTGTACATTTTAGTTTATGCAATTTTGGTTTTGGTGATTTATGTACGTTAGCCCCTAAATTTCCTTATTTCACCACAGCTTCTAGTCTCTCAACATTTACAGAATTATCCCATTTGTCTTTCTTATGTCCAGAGTGGATGAGTGCATCGTGTCCTGGCTCCTATAGCCAGAGTCTTTGCAAATCCTTAACCTGCATGTATCTTCTGGAACACTCCATTTCCATTTGCACTACAATTTAACCATTATTATTCCATGCAAATCCCGGTCCTAACTTTTGGACTCTATTGCAATTTTGATATTACTAACAAGGAACCTCCTCAGTGGTACATGTGTCCCTCTTTATGAGTGGCTCAGGATGGGTAATGGCCAGACAGCATGCAAGTGGAAGGGAATCCTGAAAACAGAAGGCATGACTTGTTAATCTGTTGCTCATACTGTTTTGGGGCCAAGGATTATCTGTTTTCTGTTTCTTCATCAAAATGATCAGCTCATTCGTGTGTGCCTTCCAGGGCTGCTCTGAATAGTCAAAGTTCCCCACTTAAGATGTTGCACCAGTTCCAGTGCTGAATTTACCAATCAAAGCAGCCAACTCCCTGCCAGGGATAGTACTGTGCAGGCAGCTTGCCAATTCCATTTAAAGGATATTTGGCTGTCAAAACAGCTTGGGCCTCCCACTCCTAAACCAGTAAATGCCAATGACCAAATTTGAGACAGGTGCGTGCCTGCTTGCAGTGGGTGGTTCAGTAGTGGGGGCCAATAGAAGCAGAGGAGGTGGGTGTGGATTGCTCAAGAAATTCAATACTCTGAACTAAAATATACCTAATATTCCTTGGAGAATCTAAATGCTAATACCCTAACTGTCTTGGATTTTTGTCAGGAATATAAAAGTTGATTTTAATAAATAAATACTTACATGAATGAAAGGTTCCATTGTAACGTCCATTTTTAACGACGGTAGATGTGAGGGTGTGTCATAATCAGGAGTTATTTCTGGAATGCTTATTCTTAATCTTGAAAGTTTTGTTTGGATCAGACATTTGAGATACAATCCAAAGTGAGTCATCTTAAAGATTGGGCCATATTTATATTTCTCCTGCCATCTTTAATTTCATTTCTCTTTATAGGAAATTAAGTTTTTCAAAGATGTTATCATAAATGAGCCCAATAGTGTATCCAAAAACTAGCTCATTTAATGGAGGAATATATTCGTTCAAATATTACACTTTAAACATCTTCATATAACACTGTTTACAGGATGTGGTTTATAAGGTAACAAATGGCTATGAAAATAGATGTCATCTGGGGAATAATGTTCTGCTAGACCTACAATAAACATGTGAGGGATTAAATAAAGGCAGGGTTTTCCTGATCATCCATTGGGGAAATGGTGCAATACTGAAGCCACTGAAGCCAGGGTGGTTTCAAATTTAATCCCTGGTCTTTGCTGAGTTAACTGTTCTCAGCTGAGCCAATTAGAGGAAGTAGAATTATCACCCGAGTCCTTGGCTAAGGAGAAGAATAAGATCAACCAATTTTCTGACCTTCATTTTATGCAGTATCCAATGCTGAAAATATGTTGACTTAATGTAAAAATTATCAAAAAAAACAGGCCAGGCAATCCAGATGGTCTATTTTGGTATTTATTCTTCACATAAGCCTCTTGCTACTAGATTATCTAATTCTGTCAACCTATCCTTCCATTCCTTTCATCTTCATTCTTATTGAGCCCTTTTGAATGCATGTGGTTTCTTTGAAACCAAGCCTTGACTACCCAGTATAGTGGTAGTTCCTTATTATTATCACCACTATCTACAGGGGAAAAAAAAGTTTTTTTGTAAATTTGTCATTGGATTCTTAAGTAACTAAAACTCTGCTTCTATTTGAAGCAACAATTCACTTGTATTTCATTCAATTTAATGCACCAAAATCAGGTTTAAAATTAATTAGGAATCATTTTTCAGAAACAGAACTATGTAGGTATTTCATGTGTGATTTTAGAACTCTGCGTGAACTTACAACTTTCAATCATTACTTGGAAGGTCTGATGTTTTAATCTTATGTACATTCAAACTTTTGCATTTTAGAACAGCAAAGCCTTAATGGAACTGTTGAACAGAGTGGAGGAGGGATAATTAACAAGACATTCAGAGGTAGGTAGCCTAAGTAACACCATCAAGTCATAAATTATTAATCTGTTCAACTGAGGTAAGACATCTGAAGAGTCAACAGATTAAATATTTGTCTTAACTATGAAAACATTAAGTTCTTGGCAATGCTATGGATTGCCCTAGTGAACTATTATTACCCAGGCTACTGGATACATGAGGTATATGTATTCAACACCATAAACATCATAGAGCATAAACTTAAGCTTTTACTAATTTGTTGAAAGAGCTTCCAATTTATTAAGAGTTTTGACAAGATTCTTAGCTAGTCAGAACCCTCCTTTGAACCACCCTTGGCATTTTCTGTTGATCAAGGCAGCAGCTCGCAACGTACGGTATTCTATTCATAGCACAGTTTTCAGTTTCTGTGAAGTCCTTATCTGGTAAAATACAAAATTTTCAGTTTCTACATGTGGATCATAAAAAGACAATCAAATAACAGGTATGTTGCAAGCAGCATAGAATTCTTCTGGTGCGCAAAAGTCCAGTGCAAAGGTGAAAATGTGCACCGCAAGAAGTTGGGGAAGTAGACAATGAAATGTGATCAATATGCTTGTTTTTTTTCTTAGAAAGTCTCTTGGGGTGGAGGATGACTTATTTCCACTACAGTTGTGAGCTGACTAATGAGTCCCATGTGGAGGCTGCAGACTCAGTCACAGAAGGAACAGGTGTAGATTGACCGGGCAGATGTACTTTGGATTCTTGCACACTCCTTCTACTGCTTGCACCTGAGCTCTATGTGGTCCTGTTGGAGAGATTTTGTATGCTTAGTACCCTTATTAATGCTTCTCCATCAGCACAAGAGATCTTGTGCTGGAGATTTCCATGAGTCAGTGAGAATTTTAGTTTTTAAAGGTTTTGAGAATTTCCTTGTTATTGATGCAACTTAAAGAGCTTCCTTTGGCAGTCTGTTATCAAGCTTGTTCAAAGCCTGTTGTGGTGACAGTGCCTCTGTAAAGCCTTATGATCCATGGTCTTGAGCATTAAAATAATTAATTCTGGAACATAAGAGAACAATTAAAATTGAAATAGAAAATTAGAGGATAAAATAGTAGCCTTGGATTTTGCAGTAATAATTGCAGCTAAACTATTTCCATTCACTATATTACTTCATGAAACTGATAATAACTTGGAATGTCTATGTATCTATAGATTACATTAGAAACCCTAAATCCACTCTTGCTTTAAAACACTGTGAAAATTTTACACTTAGGAATGTAAAGTCTAAGTGAGATTTCAATAGCATGTAAAGCCATAATTACAGTTTAGCAAATCCTCTGGCTTAAAAATAATTCTTTGCATGTGTACTGTAATTTCCTTACATGAATAATGCGAAAGGAAGGATATAGTTGCACATACCTGAGGAGTGGGATAACTTGGCTTGGAATCAGTGTAACATTGATTCACCAGGTTAATAACTGGGGTGAAGGAAGCTTGCAAGACTGTGAGAAGATTGACATGATAAATGCTGAATGAGAAATACAATGGTTTCCTCAGGCTGCCAGTTCTATAACTAGAAGGAATAGTCTTGTGCAATTTAACATCAAGAACTGAGATGAAGAGCAACTTCTCTCCTCAGGGGGTCGTGAGTCTTTGGAATTCTGTGCTTCAGTTGATTCATTTTAGCTTATGAAGAGAACAGAAAGAACAACCTACATTTATATCATACTTTTCATGACCTTCACATGCTGTAATGAGCTTGATAACCATTAAGTACTTTTGAAATCCTTATCAACTTGGATAGTTTCTCAGGATTGAGGATGAACTACTTTACCTTCGTGGGTTTTAAGGAGGTTGGTGAGGTTAGTGGGGGAGCCACAACCTCCTCCACATATGGGGCATGAGGTCCCTGATGGGTCAGGAGGTAAAGTAGTTTGTGAGATGGTTCGCTTCTTTTCTGCTCATGCAGGTCCTCTATATGCTTCTGACCCAGGGCCTTGTGGTTCTCAATGCCATCTCAAATGGTCCTTCTCCACTCTGAGTTGTCATTGGTTAGAAATTCCCAAGAGTCAGTTGGGATGTTACATATCCTAAAGGTGACCTTGGGCATATTCTTTTCCTCTGTCTGATTGGTAACCTCTTCCTGTGCTAGAGCTCACAGTAGATTGTCTGTTTCATGAGTCTAGTGTTGGGTTTGCCCAGTGTTGCCTGAAGTGTGACTCGAGCCTTAATACTGGCAATGATGGCCTTGGCATTGGTTCATTTATCCTTCTAGTGAATTTGGAAGATTTTATTGAGACAGCATTGGTAGGATTTTCCAATGTCTTCAGATGCCCACTGTAGGTAGTTCAGGCTTTAGAAGCATATAAGAGAACAGGGATTATTGCTGCCCAGTGGACCTTGAATTTCATGCCAGGTCTGAGATCCTGATCTTCACACATCCTTTTCCTCAATCAACCTCATTAAAGGTCGATTTCATCAATGTTTGCCTTCCCTGAGAGTTGGCGCTCAAAATTTGGGAAGTGTTTCATGTTTTCCTGCATCTCATCATGAACATTTATTGTCAGATGGCAGTGTGGTGCATTGGAAGTTGATAGAGGAGGTTCGTCTTGCAGATGTTGAGTAAAAGGCCCATCCTAACATGGTGCTGTGAAAGTGTTGATAAAGGTTTGGAGTTTGGCCTCTTGAGTGTGTACGAACGCAATTGTTGACTGCATACTGCAGCTTGACTATGGAGGTTTGGGTGACCTTGCTTCAGGAGTGTAGTCACCATAGGTTGAAAAGCTTCCCATTAGTTCTGAAGATTACCTTAATTCCTGTTGGATGTGAGATAAAACATTGCAGCAGGAAAGATCTGAGAAAAGTTTTGGGGCAATGACACAGCTTTGTTTGACATCAATCTTCACTGAAAATACTTCCGTTGCAGACGCTTAGGCTGGTTTCATGGTTTAATGCTGGAGTGGAACATGCGTAAGATGGCAAAAAATTTCAGTGGGAGGCTGAATTTTTTGAAGGTACTCCACGGTCCCTCCAATTGATAGAGTCAAACTCTTGGTGAAGTTGAAAAATGCCACTTTTAGTGTTTGACGTGTCTCTCTACACTTTATTGTAATTGTTATGTCGTGGAGATCATGACCACTGTATCCTGGAGTATGGAAACTACAGTGCGATTTGGGGAACAACTGTTTGGCCACTGGGACGAGGCTGTGGAGGAAGAGCCTCATGGTGATTTGCCCTGTGGTAGACAATAGCAAGACCCCTCTGTAGTTGCCAGAGCCAGATTTGTCTATGGCTTTTAAAGTGGTACCGATAATAGTGTCCCTGTGACTGTTTGGTATATCCTTCTCTTCCCACATGTGAATGATAAAATTGTGGTTCATTACTGAAGCTCTTGATCTCCAAGTTTTAGGATTTCAGTAGGGATACTGTCTTATCCCAACACCTTGCAATTGGTCAGAACTGGTAGTAAGTCTGTTCTTGATAGAACAAGAGTCATAATTGAAGAGGTCTATGATGTGATCCCTCTAGCAGGCATTAACTGCTTGTCTGTCCGTTTTTGGCTTTCTGTGGAATGGGGTTTCGCTTGTTGGGGCTGGAAATGGCTTTTATAACACTGAAGAATCAGCATATGTAATGGCTGTTAGCAAATTGCTGAGCCTTCTCTGCTATCTCTATCCACCATCTATTCTTCAGGTCCTGTTTTTTTCTCTGCTGGAACTCTGCCTTCAGGTACTTATAGTGTACCTCTGCCTTATAGTGTAGGAAATGTGGCAGCCAATTAGCACATAGCAAGATTTCATGAACAGCAATTCAATACCTGCTAAACAGTTTGTTTTTGTGAGAGAAATCTACTGCTCATTTAAACCTACCATGGGACCTTTTAAGTGCAAATGAGAGGGCAGATAGGGTCTAGTTTATCATTCATTTATAATACGCTTGGGAGTATTATTTTTGGTTATGGTTAGGTACTGGAGACTAGCGTTGTGCTTTCATTTCAGAATTGTGAGGACTTTTGCTGAACCACAGCTGATAAATGTAGCTATTTTGATTGTTGCATCATTGTACAAATAATTGATGTAATTAGTATAATGTTGGAGATGCTGCCTCCTGAACTTAATCCGTTTCAATATTTGGCAATTTATAAAAATTCAGAAATTTAAAAAAAAAGCTAGTGACATTTAATCAATTAAAGGCCATGGTTAAATGGAACATTTACAAACTAGAATCAACTAACATAAACATAATTGATTGTAGCTTGTAATTACTTGACTGCAGTTTTCCCCAATTACAATTCAATTATTAAGTTAGGTGATCACACTGAGAATGCTGCACACTTCACTTCAGGAGCTGAACTCCTAGATTTTGCACTATAAAACAGAGTATTGTTCACTGCAGGACCACCTGCAAGCTGAACACAGAATGCATTTTTGGTTAGTTGGTGCCTGTTTCTCCTCAGCTCCACCAACACCCAGGTGTTTTCACAGCAGCCCTTGTGCAGTGATTTTGGAACCAAGTCCAATTCCTGTTTGCTTCACTCTTGCTTTCCTGAGGTGTCAAATATCGAGAACCTGTTCCAAATGCCAAGCTAAGCAAAAAAAAAGACTGCCAGAATAAATGTTTTTTTGTTCTATCTTGGCCTTCTTAATAATTAGCAAAGCGGTATATAAAAAACAGGTAACTCAGTACTCATTGAACAGAGGGGAATTTTGGCAGAGGATGGAAAGCTGGCAGTGTTTCAGGGTGATTACAGAGAAGTGAACTGGTATATAGCTCTGTATTACCCACATTACAGGTCGGTAAGACAGTGGTGAAAAGCTAACCACATAACCTTCAGAATTAATTGCGTAAGTCAACAATATCTCCTCTTTTGCATTAACCCCTTGTAAACAATAGCAACATGCCACAAACCTTCTAAGCATATCAAAATAGAGCAATTTTAGCACAAAGGGAAATTCAAAATGAAAATGGATTTTACACCTGGATAGTAGCCTTTGCTAGCTTGTTAACTTGGCTTAGTTAATAACATCTGGATTCTGAGTCAGGTCCCATTAATCAACACATCATCTTGTCTCATGCCTTGGTACTGAAAGAGTGCTGTCTTTCAATGGAGATGGTAAACCAAGAACTTCCCTGACTGTTCAGGTGCACACAAGGGATCCCAAGACAATGTGGGATTGTGGCAAGAAGAGTAAAAATGTCTTACAGATATTCTTTCCAACATTAGTTTCTTTGTCAACACCATCAAAAATGGATTAACTGCTGCATTTTCCTGGAAAACAACACTGGTCCTAAAACTCTGCCAGGGAGTCATCCCAGCCATTAGCCTGGAAACATTCCAGCCACTAAATTCACTGTTGACGCAACACAAAGTCTTTGGAGCTGCAGAATGAGTCTGAAAGAACAGAGAGGTTTATAGATGAATTAACTGTGCATCTTCTGCTTTCCATCTGTGGGGGCTCTCTGATCATTAATATCATCCCAAAAGCTCATCCTCATTGCCTTATGATTGCAATCATGGAATTTTGGCTCCAGAGATTATAGTTTAAAAGTTTGTAAGAGCTGTAGGTCCTCTATGTGCATGGTAATATACTATATAAATACAAGT
>JARFYF010000002.1:52377870-52387980 GCA_030265395.1 Rhina ancylostomus | reverse complement strand
CCCCAATGTATCTGCCCCCACAACCTCTGCTGGCAGTGCGTTCCATGTACCCACCACTCTGTATAAAAAAAACTTACCTCTGACATCCCCCTTATATCTTCCTCCAATCACCTTAAAAATTATGCCCCCTTGTTTTTGCCATTTGTACCCTGGGAGAAAGTCTCTGACTGTCCACTCGATCTATGCCTCTTATCATCTTCTACATCTCTATCAAATTACCTCTCATCTTCCTTCTCTCCAAAGAGAAAAGCCCTAGCTCACTCAACTTATCCTCATAAGACATTCCTTGCGAGAAGTTGCTAGGGAATTCTCTTTAAGAACATGATTGCATGCTATGAGTGCCTACACTTTGAGGGAGCTTTCAATGTGAGCAGATTACCATGGCTGCTCTATCTGCTCCTGTAGGCTGCAGGAAAAGCAGATGAAATCTTCTCATTGAAAGTCACATTGAAAATGTATAACTCAATCTAGATATAAAATAATGTACATATTTTGCTTCCTTTTGATTGGAAAAATATCAGTTTGATTTGGCTCACCTTAATGACAAAGAAATACACTTATTTATTAATAGATTCAACTGTAACCCAGGAATCAGAATAACTGGGTGCACTGTTTGATCACCAATTGTCCTTCAGAGATCACATTACCAATCTCCTCAGTTAGTTATCAGCAAAATTAGCATCTCCAAATGCATCACATCCTGCTCTGCACAGAAAGAAGTAATTGCTGAACATTATGGTTTGTATTAGTAAATTGCTGCAAAACTACAAATATTGCAAAACAAAGAAAGTAGGATTACATTAAATTACTGGCCCTAAACCTCCAAGGAAATCATCTTTACCAAGCTCAAGTAACTTCCAATATAAATTAGATAACATGACATTATTGTCACCATAACATTCAAATTGTTTAGAAATTTTAGCTCACACTAATGGAATCACTACCAAGATATACATGTGTATACACACACACAAATACAAATGCATGTATATGAAAACAGATTGTAGCAAAATCTTCATCACATGGTATGGCACATAGAATTATTCCATCTTGGTGAGAATCAGCACCCAGTGCCACAAAAATTAAACAAAAAATTATTAGAGTCCCAGGGTACTGAGGCATGGAATTAAAATGTTAAGGCTCCTGCCACTTGATTCATATTCATAAAAAAGGCAAAGACATGCATCTGGATAGCACTTTTCACATTAATTTCAGAACAACTCAGGGATCCAGCAATCAAGGAAGTACTTTTTGAAGTGTAGTTGCTGTTGAACTGCAGGAAAATGGAGTCTAACTTTTGCACAGTAAACATTCTCAAACAACAGTGTAATAGTAACTAGATAAACTGTTTTAGTGATATTAATTGAGGAATAATTAGTCACCAGGATAATAGGGATAACTATCCTCTTTTTATACATAAAAGTGTCTTGAAACCTTTTATGTCCACATAAGATTAGACCAGACCTTGTTTTGTTTCATCCAAAAGACAGTCCTTCTGATGTTGCAGAGCACCCTCAGTATAGAATTGGAGTGTCAGTCTAGATAATTGTGTTTAAGTCTCTGACTTGGCACTTCAATCTGAGATTCTACTGTATAAAACTAGAAGCCATAGATGTAAGGTGAGAGGGGAAAGATTTAAAGGGGCCCGAGGGGGGCAACTTTTCTCACACAGAGGGTGGTGGAACAAGCTGTCAGAGGAAGGTAATTTTACAACGTTTAACTGATATTTAGATAGGAAAGTTTTAGAGGGACAAATGCATGCAAATGGGACTACCTCAGGTAGGCAATTTGGTCAGCAAGGACAAGTTGGGCCAAAGGGCCTGTTTACATGCTGTTTTACTCAGCGACTCTATGACTTTATCTGCCATATTTTCAAGGTTCCTTTGCTTCTCTTAATTATCCTTGGATAAGAAACCATTACAAAGAAGCTTCCAAGTTTAGTTGGGATATCCCTTGCCAGTAGATTTAAGAAATGACATACACTGTTTAATGATCCAGAAGTTTCCTAGAATTAGGCCACATATTTGTTGGATCATTACGAATACCTTAAGGATGAACTCTGCACTTCCTCAGACTTGTTTAAAAATGAATTTCAAACTGTGTGGTGCAAGATTAAATCATCCTGCAATAGCATAAACAAACCATCCTAACATTATCTATTGCTTGCAATGATGGTTGAAGGATACAGTCTTTCCTTTGTATATTAAAATTCTGTATATAAGCACAGATGGAAATATTGAATATAGCAATAATAATGATGTAATTTTTGAACCAAACATTTGGGCAAGTATGCGAGCATCTCTGTTAGTATTTCTTTAGATTACATACATTAATGCCAACAAATTCATTGGAACAAAACACTATTTTAGATCATCTTAAAACTGCGGGATTTCACTTGCTTGCATGTCCTGTATAGAAAAGTCATTGTTTTAGAAACGGGCATATTTTCTGTGGTACTTCTCAGAGTGAACGAGAGGCTGCCAACTTTTAGAACAATACTGGTATTATCAAAAATGTTCGATGAGATGTCAGAAAAAAGGTAACAATTACAGGAAGTGCACATATAAAACTAAAGGTCATTTTGTGGTTTCCCTTGTGGTGAGTTAAAGAACACATGTTCTGCCTTATCTTTGAGTTATTACATGTTTGTTTCTCTCTCCCTCTCTCTGTCATAAAACAGAGAATTTTCATTCATGTAGCATTTTTTTTGACTCATGGTGCCCAAAATCACAGTGCATCCGATGAAATACTTCTGAGGTGTAGCCACTGTCAAAAATGGCAGTGCCAGTTTTCCTGCCACTCTCTGTAAAGAGTTTATACGTTCTCCCCGTGTGTCTGCATGGGTTTCCTCTGGGTGCTCTGATTTTCTCCCACATTCCAAAGGCATACAGGTTAGGAGCTGTGGAAATACTAAGCTGGCGCTGAAAGAGTGGCAACACTTGTGGGTTGCCCCCAGCATGTTCTCAGTAACACAAAAAGATGCATTTCACAGTGTGTTTCGATGTACATGTGACTAATAAATAAATGTTATTTTATAATCTTAGGCAATACTTTTTTCACACATCAGCTGAGAGAAAAGACCAGATCTGTCTTAATAATGTTGATTTAGGATTGATCATTTTCCAAACCATTTGGAAATCTACTCTGTAAAACTCCAGGTAGTGCCATGGACAACTGAAAGGGTGGGCAGTACCTAAGTTGATTATCGCATCTGAACCAAGGCACCTTTGAGACCAGAACTCTCCATTATAATCAAATCAGACTTTTTGCCTATATCCTTAGACTGCGGCCTGAACTCTCAGCCGTTTGATCAGAGGTAAGAGTGCAGGTCCTCCCAGATTACGAGCAACCGGCTTGTGTACAGCCTATACAGATGAGTGAGCATTTGAAAGACTGGGAAGATGGATTTGATGGATTTGCTGGCTGCTGGCGGGCTGCAGACATCCTCTGCTGCCTGGAAACTCAGTTCACTGTCACATTTCCAACTTGTGAACTGTCCTGTTTACAAACGTTTCACAGGAATAGAACCTTGCCATAACCTGGAGAGGACCTGTGTAACCACTGAGCCAAAACTTACACTTAAATGAATGTACTGCACAACATAATTAGCCAGCAGCAATGTAGATGAACTTCAGACCCTGTTTTGTGCAGAAGAATAAATTAGTAACACACTTGGGCAGAAGTATTTCCTCAGTTGTTATCACTGAATGTGCAATATTATATTGTACAAACTGTGCATTGTCCTCTGCTTCTGAAATTTAGTTTAGTGGAGCTGAATTTAGGGTAAGAGACATAGCTGCTTCTATATTTTGCACAATCAGTGTAAATTACTGATAAATTTTACCCCGCTGTCATAACCACATCAATGGGTTAATTTATTTTCATTATGTTTGTTTTTATTTTTTATATTTCTTTATTCCATTTGTCTTTTTTATCCTGCTTTCACTTGGTTTTGTGTTATTTTCTTATGCACATTCTTTCTTGGTGTTTAGCCCATGTCTTTGTCATGTCCTTTTCATGGTATCTTTGATACATCTGTCACTTTTTCCCTAATGTGTATCCATTTCTACGTGTGTCAGCTTGGCTCAGCGGAAGTATATCCGAGTCTGAAGACTGAAGAACTTGAGCACGTAATCAAGGCTGATACTTTAGTACTGTAGTGAGGCAATACAAAAACATTAGCAGGAGAAGGCAATCCAGCCCCTCTAGCCTGCTCTAGTCATTTGATATTATGGTTGATGCTCTACCTCAAGTCTATTTTTCCATCCAACAATGTGCCCTAATCTCCTTTCTAGTCCAGAACTCTATTGATCACAGCCCCAATTATCAGTTAAGTCTCCGCTTCCTTAGGCATAGAGATTACAAATATTTACAACTCTCTGAGTAAAGAAGTTTCTCCTAATTTCCTTGTTGGTTTGCCTTCCTAACTGTTTGTTATTCCTGTATGTAACCTTTCTGTATTTTGTTCACCAGCACACGTAGTTGACTTTCTATAATACTTTCTAACTCCCTACCAATTAAGATCATATTGGCCTTGAAATTGTATTGTGTTGTGGTAGCCTTACCATTTGTTCTTTGCCCAGTGTCAACAAACTTTTTTTGGTTATGGGTTCACTACTGTCAATTTTAGTGGTACCTGTGGCCCAAAGGGATGAATGAAGATTCATCACTTGGGACTGGGACTGGTGCTGGATGTGAGGAATGTGTGCTTTAAAGTGTGGAGGGAGGACCAGAGGTAGAGTCCAATCAGGACTGAATGGGGAGGATGATATTTTAGTTCAGTATTCAAAAGATCAAATCCTATATTGAGTAGTTTGGGGAGAATTGGCAATTGAGGTATTCTCAGTGGAATGTAAGTTCATTGGACATCATGAAATATTTTTTAAAGGCTTGCCATTGATCACCTGTCTGTAAACCTTTTAGTCTAATTTCCTAATCTTCTTTAGCCAAAGTATATGATACTTCTGTATTTGATTTCATTTAAGTTAAATATTTTGGTCCCTGGCTGAAGTGTGTGATTCTTGAACTCAGTTTTAGTTCTAATATTATGGAGACTTTTCACTAGATAACCCCTTAACAATGAGAGTATTAATTAACACTGGCCAATTAGAAAAGATAAAAAGGTGCCCAAAAACCTCCTTTTTCTGGAATGCATTACCTGAAAAGGTAGGGGCAGGTACTCTCACAAACTTTAAGAAGTATCTGGATGAGCACTTGAATTGCCAAGGCACGGTAGACTGCAGACCAAGTGCGGGTAATGGGATTAGTATAGGTAGGTACTAGGTTGTCAGTGTGGACGTGGCAGGTTGTAGGACCTGTTTCTGTTTTGTATGACTCTGGCTCTTTTCTGCTTACCAAGCCATATTTATTAAAATTGATTGCATTAACTCAACTATATATTTAGTTTTATTAAATGTTTTACTATTTTAACTTCTGAACCTAATAGAGCAAAAGTATATCCTAGTTCCTGTAGATATTTTTTTTTAATCACAATCTTAACTTACAAATCAAACAGGAACAGTACTACTCGGCAACTAGTTGTTCACCTACTGGCATGTGAATACATTTATGGAAATTTTTGGAATCCTGTTCTACTATTAGTCTTGCGCTTGCTACCTCTTTTAAATTCAGTGGGTCTATGCCTTATCATTCCTTTTATCACTCAGGCCTCCCCTCTACATTTTTTTAAATGACATTATTAGGGCTGAAATCTTTCAGTTGAGGCAATGGAGTGAGACAATTTCTTCAAACTCCAGTAAAAGATCACTGGGTATTTTCAGCACAAGAGTTTTCCCAGGCAATTTTGGAAACCTGTCTGTTAACTAACACTACCAAATTGTGAACTTAGTCTTTCATCATGATGATTGTGGTGGAATCTTGTGTGTAAATTGGCTATTCTTGCTTGGAAAATTGAATCCATGAGCACCATCTCTTATGCACAAATCATGCATAATATGCACTTAACCCAGATTAGATTTTGCTTGCAATCATTCCAGCATGACATCGAGGACTTGGCCAAGGCACATCCGTGTGCAAGTTGCCTTAGTGAACCTGACATTTTTCAGGTGTCAATTGTGCACCCAAAAATGTTGCCATTCACATACTGCACATGTCCTCTCTTGCTGGTATAAACACAAGCTTTTGTGTGCAAACTGTGACCCAGTATGTATAACTAGGAGTATATTCCCTCTGGTTCCTGATAGTAGAGACTTCATCTCCCATCTGGGACTCTCTGATGAACAACCTATCCACAGGCTCAGGCATTCCAAGGCTGACATCATGGATATATTTGAAATATTTTGTCTGCATTCCTCTCTCCATGGGGATAAAGATCATCTTGACTCTCCCCTATCTTGAAGGGTGGCTGCAGCAGATCACCACAGCATCACAGAGATTATGTAGGTGCTATATTTGTGCATAGATGAAATCGTAAACTTTGAACAGGTGGTCTCTCAGACACTGGAATTTGCCAGGATTTCTGGTTTTCCATGAGTGCAGGCTACCATTGAGTTCACTTGTGCTGGGACCTTTTCATCACTCCGTCCATCTAGACTATCAGAATATTTTCCCCATGGACTGCCATACTTCCAGGAAACACAAATGGTATATTCATCATCAGGGAGAGCAAACAGTCAGCTGACTTCTGCTCCCAGCACTGCCCTTGGGATGGATCCTGGGGAAACAGTGGCTTCCTTCTGACTCCTTACCTTCTGATGTCAGTTCATGATTCTACCACAGCTGCTGAGTGCCACTGCGACAGGAATGATGCAAATATCAAAATTGTGGAAAACACCAGCGATCTTCTGAAAATGAGATTTCAGTGCCTGCATCAATTCAGGGGTACCCTGCAGTGTTCGCTCATCGGATGTGGAGACCTCATTGTTGTCTGCTGCTTGCTGAACAACCCAGCAATCGGTGTGGAGATCCAGAGCCCGAAAGGCAGGAGGCAGAGGGACAGCAGGAGTTAGAGGATGTTGTTGGGAGAAGTTACAGCAGAGCACCACTAGCCTCATCTCCTTGCAGAATAAAGAAAAGAGGCATTGGCTCACAGACTCCATGGTTCTCGTAAGGAGCCTGTGAAATTATAGTACTCCATCCAGGGAGGATTACCTATTTCCACATTAAAATCCTTAACACTGACACAGTTAACCAAATCAGTAGCCAAGAGTGCCCAGATGATGCAGAATAATCCTCTACACGATCCTTTGCAGGACCGTTTGCACAAATCATAATATATTATTGAATGAGTCACTGAAATGGCTTGATGGAACTATCTTGTGGTATGCAGGTCACTGTTACGTACCTTGTAAGAACATGAAATTTATTTGTGCAATGCTTGATTAAGTGGGTATTCTCACTTCTGGATCTACCTCCTGCCAGGCTTTTCCCATGGCAGCCCCAATGGGTCTCCTGGTTTCCCTGGCAGATAGAATATCATCCCTGGTATGTATCTCAGTGATAATGTCCCGGTCTCTAACTAAACCTTAAGGATTCACTCCCTCTCTCTTGTGGCCTTTCTCATGCATGAGAGGTAAAATGTGTGTTGCTGATGTTGGGCTACCACGTGGGATGTGCATTGAAAGGCTAATGCCCTCCTCAGATGTTAGTGCGGCAAATTGTTGGAAGCTGCCAACATCTAATTTCCATGAGCTTCTGCCCCCAGGAAATACTGATTTTCCCAAAAGAACATGAACTTGTATAGTGCTTTAAAATAGAAGATATCTCAAGGCATTTCCTAGTTTGCCAAAGCACAAAGGTTAGGATAAAGATGACTGGTTCCATTTGGTCTTAACCCATTTTGCATTACGTTGGTATTTCCATAAAGAAGCAGACACTGGCCAGCTGTTGAGAAGGACACTTGGCAGACTGTGATGGCCACACAAACCTCTGACTGTATTTTACTTCCAAAATGACCTACATGAGGCACTTCTGCTTTCAAATCTAAATCCACCAGAAGGTCCAAGCCAGGAAGTTTTTAGCAATTTGCATTGGCTACTAAGAGATTATAATCAGAGTTTTCATCTACTGCCTGCCAGAGGCTGACCTAAACAAGATTAATGATTCTGGACGAGAACTACTACTGCTCTTACAATTGCCTGGATTAGCGTGCACTAACTGTGCAGTAACAGGATAAGGGTTACAGGGGCAAGGAGACGGTGGTGATGAATGAAGAGATGAAATGGTGAGTATGTAGCAGGCTGTAAAATTCTCATCTGTTTCATGTACAGCTTTGGTGTGGTATTGGCATTTGGTGTGGTATTAGCTTCTGTTCTTGCTCCATTTTTCTTCTTGTGCTGTTTCTACCAGCTTCTGATTCCTGGTGACAACTCTCTTGCATCTGCGTTTGCACATTACATCAGTGTACCTCCTCTAGGTGCAGATTCCTCTGATGTTCCACCCCTCCACCTCATGTACTGCCATGCCACTTAAGTTCATTCTCCGCTGTTCTGGTGTCCTGTTGTCCCATCTTGGCTCATCTCCCCTGCTAATTGCTTCTGTCATTACCTCACTTTCATCTAATCCTTGCTTCAGACATTTTGGGTCTTTCGTGCCATCTCTATTTCCCCGCTGCAGCTCACATTCTTGATATCACTGAGACAGCAGAGTAACTGCCAATCGTTGCCAACCCTTGTGACGTCTCCCTGCTTCACCCTTGCCTTCAACCTCGTCTCTCTGCCCCATACTTGCACCCCTTTCTTCCTTCTCTCTTTCATTTTTACTATGTCTTAGGTAAGCCAAAAAAGACAAACTTCTTAACATAGTTACAGTGCTAATAATGTATTTGCTGGCTGTAAGTTTATATAAATAGTATTTATTTTAAAGTAGAATGCTGGTTTTCCTTGCTCAGTGCCAGTACTAGAGAAGGGTTTAAATAGTGCAGCTGGACTGGGAGCACCTCAGGCTAAGGAAAAGAGCAACCAAGCAGGCTGGAAAAAAGCAAAAGCATGTTCCAAAAAGCTGAAAAGGCAGCAGGAAACAAAATGCAAGCCAGGAAGTGAGGAGGCTCTGGAAAGTGGAGACTAGAGCCAAAAAGTTAGGCACAAGCAGGGGCAAGCATAAGTGTCCGGCAACAGCCCCAGAGTTCTGGGTGAACAAAGATGTGAAGAGAGAGGCTGATGAAGAATATTCTGGAAATGTTCAGCAAGTGAAGTGTTATCATTTGAGAAAGAGAGTAAATTAACGTGTTGGGTTCTAAATTAAAGCAGTCCATACTTGCCAGTTGTCTGCATGGTTATTGTCTGACTTGCTGGAATTTTCTGAGATTTTCTGGTTTTGTTTCAACTTTCCAGCATCTGCAGTTCTCTTTGGATTTCGCAGACAGTATTCTAGACATTTTAACCGCTTTAAAAGCTGCAGGGGCAATCAACCCCAACTACCAGTCGGAATGTTAACAAGTGCAATGGAAACAAAAGTGTAATTTTTAATGTTATTAGTTAATCCCCTGTAAAATTCCACATGGACAGAGGTGGGTCTGTGATCCCTGGACATTCAAAGATAGAAAACAACACTGTAGAGTTACCATTCCTGTTTTTGCCTGGGATGGATCCACCACCATTTTAATTTATAGAAGGACCGAATCAGATAAGGTGTTCACTTGAATTAAGCTCTAATGCAATTTAAATAAGGGTTTGTCCATGCAGGTAGAAATGGGTTCGATTGTGCTGATTGTGATTGGAATACCAGCAATCAGCCATTGAAATTGTTTTAAGTTTCAAACTTCCATACATGTGTTCTGAAATATGGACGTCCAAAATTTACTGATGGATTTAGATAGCAAAATGTAACTCTGCAAAAAAAAAGCTATCAGGAAAGCTATCAGGGATGCCAAGAGGCAATACTGACTCAAAATAGAGTCCCTGACCAGCCACCACTTATGGCAGGGCTTACATGGCACAACAGGCTACAAGACAAAGTTGGGCTGCATATCTAATAACAGCGCATCCCTTTTTGATGAACTTAACGCATTCTATGTGTGTTTTGAACAAAAGGGAAGTGGATTGTCACCATCCACCCTGACAGCCACCAACACAGCTGAACCTGTGATCACAGTGGAGGACGTAAGATCAGTCTTCCAGAGAGTGAACATGAGGAAAGCACCTGGCCCAGATG
>JARFYF010000002.1:52212722-52223263 GCA_030265395.1 Rhina ancylostomus | reverse complement strand
GACTAAACAGCAACATTCAGGAGACTACTTGTTTAGCCAGCCGACCACAATCCTGTTCTGCAATACTCACACAAGGGGTCATTGCACAACAGCGGGGCAGGGAGGGATTGTTAGATGTCTTGTGTGGTTACAGTAATAGGAGTCCAGTGCCTACATAGTTCAAGGTTCTTTGGGCAATGATTTTACCTAATAAGCTACTGTGAAAGAAAGGAAGTAAGTATGCTTTTCACACGTGATTAACACAAGGAACGGGATTCAAACTTGGATAAGGTCAGCACTACTCACCCAGGGGCAGTTGGTTGTGATGATGAGGAACATGTATCCTTGTTGGAAGGATGAACTAAATAACGTCACTCATGCATAAGTTTGTGAACAGAATACAGTAGGATACACACTCATTGTCCCTAAATGATCAAAATCAAGCATAAAACTTATTTTGAAATATTACTGCTAATCTGCTTCTACGTGTGACCTGGTTTGAAGGAATTGATCAGTTAAAACAGTTAACGTACCTTGTCTTTCCGCATTAAAAACAAAATATCTTCTGCTGCTATGACTCGAGCTCCTCTGATCTGCGAAATTTCAGCAGCCTGGTGCAACTAAAAGAAACAAACAGAAATGATATATCGTGTGGAAGAAACAAACAAAAAATGTTTTTGGGAAAGATAATCTGACCACATCACCATTCATAACTGAAATAGAACATTGTGAAAGGAAAACATAAATTATTTTGCTCTGCATTGCAAGATAAATAAGTCTAACAGGTAGAAATTTGTGCACGATCACAAGCACTAAACAATTGCTTTAATATCAGTTGCCCATTGTACTCCCTCCCAATTTGGTTCCATGGAAGTTAGTGCTAGCAACCAAAGCCAAACTTCTAGCCTTAAATTACTTTTTTTAAAAATGTTAACACACCTGAAAGTATGACAATTTTATGAACAATTTTACTAGCATGGGCACAATGGGTCTACTTATCAGCTTTAGGTTTTATGAAATTTAATCTGACATGTATTGAAAATATTCCTCAGTGCCTCACCTGAAAAAATCTTAATTCAACTCCTGGGCTTGCTTTAATTGTGCATAAGTTTGTGAATAAAACATTGTAGGATACAAAATAATCACTCATAAATGATCAAAATATAGTTTAAAAGAAATATTTCACAGCGTTTTAGCATTTTAATCTATTCTATACAGTAGTGAAATAAAATCAACAACAGAAGTAACTGTTTCTAAAAGTCATACGAGCAGAACATCTTTCCTTTTTCATGGATATACTGTGCAGAAGATCTGATCAATGAACCATAACATTTTTTTAAAGTGCTTCTGGTTGTAATGTTCTCATGTAGTATGTTTATACCATGCTGTTTGCATTAAACTTTTCCATGGATTCTCTTGTTTGAAGATAGGGTCTGTCACATTTAAATTAACAAGCCCGATGCATACAACTTTTCAACAGAGCTCCAGAACTTTACAACTGAAGCAAAGAGAATGCATATTGAAAATCCAGAGCTTGAAATAAATAGTCTATTTCTTCTTCAAGTATCAAAGCTCGTAGCATCTATAAACCATTTTTTGCATTTTAATGATAGGCTTCATTGCCGACTTATTCTTCTCTTGAGTAAAAACAGGTGTCTCTTGCTTTATAAAAGTTAATCTATTCAACACTATCATTCCAAAACATTAATTTATATAAGGTTTTAATTTTTAAGACAGCTATTTTTATTAATGAAATCTATTTCTACTTAAATGTCAGGAAAGGTATTTCCATGTTAAAAGTTAATTTAAAAATGCAGTTTTCTTGCATGGTAGATGTTTCAATTTTTTTTAAACCTCCTCATGGATAAAAAACCTGATGAATTTGAACAGTCACTCTTATGAGAGAATGCAAACTAGCTAGCCCAAAGATCAGGATGGCATTCATCTTGGATTCTCCTATAAATACTTACGACCAGATATTTGGTAACAGTACATGCAGTAGGGAGATTTATCATTCAGTACTTCTTTTTAAATATAAAGATATTTAATTCAAGAACAAAGTTGATTTGAATTGGGATGTGACTAGTAGGATGAAGAACAGAGCAACACACAAGTCTGTGACAATGAGAAAGAGCCAAATAAAAGAGAAAGTGAGCAATGATTTGAAGACGGAGACTGAAAGCAGGAGAACATGCTCAGAAACTGTAGATCAGGAGGAAGTAAACAAAGGCAGTGGCTTAAAAGAACATGACACAGTTATACTGCAGAAGGCCAGCTACGAAGAATAGAACTAGAACCAATCCGAATAAAAATGCTTCAGAGATAGCAATAATGACAATTAATAACAAAAGAATTGGATGACTTAAATTATTGGCTAAACCACATCTACAACTTAAAAATATCTAAGGAACGAATCAATAGGCAAGAACACAAATAAAATGGCAACAATCTCTGCTCAGCTAAAAGAAACACATTGTTTACAACACATTAAGGAACATGTCAGATGAATGATTTGGCATAAAGGGCCAAAATTGTATAAAATAATCTGTTCTTGACATATAACAGTAAGTGCAAGTGTCACTTGGTCAGTACTATGCACAGTATTAGTGTTTTGCATGTTCCAGGATTGTTCACGTGCATGAAAGAGTATCTGAAGTGCACAGATGTCAATTTTCCAAAGTTGGACTTTCATCAGAGAAAATGGCGAGTACTTTTCAGATCAGTATCACTCCAGCAAACATGTGGGCTTTTATTTTTCATCAAAAGTCTTGGAGAGAAATAAATAGAGGTATTTCATAAGACAAATGCAGTTTGAATATTTACTTCATTTGTGCCCTTCAGAAAGGGGCAACCTTCCCTCATCATTCCACAAAGTACTGAGAACTACAATATTCCCATGAACAACTGAAAGATGACTATAGGAGAAGAGCTGCAAGAACAGAGCAGAAAATACAGAGACAATGCCACACCATATTGATGGTCTTTAAACAAAGGGGACGTAGGGGTAAGAAAGCAAAGGGGGAAGGACAGTGGAGAGGGAGAATGAAAGCAACGGGAACAGGATGGCGGGAGGATGGACTGTGGGAGAAGGGAATGGTAGGTAAAGCAAATAAGTTAGGACAGGAATGAAAGGGGAGGGAGGAGGAGGAAAGGAAAGAGCTGTTTAGAGAAGGAGGACAGGAAATGAGTGTGAACAGTAAAGGCAAGAGAATAATGGCGAACAATGAGGAAAAGACATTGAAAGCACAGTTTCATGATGTATGGTGAGAATATCTAGTTTATAATTGCTTTTATATGTAATTTGGTACTGCAGTTTGGAAAGGGTTAATTATACTCTGAAGGGCCGCTAACAAGGGACACTGTTAATTTAAGGTTTCTTTTAAAGCACACACTGGTTTCAAGTCTGGATGTGTTCCCAGTTTTTCAGGATAGACAGTTACAGTGCAAATAAAACAGGGTATTCATAAAGAATACAGAGGAGAATTTTCTATTACACGAGGGAAAAGGGGAGCGAGGGGAAAGTGTAACTGCACTAAATATGAGAAATGACAGGCTCAAGACTCAGAATCCTGCACAGATAAGGAACATGGCCAAAATTAACTGCATAATAGTGCATTCAAGCCAGCTCTAAGACTTAACAAACACTGTGATCATTTTCATTAATACAATATTTTGAAATATCCCAGAGTACATTAACTAACATGTCACAATTCATAACAGGCACTAAAATAAATTATGGCCTTTTTCACACATGAACCTATGCAGCATGCAATGTGCTGGACTTTTATTTCAAGAAATGCTGATCTATTAGCTGATACCTTGTATTGAACTTTAGGACTCTCTGAAATCGAATTTGTATGTGATTTTGCTTCATCCTAATTCAATTTGACAAGTTGTCATTCCTATATTCTTCATGTTTGATATACCTAACTATTACTATAATTTATCTGAAGAAAGGCTTGCATTAACATGGCAACTTTCACGATGACCTCTGGACGTCCTGAACTGCTATACATCCAAGTCTGGTAATCTCAAGTGTAATCACAGGTATAATGCAGGAAACATCATGGGCAGTTAGAATGCAGTGAGATCCCACAAACAAGTTTCTATTAGTGATGTTGATTAACTGATCAACATTGACCAAACAGTGGGGATAATTTCCATGCTCTTTAAAATAAAAGCCAGGGAATCTTTCGTGGTCACTTTTGAGAGTAGACAGTTTTAACTTTGTAGCCAAAATATGACATGTCCAACAGTGCATCATCGCCTCTAGTGCATAAGCCAAAAATTCATGCTCAAGTCTAAACCCAAAAGCTTCCAATCCAGAGGAAACTAGTTCATGGCTGACACAGAAATTATTCAAAACTATCCACAAGTAAATTGAAAGAGGCTTTTCAAACTCATTATTCCAATATCACCATTTACCCTTCATCTGTCACTTGGGATCACCCTGTTTTTAATTCAATCTGTCCGTTTCATTCATTTATTCAGTCCAATCTTGAAAGCTGGAACAATTGTTACGTCAATTACTACTTCTGAAGGCAAGTTTCATTTCCTCACAGTTAACTTGCATTACTCATAACCTTTTTTACATCTTCCATTGAATATTGTACCATGTTCTTGATTTCCCAATCAGCAGGAATCATTTGTCTGGTCCCACATTAAGTATTTCTATTTTATTGACCCAAGGTCCTAATGAGTTAAAAGATCAAATTATTCATGACTTTCTTCATATTGTATGCAGTAAAGTGATATGTTTTCAGTAAAATATGAAATTATAGTCTCGAAAAGGGAATCAAAACATTCAATCAATTGAACAGGTTCATAAATCATAGATAGCAGTAAATAAGAAACAAAAACACTACAGCCCCCTAATATTTTTGGGATATTTAATGTACATGTCCAGTTTTTGATCAGTTTGAAAAGCAGTTTCCCAAGTCACTTAGGTAAATGTTATTAGCCAAAGGGACATTCAAAGAATCAAGATTCTCATCCATGCCAATATTTAAGCTGTATCTGTTAAATAAATGTAAACTCATTTTGCATTTTAACAATAATAATTGTATAAATAATATCCTTTGAATGTTTCATAAGTGTATCACAACTAATTAATACTCTACTTTTTAGTGGTCTATAAGCAAAAACAACTGCTGACTTCTAAAAAGTAAAGTTTAACAAACAGTAAATGCAATAACTTAATCCAGTTTTGAACATGCTTGCTAAGAGACAAATCAATTCACCATGTCCTATGCACCAACTCCATCACTGACAGGTAAAGTTCACAAAGATATCTTCAGAAATGGCCAGTTGACGGGGAAAGAAGTGTGAGGAACTCTGTTACCAGGGTATCTCTCTGTCAACATTTTCCAGAAATATTTCAAAGATACCTCAGTGGTTCTCTGGAACAAGATTCAGAAGCTAGCATCTTCTAAATCTTGTTCTTCTTCAGGAAGAACCACTTCCATTCCCAGCTGAACAAACACCAGATCCTTTATGGGTTGGGTCTTACCAAAGCATGGGATCTAGGTCACCAGCCCAATTCTTAAGCTGATGGCTCTGTTTCAGACAAATGGAAGGTATAACCATCAGCCCACTGATCCCAGTATATCCATATCCCATCTAATTACTAGCACACTTGCATTAGTTACAGCAGGAATGTGCTGGAAGGGTTCTGGATTTTTGGTCTCTACACATCCAAGAAAACTACAGTGTACTTAAATCTGAAATTAGATCAAGCTTAATGCTTATTTACTTCCAAAACTTATGACTAATTGTCAGTTGGGTGAATTGGAATAATTTAATAATTAGATATTTAATATTTTAGGACTATGATATTCTAAAGCTTTCAGCGTAATTTAAGCTAGTCTTTTCATATACTTCAATGTCCCCTTTCTTAACATATTATTTGAAAATGCATGCAAATCAGCAGGTAATTTTTTTTGAACCACAATTTCCTTTCCTGTGGTTTCCGACATTGATCAAAATCAAAAATAGATTATAGAGCAATACAGGACGTGATTTGATTCTGCTGATGAATGTGTGATTGTTTCAATACTAGCTTGCAGCACGTTAGATTTGAATTTGAATGCATGCTTCCTTCAAAAAAATAGTCCAAGCTCCTTTGTAACCTGCAACCCAAACAGAAAATGGATCTTTAAAGCAAATACTACGGATGCTGGAAATTTAAATTAAAAGCAGAAAATGCTTGATACACTCCAGCAGGGTGGGCAACTTCTACAGAGTGAAAATAACTCTTCAGGTCATTGACCTTTCATCAAGTTACTAATGAATGTTGTACAGTCTAGTTAATTTTTTCAGTGGACAGAGAGAGAAATTTTGTAAGTTTAGTTACAAAAAATAATTGAACTCACTATAATGTGGCTCTAAATTGAGGCCTCTAGCATTTGAAACTAGATGCCTCCTAATCACTTCCTCATTTCTCCTGCCCTTTGGGCGATGGCCTGCATTTCTTATCTTATACAGTATTTATAATGGCACAAAAGAGGGCTATTTGGCCCATTGGGTTCATGCCAGCTCCCAGGGGAGCAATTCCATTAGACCCATTTCCCTATACGCCTGCAACTTATTCTCTCACACATACCCATCATTTTTGCTATTAACTTAACACAAAGGGATAATCTTCAGTTGCAATTAATTCACCAGCATGGTTTTGGGATATGGGTGGAAAGCACTGCACCCAGAAGATAGCCATGTCTTCATGAAGAGGAAGTGCAAACTCTGCAGACACACTACCTGAGATCAGGAATAAATCCGCGTTCCTGGAGCTGAGGCAACAGAACCAGCTGATATGCCACAGGGCAGTCTATTCATCCTAGCTTTGGGCATTAACCCATGTATCTCAGTTGTAAATAAATGAGCCATGTTTGGTTTTGTGAAACATCTGCTCAGGCTTTAGCTTATAATCAATAATGCCGCCTAAAGCAATGCCATGCAATTCTACAGTCAGTTATGTACCAAGTAATCCAAGGCAGCATTAGTTAAGAGTTCAAATATCAAGGATTGGGAAAGCAAAAGCTTTTAACTGGAACATTGTGAAGGAACGCGTGGATCTGTTAGGGAGGGTGAGGAATGGATAAATAATGAGAACATCTGGGAATGAAGCAGCATTGGTAAGAGCAATCTAAAAAAACAGCAGTGGGCACACATAGTGAGTAAGATGATTGAGGTGCAGCTTTAACAAAAGGAAAAATAAGGAACAGCCACGTTGGAGGAAAATGGTGTGATATTTCTTTTCTGGTAATTTGATTGGCCTTTGATGCCAGAGGGATGGTGGACTCATCATTGAATCGGTTTGGTCTGAAATATCATTTAATGAACATGGAACAATATAGTTCAGAGCAATCCATGTACAACATTACTAGATTCATACACAAAAAGTGCTAGAGGAACTCAGCAGGTCAGGCAGCATCTATGGAGGGAAATAAACAGTCAATGTTTCGGGCTGAGACCTTCATCAGGACAGGCTAGGAAAAGGGCAGAAGCCAGAATAAGGAGGTGGGGGGAGGGGGAGGTGCACACGCAGGCAGGGGATAGATGAGTTCAAGTTCTATTAGTTTTGCCAATCTCAAATATTATTCATTGTAACCAGCAATACAAGTTTCAGTAGAATTTTAAAAAATCAGTCTGCAAAGCTGCCAATGATTCATCGTGACAGCTTTATTAGATTTCATGATTCTCAGTCTCCCTTTACTCTTGCAGGAGAAGAATGAAGCAGGAGATAAGTCGAGAATGTGGGCACGCCCTTAAGAGAAAGAAGAGTCCAGCCCATTCAGATGATTCCTATTGTTGACTTTATGGATCAAATGCTCATGCTGATATTATCCTTATATTTAATGCTCCTTCTCAGGTTCACCTCTTCCTCACCCACAATTTTCTGATTTACAAACTACAGATAAGTGGAAGTAAATGCCTCCTACCTTCTTCATCGCCTTGCATCATAAATTTACCTTTGTCCTTTTGTTCTTTCAAATACCCAAGAGCTGGAATGATGTCACCCAGTACAGGAACAATAAGAAAGCAGAGAGGCTGAATACTCACTACCACATTTATAGCAATTAGCTCACTTACTGGCACTGCATGTAATTTAGAACCTGCAACCAGGATGCAATGAGTCACGGGGAGCAGTAGCCAAGGCCTGACTGAAGGATACCTTAAGATGCCAGTGCACTAGGTGTGTACAAAATCTGCCAGAAGTCTGATAGCCTTAATGATTGGGGAAAACCTGTATTTAATGGCAGAAGTTGCAGGTTCCAGTACAGCACAACTAGCAGCTTTCCAATATCTGCATACTTAAGTGGAAGTCCAGCTGGTTGCGATGTAAGCCCAGATTTTCCCCCCAGCCTGAATGTAGATCACAACATGCAGAGAGGCATGTAGGCTGCCACCTTATTCTAGGTACTGCCTCCCAACAAAATACTAGTTTTCCTGCAATGAAACTGCTTTCCTCTCAAATGTACAATATTTATGCCCCCACCCCACCACTCTGTCAGCACCTTTACTGGTGACTGCAGCCAGGAAGCTCGACCAGTCCTAAACACATTGAAATGATGCAGTCCGAAACTGGGCCTCCTATGCTCAAAGTCATTTTTCATGGCTAGCTGCAGTCTCCTCTGGTGACTGAGGAGTAGTTGAATTTAATTGAAGTTATTTTTGCAGTTGGAAGGACTGTAATTGATTTTTATGCCTTTGTATTTATAATTTTACATATATTTTATGGTATAATACCAATTGCTGCATAACTTTTAAAGGGAAACAATTATAATTTTGCTTTTGGTAAACATCATCTTTCTATTCTTGAGATGCTGTAGTCCTCCTTTTAAAGGTACATCCATAATGCTGTTGTGCAGGATTTAGACCAATTGGAAATGAAGGAAGAACAATCTGTTTCCAAAATCGAAATGGTGTGCAACTTGGAGGGGAATTTGCAGGTGGTGGTATTCCTGTGGTCATGCTGTACTTGCCCTTCTTAGTGGTAGAAGTCACGAATATGAGGAGAGCTATTAACTGCAGTGCAGCAGTAGTGGAGGGAATGAATGTATAAGGTGGTTAAAGGGCTCTCAGTCAGGCAGGCTGCTTTGTCCTGGATGATGTTGAGTTTCTTGAGTACTGTTGCAGCTGCACTCATCCTGTCAAGTGGAGAATATTCCTTCACAGAACTAGGTGATAAAAGCCTTTGAGGTATTAGGAGATGAGTTACTCGCTGCAGGATACCCAGCCTTTAATCTGCTCTTGTTGCCACAGCATTTATGTGGCTGATCCCTTTCAATTTCTGGTCAATGGTGATCTTCCAGGAAAGACTTTGCAAAGGTTTTGCCACTGAGTGTCATGTGTAGGAGGTTAGATTCTCTCTTTTTGAAGATGGTCACTGCTCAGCAATTTTATGCCATGAATTAGCCCATCCATTAATGTTGCCCAGGTCTTGCTGCATGCAGGCATTGAATATTTCATTTGCTGAGAAGTTATAAATGGAATGGAAAATTGTGCAAATATTCTCACTTCTAACCCAATGAGGAAGGAAGGTCATTGATAAAGCTGCTGAAGGCACTTGAGCATTGATGCATAACCTGAGGCAACCTTTCTTACAAATCTTTAATCATTTGCACGTCATTCTGCTCAAACCTACCTTGGGAGTATTATGCCCTATTACATAGAAATGTACGAATAAGAGCAAGCCATTTAGTGGCTCAATCCTGTTCAGCTATTCAATAAGATCATAGCTAATACATTCGGTCACTATATATACCAGATCAATATCTTTTGAGGCTGTAAATCAACAAAAATTTAACTTTAAATGTAAAATTAACTGTCATCTGGCATTAATTTACTTTTTTTAGGCAATAGTTTCAAACTTTAGAAGCAATTCTGAACATTGTTCTCGAAAGATCTGGTTTTCATTTTTAGAATATGCCTGCTAATCTTATTTCCCAAAAGTAGAAATGGTTTATCTTAATTTTCTCCTTCAATTCTAGAATATTTTGAGCATTGATAAAAACACCCCTTAACCTTTTGACTTCTAGACAATACAATTCAGATTTGTGTTATTGATCCTAGTAATTTAACCCTTTGGATATAGGTATCATGATGATAGATCTATCTTGCATTTACTTCAAGGTCCACATATTCTTCCTAAATTGTAGTGGCTGAAATTCTAACTGCGCTTCAGGTATGATCCAACATACAGCTTTATATAGCTGGAGTAAAACTTGTGCCTTTCACACATCATTCACCAAGGTTCCCTGAACCTGTGGGAAGCAGGAGAGGCAAAGGTCACTCATATAATACCCCAAGTATTTGATAACATATATTTTTCATTTAAAGACTCACACATTCTAATAAAAAGAGGTGAGTTAAGAATAGATTTGCATCTAGTTGGCCTAATTAATCCTTTAAATGGGCTGCAATAGCAAATAGGATTGTTTAGGCCATCCTTGGTGCAGGTTAATTTTCTATTGTAGTGGGGATTGTGAAGAGAAAACACATTGGGGAACAAATTTCCCTTTGATGGCCAGCATCAAATGTGTTAAAATCTTGGCTGTTGATTG
>JARFYF010000002.1:52190849-52201091 GCA_030265395.1 Rhina ancylostomus | reverse complement strand
CTGAAGAAGGGTCCTGACCCAAAATGTTGACCACCTGCTTTTCTCCATGGATTTAGGCTTGCGTGCTGAGTGCCTCCAGCTTCATAGTGTTTTTGAGCTAAGCTGAGGTAGGAGCACTGAGCAGAATCACTCGCTCAGTCACCGAGTCAGTGAGGCCAGCTGGTGCTGCTCTTCCTGCACCTGCTCCCTCTCCCATAACAGCTGTTTCTGTGATACTCTCCCACATGTTGTTTTTGTTCAATTCTGACTTATGAACAATTCAGGTTGTGAATAGTTCTCAGGAATGGAACCCTGCCGTAACCTGTGAACTGCCTGTATGGATCTGTTGGCAACATTATAAGCACATTCCAAGTAGCCCTCTTGCAGCTATTGAAGAATACCACTGCTTCAATGATGAGAGAAGGAATTAGAAAGAAATCTCCACAGGCTAATGGAGAACATTACCCAGAAGAGAAATGTTCTTGAGCAAGGAACCACAGAGATAGTCCAGACTACAGCCAGGTTCCTACCTAATACTCTGTTTGGAGTATTGGTACACAAATGCGGTCTATGCATGCCTGCACTTTGAGGAAGCCTGCACTGGTAGAAATTATCCTGCCTGCCTTGCCCAGCCTGAAGGAAAAGTTTTCTTTCCTTGACTAATAAGCTTGGGTGCATAACACACTGTGAGACATTTCAGATCAGTGGTAGTGACCTAGAATTATCCTGAGGCCAGGAAGCCAAAAATGACTTCACCCTTGACCTCCATGGCAGTCCAGGCACTTGTGAGAGGCTTGCAGAAAGTTACAAGATCCAGAAAGGATCTTAGAGAAGCCTAACTTTGTAATCCCTTGGGTGATGAGCCCTTTTATTCCTCCTCCCAGATGGTCCCTGAAACTTTGATTCTGTGGTTCATCCCCATGCCAGCAAGCTAGAGGTGTAAACAAATCCCCATTGGAAGTTAGCTTTGAATGCAGAAAAATCATTGAACATGAAAGGAAGGCTCACTCTCAAGTGTGAGCAGTCCATTGAGTAAGCAGTGAGGTTGCAGATTACTGTGGAGAAGCCTGGCAAAGAATGCAGCTTAAGTGCTGAGGTTTTACATTGTGTTATTTTAGGAAAATAAAAGCTGGCTGCTTTGTCATTAAACACAAAGTTATTTTTCAAAGTGATGAGGCTGAAAATCACACTGGAGATTTTTAAAATGGGCATTGTATTATTGTTGATGTTATTTCGGAAAGTTTTCCATGCTCTCACCCATTTATTTGCCTTGCCCATTTTCCCCAAAGTCTCTCTACATCCTCCTCATTACTTATAATTCTATGTTTGTAGTATTAATGAAAGGTAGTATCTGGTTTCCAGTCAGACACCAAGAGGGCTTGAAATAGGTGTAATTTCGATCTATTGTGAGTTGAAGCTTTGTTCAACTGCACTGTATTTATTCAGGATTATTGGAACAATTATCTAATTTTTGTATCAACTACATGATAAAATATAAACTTGGCTGTCCAGCAATATTTTTGGTCATATTGTTCTTCAACAACAAAATACAAAATTACTTAGTTCTTTCAATTATTTTTTTCTGTTACTGGAGAAAGGGCGTTGGCTCTGTTTTCTGAAGATAGGAAGAGCAGAAGCTATTCAACCCCTTTACCATGTTTTCCCATTCAGCTAGATCACAGCTGATCTGTATCACAACTCCACTTACCTATCTTTGCTCCAAATCCTCAGATAACTCTTAACAAAAATACATCAATCTTGGTCTTAAAAAATCCATTTGAACCAGTATCCACAGCCTTTTTTGGAAAGGGTTTACCAGATTTACGGTACCCTTTGTGTCGGTAAAATGCTTCCTGATTTCATTCCTAAATGGCTTTGTGGTAATTTTGAGATTATGCCCTCTAGTTCTGGATTCCCTCTGCAGAGGAAATAGCCTTTCAAATCTCTTAATCATTTTAAAAATCTCAATTCGAACACCCATCAAACTTCCAATTTCGAGCAACATAAGCAAAGTTTATTCAAACTGCTATCAGATTTTAACCAGTTAAGGTTTTACATTATGATGAATATGTGATGTAGCCTTACCAATGTACCTTCCTTGAAATTTGATGTGCAAAACTGAATGCATTTTTCCAGATGTGATCTGACCAAGACTCAATACAATTTCACTTCCAGTACTCTCCAGTTAAATGCCAAAATACTACTGTTTTTGTACCAATATTTAAGTTTTTAGTGATGTATAGGAAAGGATAAAATCCCTTTTCCTCTCTCATGTAGCTGACCCTCAGCAATCTGAAAATATTCTTAGTTGTTTGGTCAATAGTCACCCAATGTAGATGATCCCATACTTTAAACCCTACCCCAAGTGTTTCCAATGTAAAATGTGCAATAAAAAGCTTATTTTTCCATCTTCATTTTATCTTCTTCACTTACCTGGGCTCAAATGTTCTGGAAGATAAGAGATCAGTCAACATAATTAAAGAAAGATGGTAACCTTAACTTGTAAGAAAGTAAAAATATCTCCCATATGTTGCACATACATATTTTTAGCTACTTCTTGTTTGGATTATTCCATTAAAATGAAAACAGATGTATATTTTATACAGGTAATTAGAAACTTAAACACTCTATGGATGCAGTCTTAGCCTAGTGAGATATACTGAAAAAAACAAGACCAACATCAAAAGCATCTTTCCAGAGACATGGATTTAGCAATATCATAGCAAGTTTATAATGCCATGAATTACATATGGATGAAAATTAAACTAAGCACTACCTGTTTGTCAGGTGATACATGAGCCACACATCTCAAAACATGCTTGCACCCACATTATCTCTGTCCTGTCTAACTACATGCTGATACCAGATCTATGTAATCTTCTAAATTAGAAGATAGAGAGCTGATGGGAAAGTACGAATCAAGTAATAGTGTGCATTTATCATCTTTTTTACTTCCTCTTCTTGGCCAGCTGCAATTCACAGGCATATGAAGCGAAAGCAGTACTAGAGTAAGGTGACAGTATCTGCAGTGGATGTTAAATAAGAGAGATGTGCTAATGCCATCTACAGCTTGTAAATCAGTAAAATGTGTACGTTGATAAGTGGTGGAATGTGAGGAGGAAAATTGGATAAATAAGAAGATATCTTTTGCCTTTTTTTGATGGTTTCAACTATACCACTGACTACATGTTCAGCAATAGGCATTCTGGGGTCACTAGTACCAGCTCTTCCACAGGGGAATACCTATGTCTCATTAGGAGCCATGACCCAGTCTATTCTTGAAGGAATCACGATGCAAATTGATTGCTGGTAGCTCTGGACTTTTGCTGGCTCTAGTCCTTAGCAAGCTGTGTCTCCCCAAGATCTACCAATTGCAGAACCAGCCTAATTTGCTGGTTGGAAACCAACTCTGGCTAACTTATCCAAGGCCATATTATCCAGAGAAGTGCTTTTTTTTGGAAAAAAAGAAAAACATGCATCTCCATTTGTTTTGAAAGTTACATTTTCATATGGGTACCCTACAGAAGGCCATACAGTTTCTAAGCCAAACCCTAGACATCCCTGGCAATGGAGAATTAATTTCCTGGAGACCACTGTTGATTACTGGAGAAAATAAAATAGCTTGTTTGCTCAATTCACACCTGTGAGGCCTGCCTATCATTTGCAGCCCTTCACCAACTCGGTACTCTCCAAAGTACCCACGTTTGAACAAATCAATTTTCACCTATTCTTTTTGTCTGAAATTTCCTTGCGCTTGATCAAGATCCACTGCTAGAAATTAGGGGAAAAAAGGGAACTGGTTTGAAAGAGAGTAATCTGGAGCAGAGAATAAACAAAAACAACACACCCTTTGTAAGATGGGAAATATCTTTTATAATTTAAAAGCAATAATGTTTATGAATTGCAATGACTGGCTACTGTATGATCAAGTACCTGAGTTTCCATTGCTGCTTCCAATGAAAACACTCAATTTTTAAACTGCTTAACTGATCAATTGCATTCTGGTTTCCATACAATAGTATCAACACAAATCTCCAAGAAATGAATAGCAGTAACTTGCTTTTAGCCTCATGTGAAGCCATAAAATATCTGCTAACATATTGGCTGCCAGGACAAGAATCAATATCACAATGCCTTATGACTGTAGATATTTAAAACATCAATATTTATCTATCATTTATTTCCTGCACATACAGTTGTAAGCGCTGATACATCCTGCTAGTTGACTCCTTGTTAAAATTTGTTAGATGATAGTAATATCTTTGAGGAGACACTAATGGGTGATGGCATATTAACCTCTCAACTGTGTTTGCCAGTTAACTGCAATTGAGCAAACTACAATTGTTGGGACCTTGATTATTATTTTAAAAGAAATAAATTAACTAAAACAATTCTTCCTTCAGATTAGTTAACTCAGTACAATCCAAGTGTCAACAATTCCACACTCACATCTTCAATTTCTTTTAACTATAAAGATTTTTAAATTAAAATTTAAATCTATTTGTAATAGAGCACAACAAAGTACACAAATCTTTAAATTTAATATTATTCACATTAAAGATTATCAAAAATCTACTTATCTCTAAAAGATATGGCAACTCAGAATCTTCCTTTGAACATTTGTAAAGAATGATAAACAGTAAACACTGCTTCAACTCTTGACTCAATGAGTACCCTACTTCTAGCCACTGCTTACAGTGCATTACACCTTGAAGCACCACAGTAAGAACCTCAAAATTATCATTATTCTATTAAGTATTTACTTAATGTTGGCACAACATGATATGACCAAGCAGAAACAAAAGCACCTTGAATTTGGGCTTTGGGATCCATTTCAATGTCAAAGACAATCCAAGTATGCACTAGAGTTGTAGAAGATCTCAGATAAATGAGAGCAGAAGATTAGGAGACAGAAAGGCAGTGGAGTTGGGTGGGTGTGGACTCAGGAAGCTAGGACTGGGAGATCAAAACTTTGTGAAGATTGGTAGAAGAGCCTGGAGTTGGGGGAGGGCACGCTATGGAATATAGCTACAACAATGGGTGAAGGATGCAGGGGTTTTGGTTGGGAAAACAGCTGTAATGGGGGAAGGAAGAAATCGGAATTGCTTTTGGAGAGGCAGGGGCAGTAATCCACAGAGTTCTCTGCTCTCCAGCAGTGGCGTGCTCAAACAGCCATTTGACTTTGCTAACATGACAGGGAATTTTATTATGGCCTGAGGTTTGTTTCCTGCCTGGTGTATTTGAGGTGTAGTTGTCCCTGACTTAACATTATACTTCCACTTCAAAAGCAATGACTTACTCTACCCTGTGGGCTTTACCTCTGTTTTTGTAAAACCACTCCCATGGCCAATGCTTAGAGTAAAATAAAGATCAAGTTCCAAAAATTTGGAGTTACATATTAAGAAGCTCACAATTACATCCCTAACTTGTGTCTCATTTCATTAAGAATACAGAAAAACATTGAACAAACTGTATCTGGGTCTGATAGAAACAAATTTCTGAGATTACTTTGACACATGCGAGTTAAACAATAATACCAGTCTGTCCCTGGGGAGCAGCTGTGCTGTCCCCATTTTGTTGTCCACAACAACTATCAATGAATGGTTGCTGAATATTTTACAGGGGGAAACAGTTACAGCAAAAAAATGGAAACATTGACAGAGGAAAGAGGAAGACAGGAGCTAAGAAACAAGTTGGAAAACAGAACCTTGAAGGTGATCAGACCTAGATTTCTGCGCATGCTATACATTGGTGAGCACAGGGACAGAAGAATAAGACATGCGGACATGGTCCTAGAGGAAGGCTCCAGAGTCCAGGGCATTGGGGCCAGATTTGGGAATAGAAGAGTCATGTGTCATTGCTATTTGACCTGCTAGGTAATTCCAGTATTTTCTATTCATTTCAAATTTCCATCATCATTTTTTTGCTTTTCGATCACCAATTACAATAAACTTCTGATAATCCAATATCCGACTATTGTAAATCCTAATGGTTCATCATCTGGCTCACTGGATGCTGATTCCTGGACTTCCTTTTCCACTCTGGGGCCCTGAAACCTGCAATCCTTTCCCACACCAGAGCCCCAGTTCTCATATTCCCTTTTGGCTCACTCGACCCCAGTTCTGGAACTCCGCTTCAGCTCACTAGGTTCATTAAAAAATGTATTCTACTGTGTAAAGCTTAAAAAAAAGGGTGTTGGAGTGTTCATACAATTAACATCCAATAGACTGAAAAATCTGCTCCTCCAGCACCACAAAAGCCCCATGTGTGCTGGATTAAGGGAATTTTACTGCACTCCCTTTAGTGGTGCCTTTTGTATTCCACAATAATTCTTCATTCTGGTATTTTCCCCTGCCCATCCAAATTCAATTACATTTTCCCCATAGTCCTAGTTAACCCAATTTCCCATTAATATACTACATACCAACACTGGGACCTTGGAATACAGGAACCGGGGCCCTAGTGTGGTAAAGGGACCTTGAGACTATCAGACTTTTACTAATAATTATTGAAAAGCAAAAAAATGATGGAAATTTGAAATAAACATTAAATGCTAGAAACACTGAGAAGGTCAGGCTGCGTCTGTGGAGAGAGAAACTGAGTTTATGTTCAAATTCATACCTTTCATTAGCAAATAGTGAAGCACTATAACATTTATATGTAAGCCAGTACTGCAACTATTAGGGCAAATCACCCATCTCAACATCTCCACATGTACTGGGATTGCTGTCTCAGTTGTCATTGCTGGCTTCGTTTATGCCAACAGCAACATTTCTGTTCTGTCACCAGCAGCTGGAATTGCTCATGCTACTCCAGTGGCTACCTCACAGAATCTAGCAGGGAAGCAAAATCTCCCACAGACTTCCTAAGTCTCAAGTTTGGAAGTCTGTTCCAAAGCCCACTCCAGGCATGGCAGTCTCCCATTCAAATAAAAGGGAGACAAGGATTGAAAATAAAAAAAAATGCAGATGCTGCAGAGAAAAAGAGTTAACACTTCAGATCCAAGGCCCTTCATCAAAACTGGTAATGAAAGAAAATAACTTGTTTTTAGCAATATCTTGACTTGCTCTGCATTTCACAGCTTTAATGTTCCTTTATTTGTGTCTTCTCTCTCTCTCTCTCTCTTTCTAACTGTTCTCATTAATGTATCAATGAGGTAACTATGTCAACAGCTTATTACCACGCAACCTGGACTTCACCCCTTAAGAGATATTCCCTTTGACCTATCCATCCCTCCTCTCTACACCTTTAACTTGTTTTCTCTCTTTCCCAGTTCTGATGAAGAATCTGCAAGCTGAAATGTTAACACTGTTTCTCTTTCCACAAGTGCTGCCTTCCCCGTTTCTAGCATTTTCTGTTTTTGTTTCAGATTTCCACTACATGCAGATTTTGATTTTCTTTGGTTAATTTAATTAAGTAGTTTCAATGCTTTAAGCTGGTTTTTAGTCTGCAAATGTGTTTCAGCATTTCCAATGTAAAATAAACTATTTTTATTTTTTGTACAATATATTTTTTAAACATGCTCCAAGTCTATTTGAATGTTTGTGAATGTCAAAGACACTGGCATTAAATTGCCCCAATCACAATGACAGCTTTGACAGTCTATGAATCTGAGCAAACAAAGACTTGCAGGCAATTAAAGCCAATCTGAGAGTTAACTGGGCTGCCTGCACTGGCACAGCCCTGTGCTGCACTCAGCCACAACAAGGTGGTGGGAGCCAGGGGCCTAGTCAAAGCTTTGCACCTGCGGACACAGTGGAACAAACAGTGTGAACACAAGAGACAAGTGCCCCTTGATCTCAGGTCAAGAGAAAACCAGCCCATGATATAAATGCAAATTGTAGCTGTGATTTTAACAGCAGTATTTAAGAGAAACCTCATACAGATGGATTATCTCAGCTACAGTGCCACATAAGGAAGGTTTAACTTCAAATTGCTTCTATTTCTTTCATGTGGCAATTTGGAAGGTTTCGGTGAAGAATACGGGCTGTGTGTTTACATTCAACCAATAGCGAAAGGAGTCTTGATTTGATCACTTTCAGGGTGTCCTGTGAAATATGTTCCAACAGTTTTAATCCAGAAGCTTGCAGGTGAAGAATAAAACTACCCTTAATGTGGTTAATCTCATTCAGAGAGGTCATTGGGTGCAAAGTGTGGGAAGCAGAAACTGCAGAGAGTCGTGATCACAATATACATCCAAGAAAGGACATAAATCTGGTAATGTTGGCAATACAGAAGGCATTTGCTTTGGATGTATCTAATTCAGCTGCAGCTGGCAGTGACAGTGGGGATCTGAAATCTGTGCCGATTTCCATCTCCTAGCTTGAGGAGAATAAATGTACAAAAATATAATCAGTATGTCAGAATGAAATGTGTGCTGTTCAGCTAAGTGCTTTGAACTGTACCTTCCCCCAAGGCTGCATTAGCTGAAACACCAGAGTGTGATCTGCAGCACAAGACTGTTGGTTCAATGTGCAAATCACTTGTTAGAAGCAGATAGAGGGACTCCCACCTACTGCAGCAAGGGAGGGAGGAGACAGTTACATTGTGAGAAGCAGCTTCTCTCAACAGGAGAGGAGAGGCACTGCAGCCTCTTGCTTGGCTGCCAGTGCAGTTATCAAAGGCTTTATCACTGGAAAAGAGACTACTTGTGCCTGAACATTGGGTCCTCTTGTTGCTGAAAACAGAAAGCATTTCACTAAATGTGGTGGGGGTGAGGGGAAAATGTCCTGCTTTTGTCCGCAACAGGCGAGATGGGTTGGAAGGGCTGGTGTCTTTAAAGGCAACGAAGTGATGGGAGGTGGGGACCCAGCAGATGCTTGCACGTGGGGATGCAGTGGAACAAACAGTGTGGCTACAAGGGTCAAGTGGCCCTTGATCACAGGTCACCAGGAAATCAGCCCGTGATATAAATGCAAGTTGTAGCTCTGGTTTTATACAAAAACATACACAGATGGATCATCTCAGCCTCAGTGCCATTTGGTTTAACATTAAATTGATTCAGATTCACTTTATTTCTTTCATGTAGCAATTTGGAAGGTTTTAGTGATTTGTTTTTAAAAGGACACCTAGCAATGTGCCACATAAATACTACAGATTATCACCACTGAGGTTTAAATTAATCCTGTCATTAAATGCACTGAAATGGGCTTTTTTTTATCCAATTCCATCATATTCCAGCTCGATAGCTTTGTGTCAGCCAATCTCAGCTGTGAGTCACAGAGGGAGAATGCACTGTGGACCCAGGTTACAGGAGTGGAGAGAATCAGCCTGGTTCCTACTCTGGACGGTTGGTAACTGAGAGGACGTTGGATGTGGTGGAATCAGGTTCAGTGGGTAGTGCTCTCAGCAGGAACACTGTGGGCTCTTACCCCAGGGACTTGAGTGCATAACTAGTGTTGACATTTCAGCACTGAGATTGTGCTTTGTTCCCGAATTTCAGAAGAGAGTTTAAGCCAAGGCTGAGGATTTGTCTCCCTGCTGGGATGTGGAAGATCTCTTAGTTTTCCCTGTGACCTGGATAACAACCTAAGCTGCATCAGAAAAGACTGATCAGTCAGCCAGTCATTCCATGCAAGAGCCTTTTTATAAAACCATCCATGGGATGTGGATGTCTTTGGTATGACCAACATTTGTTTCCCATTCCTAGATGATAAAGAGGGAACCATCCTCCTGATACGCCAGAATGTGCATGGTGAAGGTGTGCTCACAATACGGGCAGTTTGGGAGTTCTATGATATTTACCCACGCACCTTTCTTGCCCCATGCACAGGAAGGGATGTCATTGATGAATGATCCGAAAATGGTTGGTCCCAGGAACTTGTGCAGCAATGTCCTGGAGCACTGCCCGAAAAATATATGCTGATCTCAACTTTAATTAAACAATGACTGAGAATTCACAGCCACCTGGAGCATAGACTATGATGCTAGAGGAGCTCAGCAGGGCAAGCAGCAACCGTGGAGAAAAGCAGATGGACCCTTCGGAACATTGACCGCCTGCTTTCCTCCACCGATGCTGCCTGGCCTGCTGAGTTCCTCCAGCACCATCGTGGTTTTCATCTAGATTCCAGCATTTTTTTGGCTAGGCTACCCTGACAACACCTCCCAAATCCAAGGGCTCTACCATCAAGGGCTTCAGGCAAATGAGAAGACCACCTCCTGCAGGTTTCCTACAAACTCACAATGCCATCTTGATTTAGAAATCCATCACGGGTCTGTCATTGTCACTGAGTCTAAATCCTGGAACTACCTCCCCACTGGCTT
>JARFYF010000002.1:52160573-52171785 GCA_030265395.1 Rhina ancylostomus | reverse complement strand
AGGTTCAAAACCATTGTACAGCAAATGGCTAAAAACATAAATTGTTATGCTCATATTTATTAATTCATGTTGTAGTAGCATTGCAGAATGTTGCTCTAATACATTTGTTTGACTGGGATAGGTGTTCATATCATACCTATTGGAATAGAGCCTTTCAATTAATATTTTGCTTTCACAAGATTTCCAAACTTTTATTACTCAAATGAGGGGCAGTCAAAGACAAGGCCTTCATTACCTCTGCAAGTTTTTACCCGGTAGTGGCAGCTTTGTGAAATAGAGTGCTCTCCTATTGCCCAATGTGATGATAAACTGACTGACAGCAGTGCCAATAGCTGACAATTGTGCACTGGCTTTGAATTTACCATTTTGCAACCTTAATAAAACAAATTAGAAAATTGTTGACTTCATGAACCAATAACACTAATTTGGCTAAAAGACTAACAGGATGTAAAAAGCTGCATCTTCGTCAATTCTCATAGCTAATATTCAAAGCAGCTCAATGCTGTTTGCATAAGCCTTCAAGCAGTTTACATATCTATAGGAGAACCAACATTTTGAAAAGCATTTTCAGCACTGGAGTTAGCACATTATCCCATTTATATTCACATGCCTCAGCAAATCAATGTCAGGTAGAGCATCATTACATCCAAATAGCCGCAGGATGATGTAACAGTTGATGGCGTACTTTTACTGTTGTTTTTTGTAAAAACCACTTAGTTGTGACAGGTTTCTATATTAATATTTCCCTTTCACAGCTTTTCCTTAGGCTGTCTGCTAAATTATTTCCCACGCAAAGCAATGACCATATCATCACAGCAGATGCTGAGAAAGAGGAAGAAACTCAACATGCTCACCAACCACAGCCACTTCCTTTACATCAATGATTATTTTAGGCCAGTGGAAGCACAGGCCCAAACTGAAGGTGTGTACTAGTCAGGACTGTTTTTGTACTGGCAGTTGCAAGTACTCCCCTATTTTATGAGTTCCATGAAAAACATTTTACTTGTCAGATTTCCAATTTCTACCTTGTTTTATAGTAAATGAACTCTTCTTCAACAACTGCAATCTTTAAAAGGTAATTTGCATTTAGATGCACAAGTCTTTTAGAATTTATAGAATTATAGAACTAAGCAGATAACCCACTGGGCCTGAAGTTACTCTGAAAGAACTGTTTACTTGGTTCCACTCTGGAATTGTACTTCTGCATCTTCTAACTTTCTTTATACCTATTATGGATTTTACTTCCACCTTTGCTTTAGTGGAGAATTCTATATTCCAAAAGCTCCTGCATTTACTAATAAAACCATTCTTATTGTCCATTCTCTTCCTTCCTTCTTTTAAGTAAGTACTTCTTTCAGAATGTTTTTTTCTTCTGAAAAAAGCCTATACTTCTTAACAGTTATTGATCCAAAAAGGCTAACTCTATTTCCCTCACCAAAGATGCTGTACAACTCTCTTTTATTTCAACTACTCTCTTTTATTTCAACTTCTCCTGCAATGGGCTGGATATTAGACATTGATAGATCAAGGTCTGAGGTTCAGCCATGGCTTCAGATGTCATCCCAAGGAGGTCACTGACAAATCCCAGAAAGTGGTTTTACAGAGCCATACAGTTCTACAGCTCAGAACTGGAGTTTTAGGTCCACCACATGCATACTAACCTTCTTGAGCATCTACATTTAAGTGCCTGTCTAAATGTCTCTTAAATGTAGTGATTGTATCTGGCTCCGCTTCCTCTGGCAGTGAGTTCCATATATCAACCATTTCCTGTATAAAATAACTTTCTACACAAATCCCTTTTAAAACTCCTTCCACTTACCTTAAACTTAAGCCTTTTTGTTTCTGACAACCCTACCATGGGAAAAAGAATCTATCTACCTGATCTATTCCTCTTATAATGTTATAATCTTCTTTCAGGTCACCCCACAGCCTCCTTCACTGCACGGAAACAAAGCCAGCCTATTCAATCTCTCCCCATTACTAAAGGCCTTCAATCCAGGCATTGTCTGGGTGAATCTCCTCTGCACTACCCTGTCACATCCTTCTCATGGTGTGGCAACCAAAAATGCACACAATACTCGAAATGCATTCTAATCAGTTTCTGTAAAGTTGTAACATAACGTCCCAACTTTTATTTTCGATGTTCTGACTTAAGGTGGCAAGCATGATGCCTTCTTCACCACTCCATCTACCTATGTTGCCACTTTCAGGAAACTATGGAATTGAACCTGAAGACCCACCAGTTCATCAACATTCCTTCGTGCCCGATTTACTGCATATGCCTTGCCCCATTTGACTTCCCAAAATGCATCACTTTGCACTTGTCGGGATTAAATTCTATCAACTAACACTCCACCCAGCTTTCCATTTGCTCTATATCTTGCTTTAGCCTTAGACAACCTTCCTTGCCATCTACAACATTACCAACTTTTGCGTCACCTACAACCTTACTAATCATACCCTCTATGTTTGCATCCAAATTGGTAAACAATCAGGGTCCCAGCACCGATCCCTGCAGGTAGACTACCGGTTACAAATGGTTTTAAGGCACATATTTATAATATGGTTTGTTATTTGAGTTACATATTCACAATTACACATGGGCTGTCTTTAATCCATCAATAGTGCATCTTATTTATCCTGTGCAGTCATGATTCAAGGATGTTAAACCTTACTTAGCAAATTAACACCTGGGATCTCTTTTATTAAGATTCTGCAAAAGGTGTCAGTTTCTAACCTTGTTGCATGTCTGCGAGAGCTTCCAATAGACTGCTGGAGATTGATCTTCTGATCATTTAGATTGGTGGGATTCAAGTTGGGCGGGGAGAAGATTCTGAAAAAACTGGTAAATTAGGATCACAGATTTGGATCATCGAGTCTGATGATGCTCAGCTTACATCAAAGCGAAAGTGTAGAGTCCTTGCTTTAATGCCCCATGTAGTACCAATTAGTTTTCATCCAAGGTACATTCTGGATTTAATCTTTTCTTTGGCATTCTACAGATGGTACCAATAAGACTAGTGAGTGACCTAAGATGCAGTAGCAAATGAGTTGCTTGGTGGAATCATTTAGTTAAACCTCATGCTTACCATCCATCCTTCGGACACTTGATTCCCACACAGTGATCCTTTTCCCCAACTACACACCACTTGCTGATTGGCTCAGGTCTGATCCTCTTCCAACTGGCCTCAACCTTCAAGTCAGCTTAGGCCACAACCCTTCGAGGAACACAATGGGATGATCTGATCTCCATCTGTCCAGGACCTGACTGTAAAATTGAGTGCCCATTCCTACTTCTGGCCTCTGACTGACAGCCATTTCATCTCCACCCATTTCTCCTGAACCAGAGAACCAGCCTCAGTCCTGGATATAGCTTTTTCCTTCACCCAAAATACAACACCAGCTCTGGAGACGTACAAGGGCCCAAGTTCCATGACCAAAATGATCACGGATGTACTGCACAGTGACATATTGCCCATCTGTACTGGATTAATACAATATCAAGGACAACATTGTTACATTGTACTCATCCCAAAACTGATCCCTTCACAGATTTCTAAAAAATAAATATTCAATTGTTTTAATTAATATGTTATAACTGGCAGTTTTTTCAAAGTATAGTCTTTTAATTAAAATATGAATAAACTAATCAATTTTCTATCAAGATCTTGTGACAACTAAATGTGAACAAAGTTCCATACTTTTTGTTTAAATTAAAAAAATGAACTACAAAATACAACCTATCACCAGATTGCATATATTTGATCACACACCACATGCATTTCACAGAAAATTATTATGGAACATCTGATTGCTAAGAAGTTTCTTTAATTCAGCTGTGATTAATTTAAATTATACTGCTTGCGAAAACCTTTGATCACCAGGAAGTCATCATTAATTACAAGATCCCAGAATCACAAATGGACATTTTAAGTCTCTTGGAAAATCTGCCTATTTTCCCCCTTAATCCCCTGCCTGAGTTTTGCATGTCCATTTCAGGTATTATTAACAAAAAACCTTATATGCAGACATTGACAAACATTGATCAACCACTTTAAATTATTAAAAACAAGATTAGTGCACAAAAGGAGACCATCTGATCTACCAGTTCCAGGGACCTGCTTTTGACGCCAACCTCAGGTGCTTTCTGTGTGGAGTAAGCATGTTCATCCTGTGACACTGTGGGTTTCCTCTGGGTGCTCCCACATCACAAACAGGTGCTGGCAGGTTAATTAGTTAATGCATGTTACCCTATAGTGCAGTATGTGTCAAAAGAATCAAAGGGGAAGTTGATATGCATATGACTGAGAACAAGTTGCAGGGGTGCAGAGAAAATAAGATGAGCAGAATAGTTTCCTGTGTGGTAAGTAACATACTATGCTTTACTGCTACAGCAATGGATGGGTTATATTCAGTCATAAACAATTACATTCCAGTTCCATTTCTGGTATAACTTCTATATTATAACTCTTCATAGCTGTTAGTCATTCCATCTTAGTACTGTTTTGAATCCTGAATGTATACATAATCCCTAGCTCCAGTTTTTTTTTGGAATCATTTTCCCTTTTTCCTCATTTAACTCTTTAATATCCTTGTGTGACAGGATGCTTTCATTTCTCTCAATCTCAATACATCTTTCTTTCCATTTTCTCTTGTTTTCTATTATTTTCCACCAATATTTCTTCAGCAATAGCTTTATAAATGCTGCTCCACATCTCCTTTCTTAAACTAAGCTTGGCCTCAGCCTTAAGTACAGTAGTTTGAGTCCACCCCCCCAACTTGGTCTACTATCATAGAACAGCAACATTTTTGAATGGCCCAATGGAAAATACTTCACCTTAATAACCAATAATTTAAAAATGGCATTGTGTTCAAACCCTTCTGTACGATTGTCTCTGTAGATTCTCCAATTCTTTACCTCTCAGAACTCCACATTCCTCCAATCCTGCCCTCTTTTGCACTCTCAGTTTCTTTGGTCTCACCATTAGCAGCCGTCTATTCCATTATCAAATAGTTAGGTTACACTCAGGTGCTAAGTTTACACAATAACACTTTCAGTAAATTTTGCAGGGGTTGATTATCGAGGAGCCCAAGGGAGAGGTGCCAGGTAATCGACCCCAACAATGGCAGCATGAGTATCTCAGGTCAAATGAAACTGAAAGTGGCCTAGGGAATATACCATGACCTGCATTATTGTATTCAGTTAGCTCATTTATTAGCGCATAATTACAATTAACCCACTTATAATATAAACTGTACATATTAATAGTGATTAATTAACAGCGCTAAAATACACACCAGCCGCAGATTCAGATAGTAACCATTCCTTTTGTGTGTGCTTCATCTGTTTTGGACCATGCAACAATATCACTTTTCCCCTGCACATTCCCCATCGTCACTGCCCCAACCATCGTCCCATTAACTCTAATCATGTGGCATGAAAGGTGTCTAAAAATTAATATCTTTGATTGATATTCAATCTACTTAGTAACTTCTCTCTGAGACAAAAAATACATCACCTTATCATTCTCAGGCTTAAACTCTCTGATACATGCAGATGAAAACACACACTTCCTATTTACACAGTTAGTGTTTCCTTCCCTATTTGGTTATAGCTGCATGCCAAGTTTTCCATTATTTATGGCGCAATACTGGACTCAACTGCAATCCAGTTACACTTTGCCTTAGGTAAAGATTCGATGTTTTAATAATATAAACTATTGTCACTGGAATAATAAGTACAGATTGTCAATAATAATTTGTCCTTCTGTCAATTTAGCAAATATTCCTGAGCTCAGCTTGTTCTTGCTGCAGCCAGGTACCTCCCAGCTAACACACTCATCATCGCCTAAGGCAGGACATTTACTTTTGTTCTTGAGCAAGAGTTGCTTGGTTTGCCTGCAGAATACTTCTATCATCCTTAGGCCTCAAACATGATTGTACATTCAAATCTGGAAGTTTATTGGTCAGAACCCCAGAACTTTTGAGATTGCCAGTAAAGACATCCCATGTTTAGCCAGCCATGCCATATCTGGAACATGACAGATGCAGTTATTCTGCCACAGGATTCAAATGTAGGGGGCATGAATAAGATTTGCACCTGATACCAAAACAGGCAGTGTAAAAACTATGGGTATTGAAAAAATAATCAGAATAGTAGTTTGGTGGGCACAAAAGTGGCAAATGGAATTTAGTCCAATAGATATGAGGTAATGCATTTGAAGAAGGCAAACATGGAAAGGGAACAGACAAAAAAACTGTAAGACACGTGTTGCAAATAGTGGAGATGCTGCCTCACAGCTCCAGTGTCTCAGGTTCAATCCTGACATTGGCTGCTGTGTCTGGGGTTTGCATGTTTCCCAATGACAGCCTGAGATTCCTCAGTGTGCTTCAGTTTCCTTCCACAGCCCAAAGGCACATGGGTTGTTGAATTAATTACTCACTGTAAATTGTCCTTTTGGTGTAGCTGAGAGGTAGGTTCTGGGAGATGTTCATGGAAATGTGGAGAGAATAAAAGGGGATTAATATGGGATTAATGCTGTGGCTGAAGGGCCTGTTTTCGTGCTGAATGGCTCTTATGACAATGCACAGAGAAATACAAGTATGTCCACAATCTCTGAATGCGGATTTGGAGAGTGCAACACCATACTTACCTTTATTGGCTGAGGTATAGAAAACAACAGAATGGAGGTCATACTAGAACAAGATAAAACAGAAATTAGAGCACGGAATATTAGTATTATGTATAGATCTGGTGACAATACTATAATGAAAATGTCCTGGTATTAGAGAGGGTGCAGAGGAGGTTTACCAAATTGGAAAATTTCAGCTATGAAAGTAGAATGGCTTTAGTCCTTTGGAAGAAAAAAATATAAAAAAAGATTTAGCTCTGGTATAAAAAAATTGTGAGAGACTTAAAACAGAAGACCTATTTTCCTTAAGAGCGGGACTAATAATGCGAGGACATAGATGTAAAATAGTTGGTAAAAGGATTAGCGAGGAGTTGAGGAATAACATTACCTAAAGTGTAGTGGGCTCTGGAAATTATCGCCTGAAAGGGTGGTGGAGGCAGAAACACTCACCACATTTAAAAATTACCTACAAGAGCACCTGAAGAGTTGTAAAGCACATGGATTACAAACTGAGAACATGGAATTAGTCCTAAAAGTTCCTTTGTATTAGCCAGAATGGGCCAGGTGGCCTCTTCTCTGTGCTATAAATATTAACTAGTTACAATTCCTATGTAGGCAACCCCCATGTTACAGCTGTTCAGGTAATGGAAATTCACCCTTACAGATTTCAAAAGTCATTCCCAAAAAATTTGAGCTATGTAATAAAATTCACTCTCATGGAATTTATGTGAAAAAAACTAAATGAATAAACATTTTTTTTCCAACTCGAGTTTCTTGGCACATACTCAAGCTGATGCTGCCCTGTTACATAAAATCATGATATGGACTGTTTTCCAGGAATGCAACCACCCCCTCCCCACCACTTTCCGCCATAACGCAGAGGTCGCCTGTTCTAGATTTGATACTATTTAAATCAACAAAATTAGAAAATCTTAAGATTAAAATCAAAATAACTGAACCAAACAGTAACCTAGTTACATCAAATCATAGCAATGTGTCATCTTATTTCCTATCCACTCATTTCTCCAGAAACCTTTGCCAAACCTGCAAAAATCATGAAGGAATTATGGAAATTTCACAAATGCATTATCATAGCATCAGCAATTCTGAGGTAGGGAGTGGGAGGTATATCATATACCACGCTATGCTTCTTTCCTTCCTTTCCACTTTAAGAAACTGCAGCACATGCTCTGCTTGAAAAGTAAAATAAATAAGTCTTTTTATTTATTTGACTCATACTGGAATGTGGACACTTCAATCTGAATGAAATAACATTTTTTTCTAATGTAGCACAATATACTAATAAAGGGAATCAGCATTATTCAAATTTACAGAATTGCTCAACAAGGTAAATAATTTTCAGTCCTCAGTTACATATGAACTTTGTTAACGATAAGTGCAGATATGGAAAAATTAATGAAGGGAATTCAGCCTGTTCTTATAACTTGTGGTTGGAATGGTCAATAAAATCTACATTTTATAGCTAGATATGCCATAAAGCCATAATTTTATATAATTTAAACATATAGGTTTAGAAAATATTTTATATTACTCACAACATAAAACATGTAATATGGTGTTTCCAAAGAACTGGAAAATGTAATTTCATTAAACAAATATGCTAACAGATTTCCCATGCTACTGCTCACAATGAACTGGATGTTTTATAAGAACAAGGAGTTATGCCAAGTAGTATTAACAGGGATATTGATTTATCAGCAAGAATGCAGAAGCATAATACTTAGTGGACGATTAGTGAGTTTGCTGAGTAGGAGAGTCTTAAATAAAAAATACATTTAAAAAATCTTATTTAATGGTCAATAGTTTGCTTAGTTTCCAACTCATTTAAAAACAATTCTTTCATTTACAAGAATGGTTTGGGAGAGAAATTAATAATTGAACTTTCACAGCAGTAAGCATCAAACCATTCTCCGTAGCCAACCCCATATTTTTCCTTCTAACCATCCAAAAAGCCAAATGAACAGAATTATTCTTGGTCATATGTACTATTCAGAGATGGTGACTGTTAATAGATCTGAATAAACACCAGACTTATATGTTTTGACAACTTAAGCTCCAGTTTCCATTAAAAAGCTTTGAAAAATAAAGTAGCCGGCAAGCCCTCACATGATGAGGAGAGACACCCTTCTATCCTTCAACACCTTTTGATGTCCAGGTTGCATGTTGAAAGGAAAGCAAAAATATTTACTAAATTTTACAATAACTTTATATTAAACAGCCTTCTAATTATAACCCCCGTGTTGCTGGCTAACTACACAATTATAATGCTTAATTCCATTACTAGAGGAAGAGTTTTCAAACACCATACTGCAGCTCCTAAACTGTAACCTCTTCCTCTTTCCTACCCTTCACAGCCTTCTCTAAACTCTTCTCTTTAACTGCATTTCTGATTGCCTTCTGATCTAAATCTTATCTGGGGTCCACATGATCATCCCATAAAATATCTTGGATGTTTGGTTGCATGATAAATATAAGTTGTTTCAACATCATAAATTGTATGAATTTAGTACTAATTAGCACTGACACACCAATTAATGGTTTCTAATTCTAATAGTTAAGTTGTTATCACTACTTTGGAAGGTGCTTTGTGAGATGAATCTGAAAATCATTGTTGGTAACACCATTTTCATTAAATAATACTGGAATTCAGGAAGACAATACAGGAAAATGTTCTATCTCACACAATACAAACTATTACATTATGACAGAAATGAAATATTACAAAATGACAGAAGAGATGCAAGGACAGCTTCAAGTATAAAATGTAAAAATGTATTACCAATGAAATAAATGAAATAAAAATGAAATTAATGACATAAAAACCTGCTCTAGTTTGCATTAGTTGTAAATTATTGTACTGACATTAACAAGTCAGTAAGTTTGGAGGAACCATACAGATATGGTCTTAAGCTTGCAATTCCTCTTGAGAAAGATTCCAATTTCAACTGGGCAGTACAAGGGATGCATCCAAACCATGTACAAGCATTGTCAAAGGAGGGGATATAAAAATGTTTGCCAGTTTGGCTATCAGACGTATACCTGCACCACAACAGACATTACAGGGAAGTCTTATTGCAGGTACATTTCCATAGGGAAAAAAAATAGCAGATAATGGTAAATGAACTGATAAGGCGCAGCTAAGTACAAATATGAAGTTATACTTCTGATGCTTCTTCACTAGTTGTACGAATTATGCTTTGTTACCATAAATACAGAGCTATTTGGATTGCACTGGCTGCTGGTTGGAAAGGAAAATAGTATTATTTCTGGGTGGGTACAAGGCAGACAAGTGATTTACTGTATATCGTTCTGGAACATTTCAGTCTGCAAAGCTTTATTTATCAAATGTGGAGCCATGTTGTCTGTTTAATAAAGGCAATAGGCTTTCAGTAAGTGATATGACTGGTTTGGAAGAAGGTCTCAAATACTGTACTTGCTTGTACATTACTGCTCAGTCTCTTAAAGCTATGTGGGCCAAAATGTTTTTAAAATGCATTTAGTAATATGATAAAAGCGTAAGTTCTGGGAAAAAAGCTTAAATTAATTTTTGTTTTACTTTAAGTCATAGAACCATACAGCATGGAAATAGGCCCCTTGGCCCAACTCACCAATGCTGACCGAGATCTGAGCTGGTTCCAGTTGCCTGCTTTTGCCCCATATCCCTCTCAACCTTTTCTAACCATGTACCTGTCCAAAAGTCTTTTAAACATTATTATTGTACATGCCTCTACAGCTTCCTCAAGCAGCTCATTCCATATATCCACCACCCTCAGGGTGAAAAAGTTGCTCCTCAGGACCCCTTTAGATCTTTCCCCTTTCACCTTAAATTTGTGTCCTCTTGTTTTAGATCTTCTACACTGGGAACAAGATTGTGACTATCCACCTTATCTATGCCCTTCATAATTTTAAGTCTCTACAAGGTCACTGCTCAACCTCCTACACTCCAGGGAAAAAAGTCCCAGCCTATCCAGCCACTCCATATAACTCAAGCCCTCCAGTCCCAGTAACTTCCTTGTGAATCTTTTACTGCACCCTTCCTATAGCTGGGCAACCAGAACTGAGCACAATACTCCAAGTGCGGTCTGATCAAAGGTTTGTACAGTTGCAATATGCCATCCCAACTCCTGTACTCCTAAACCGATGAAGACAAGCATGCCAAATGCCTTCTTCACCAACCTGTCTACCTTTGTCAACACTTGCAAGGAATTATGTACCTGTAGCCCTAGGTCTCTCTGTTCTACAACATTCTCCTGGGCCCTGCCATTTACTGTGAGTGTTCTGCACAGGTTTAACTGACCAAATGCAGCACCTCACACTTGTCTGAGTTAAATTCCATCTACCATTCCTTGGCCCACTTCTACTGTTCATATAAATCCCATTGTAATCTTAGATAACCTTCTTCACTGTCCACTATACCACCAATTTTGGCATTATCTGCAAACTTACTTACCAACATTGTCATCCAAATTGTTAAGATAAGTGACAAACAACAGTGAACCCAGCGCTGATCCCCATGACATTTCCCATCACAGGCCTCCAATCTGAATAACAACCCTTCA
>JARFYF010000002.1:52107821-52123322 GCA_030265395.1 Rhina ancylostomus | reverse complement strand
GCCTTGCTGGGTTTCCCAGTCCACCTTCATGTTGAAATCCCCCATAATTATCTTACTATTGTCACTCTGGCACACTCTGGCATGTTTTAAATAATCCATTTTTGTGAAGAAGAAAATAAGTCACCTTAATGTTTTGTTGCAATATTTTCATATCACAGCCGTCTGAGTTTAAAAGCATCAATTTAAATAGCTTTGATTGGTCACCATCCTATTTTTACAATGAAGGATAAACTGTGGAAAATGCAACCCTTGAAATGTGATTAACAAATAATAAGTTTATTCCTGTAAAATTACCCACAGACATATTAAACAAAGAATAAATATACCTCATCATTCATGTTCTTTCTTATGTACTGCTCAGAACAACAAGTGCTAGAGTTATCACAATGAATGGAAAAGATCTGTTCTATTAAGTGATTATGCTGCTATCTAAATACTTGTTTAACTTTTTTTTTTAAAAAGATCCATAATTTTAAGGCTTATTTTCCACAGTAACAAAGAAAGAAAAGTCAATTAGAGCAAAAGAGCCTAGTTGTGCCAACTTGCTGCCTATTTGTGGCATTTGTAACCTTTAAAACCACTGTAAACTGTAAAAGTTCAGGCAATGCAACATAAAAAAGTTGATGGCTGGAGACATTGTTTCAGCCCTCTACGATACTTCCTTGGATCCCTTAAAATTATTTTAAATGCAAAGATTGTGGAATGTGCTTTACTTGCAATACAGTGAACCTGCCGTACAAATTTAGGTTAAGTCAGACCATTCTGCACAGGGGATTTGTAATAACCATACACACGGCACCCACATTACAGCCTTTTGGGTTACTGAAACTTGCCCTTACAGAATTCACTTGTTAACACTCAAAAAAATTGAGATACAGAATAAAATTCACTCTTTGGGAATTTAAGTGAAATAAAAGTAAATAAATCAACGCAATTTTTTTCAACTCATATTTCTTGACGCATGTGCAGATGACATAGCTTCACATTATTGAAAACTGTAATACAGAACATTTTCTAGGAATACAACTCCTCTGCAGGGGTCACCTGTAATTCTCTTTGCAAAAGGTAGAGAATTCAAAATTTACAACCATACCAGCTCTAAATTAAAACTACTTACTGAACATAAACTTTTCTTGGAATCTACTTTCTTTCCAGCCAGCTATTATCCTTTCATCTACCCAAATTTGATTTCCTTCAGAAGATCTATATATAGAACATTTTCCCCCAAAGAAAGAGGATGTCTTTGTTTGACAAACGCAAGGCAGGGCTTGAACATATTTAAGTAATTTAGAATTCTCTAATTCTTTGTCACAACTTTGCAAAAGTTCTTGCATCTAAAAAGGCCACCAGTCAACCAAAAGTGAAGAAGTAAACATTCAAATATGCATATGCAGTTCAAAATAGGCAAAAGCATTGCTTTTGAACCAATACATACAAGAGGTACTTAAGAGGATATTCTGTGATCTTACTTTTCTCTTAAAGGGTTGCATTTGTTTGAATTTAGGGCTAGAAGACTGAAGGCATATCATTAACTTCTTCTCCCTATGAGGAGCAAGGAATTACCCTTTTGAAAGTTACACATATTATGCCTCAGATGGTATTAGAAGCAACTACTTTTAAGGATACATATAAAACTCCCCTTTCCTATAGTCCCATTCATTTTTTGCTCATAACAGCTAGATATTGCACTGATCAACATTTTGCCCCCAAACAACATGGGGAACACATCTAACTACATAGCTCTTTTTCTAATGCCCCATATGTCACAATGCAAAATAACAGAACCATGTCCACAAAATTAAGCATGTCCATTTCACTCTGAATTACAATATGTATTGCACAATATTTTGATACTTCTGGCACAAAAAAAGCCACAATTGAGAGTGAAACTACCCTCATCCCATGGTTAAAATCATTCAGTTTATGTATGTACTACATATAATACAGTGGCATGCAAAAGTTTGGGCACCCCTGGTCAAAATTTCTGTTACTGTGAATCGTTAAGTGAGTAAAAGATGGCCTAATTTCCAAAAGGCATAAAGTTAAAGATGACACATTTCTTTAATATTTTAACCAAAATTACTTTTTATTTCCATCTTTTACAGTTTCAGAATAACAAAAAAGGAAAAGGGCCCGAAGCAAAAGTTTGGGCACCCTGCATAGTCAGTACTTAGTAACACCCCCTTTGGCAAGTATCACAGCTTGTAAATGCTTTCTCCAGCCTGCTAAGGGTCTTTCAATTCTTGTTTGGGGGATTTTCGCCCATTCTTCCTTGCAAAAGGCTTCTAGTTATGTGAGATTCTTGGCCACCTTGCATGCACTGCTCTTGAGGTCTATCCACAGATTTTTGATGATGTTTAGGAGGGGGGACTGTGAGGGCCATGGCAAAACCTTCAGCTTGTGCCTCTTGAGGTAGTCCATTATGGATTTTGAGGTGTGTTTAACACCATTATCCTGTTTGTAGAAGCCATCCTTTCTACATCTTCAGATTTTTTACAGACACTGTGATGTTTGCTTCCAGCATTTGCTGGTATTTAATTGAATTCATTCTTCCCTCTACCAGTGAAATGTTCCCTGTGCCACTGCCTGCAACACAAGCCCAAAGCATGATCAATTCACCCCTGTGCTTAACAGTTGGAGAGGGGTTCTTTTCATGAAATTCTGCATCCTTTTTTCTCCAAACTTTCCTGTGTCCTCACCACAACAGAAGTTTGCAAAGGAATATCTAAACAAGCCTGATGCATTTTGGAAACAAGTCTTGTGGACTGATGAAGTTAAAATAAAACGTTTTGGCTGCAATGAGTAAACATATATTGCATATATATTTACACAATATATACAGAATATACATACAGTATACAAACATAAGTATGGTGGTGTCATTTCCCTTTAAGTTGGCTATTTGCATATCAGACAGAGATCCCCCACCTGCCAATACTGAGAAGTACAACGTTAGACACAAAAATCAACCACAAAAAAAATTGTAAAAGAAGTGCTACTCTGACAGATCCCTGTTTATTTCTAGATTCTTAAATTTTCGTACAGGGACTCATGCCTAGTGTCCTAATTGTATCACCTCACCTCGTCAGTTAATACAATTTTTTCCTCCTAATTCAGAATTTGGATTATAAGTATTGCCCAATTGTTATTGTTCAGGGTAGTGCCAAAAGGTACCAAAATTGAATCCATTTAACAAAGGAATAAATTTTATTACAGTCAATGAAATATATTGATGGAAGTTGGTACCATATGACCTGATAACACAAACAGAAGAAACAAACTTACTACACAAAATATGACAAATTTGCAAACTTGTTCCATCATTTACACTATGTGCACCAAAGGCTAATATCAAGTCCAAAGCAAAAGAGGTAAATACATGAAATAATACCAGAGAGTACTTGTTGTTTGACAGAAGGACTGTACTAGATCTACATATCAAAATTACTAAACTGCGTATGTATTATAGGCTCACAGAGGAGCCTTCTGAGCATCATTTCACTTATTCATGTAAAAATTTTTAAAAACTAGTTTATAATGTAACAGACATCTTCAAAACATAGAACATATGTTATTCTAGGGTTAGGATTATGTACTGATAGTAGTGTTGCGAATTATTAATGCAGCTTGTTTCAATTCACAATTTGCATTTCAATCCTGAAATTGGCTGTAAAGGTGTTCAAACTTTTTAAGTTACTGATAAGGAAGACTTATTTATGAAGACCAACATCTTCATAAATAAGTCTACACTTTAATAATGCTAGTGATGGCTGCAGTTATAGTGTGGATGTTAGCTTGCTTTGAGTGGAACACAACAGAAAATTTATTGTGAACCATTTCAGAGTACTGTATTGTAGCTTTTATGAAAACATAATTAGTCCAGTGTCCCCTACTGAGCAACTGGTGATGTTCAAAGCAGGAAAGTAGAGTATAATATTTTTACTACCACGTTAATCTATGGCAAAGTACACTAGCATACAGAGTACAATATCATTGGCTGGCAATATGCCAGCTCACCACAATGGATTTAACTGTCTACACAGAAATAAGTTTTCAAATTAGCAGAAAGGTAAACATTAGTAAATAAATTGTGTTGACTCACTTTTAAATGTATTATTGATGGAAAGCCAATAAATATTATCATACACTAAAATCTAGATGTACTCACAAGACTCCTCATTCCACTTCCACCCCACACAAAAAATGTCCACACTCCTATAATCAAAAATTTTCAGGTTTTTGATGTCCGAGATTTAGTTTTTCTGAAACTGATGTTCAAATAGTTATACTGTCGACCCATCTACCAAATACCACCAATAGCTCCAGAAATGGGGAACCCCAACAATGACACTTGTGAGACTTAACATACTCCAGCCAAAGATCACTGAACCAGCCAATGATAAGACTGCACTGGTTTAGTTTGTAAACCTAAACCTATCTAATCCTTCAGGCAAAGGATTTCTTACGTGGTTTCAGAATACCACACACTGTCAGACAATTTGTGAATGATTTTAAAAACTATTTTCAATTCAAATGTTATCTCTTGGATTCTGGTTTAAGTACAGACTTTGTTTTATGAAATGATACCCATTTTTTTTTCTGGCCCAAGAACTTAGATACAAGACCTACAACTAGCTTATGATACATTTAAAACCATCATCACACAAAATTCACATGGACCCTGAATATTAAAACCTACCGGGCACTTCTAGCACAATTCTATTTATGGTTCTTTTCTGGTGATTGAACAAATTATGATTTTTATATGTGGCCAAAATTCTCCTACACCATTATTTGAATTAATTTCATTTAAATTAAATAATTAGACAAATTTATGCATAGCTATCAGAATTTAATTGAAATTCAGAGAGAATATTTCATCAATCTGGCCTCTTTAATATGAATTCCTGTAATTTTATAACTGGTCATTAGTTTTAACTGCTCTTGATTAAAACTGTCAAGTTGGAATTCTGGATTGTATAAACTTAAAAGAATACCAATACTACACTTTATATATCTCAACCAAGACCATATATTCTGTTTATTAACTAATGAAGAACTTACATAGAAAATAATAGAATTAACTTTTCATTTGCAAAAGGGATATGATTGACATGGTGGTACTAGAGAGGAATAAATGTAAACATTAGAAAAGTTTTAACTGCAAAGTTCCTAAAAAATACATACATTAAAATACTGATTTTAATACCCATTGTTTGTGGCATCACATTGATTAATTTGCATCACAACACTCCTCTGGGAACTTGGGGTCCATGGCTACTTAAGTTTGTTAAACAAATGCAAGAATATGATAGAGACATTGAGGAAAGTGAGTAAACTCGACTTCCTTAACTTTAAGGATATGACGTCTCAAATGAACTGCTGACTACCCCAAGTATGTTGCACCTTAACATTCAAAAAGTATGTGATACATTTTCACACAAGGATTTAGCATTTATCCTAAAGCTTGGCAAAGAATTTAATTAAATCCTGAAGGGTGGGCAGCAAGAGATATCTTTTAAGGAAGAATAATTTAGTAGAATGTTTGACTTGGTGCCCTGGAAATACCCCCACCTTCAAAATACCCTTAGGTCACACTCTATATTGACTTCAAAATATATCACTATTCCTTCACTACCATTTGAACTAAATTTCCTTATCCAAGAAGCACCATAAAAATATCTTTACCAGAACTTTCCCAGTTCTGACAAAAGATCTTCAACATGAAGCATTAACTTTGTTTCTCTACCCCCAGATGCTGCCTGACCTACTGAGTATTTCCAGCATTTTGTGATTTTATTTCAGATTTCCAGCATCTGTGGTTCTTTTTATTTTCATTTACTAAATCGATTACTGTGGTTAAAAAAGGCAACTTACCCCCACCTGCTCAAAAGCAAGCTGTGAGAGAACAATAAATGTTGTCATTTTCAGTGACACTAATATCCCACAAATTATTTTTAAAAACTCATTCAGAGTGATCAATAAATTAAAAGCAACATGTACATAAGGCAAATTATTGCAAGACTGGCACGGTGAAGAGAGGAGGAGAATTAACATTTCAGGCTAATATAGCAACTACTTTTTGGCCTTGGAGGCTAAATGATAGAATTGCTAAGAATAGGTGGAAGCTGCTGTGAATGATCTGCATAATATTACTATGCAGTTGTTGACTTTTCCTTTAAAATATTAAATAAATTGAAATGGGAAAAGGGAAGAAACAAGTTATGGAGAGATAAGGGGAAGAAAAATTAAATATTAGAGGAGTGGAAAACAAAGCCAAGTAATCAAAATAAAATTCAAAAACTAAACAAAAAGATCATATAAATAAGAGAAAAAGGGTGGTGGAAAGACAGATTCAAAAACAGAAAGAAATGATAAAAAGTTTCAGAAAAAGAAATAAAGGAGTCAACCTCTGAAGTAAAATCAAAGTATGCCAACCCTACTATATGCCAACACAGGGAGATCTCCTCTTAATATTTTTTAAGGTTATTTATTCTAATATTATCATGCACTGGAAGACCATTTAACAATCCCTTTAAGTGCAGCATTGGTCTGAAACCATGATTATATCTGGCCAAAGAACACTTCAGTTATATGACTGAAAATATATAGCGTTACACAGTATGCCAACTCAATTGCAGCAAATAATCACATTAAATTACTGGTGTTTAGAACAAATGAAGACAAGATTTTTAGAGTTTTTATAACAATGTCATATGCAACTATCCTCCAATATATAACTGACCACATGGTATTTCCATGCCTTCATCTTGGACCATGATATGGACCTCAATCAGAAATAAAAACATTTTATGCAGTTACACAGCTGATCTATTGTGGGCAACATTCTCTCCACTCTACAAACTTAATCAGTATTATTTCCTCTGGACAAAACATGTCCTTATGGATAACAAAAAAACACTAACTGCACAAAGACCATACAACTTCACTGATGTAACAAAATACAATAAATATTAATTATTAACAATGTTACTTATATTGCAGTCCAAAAATCATCATGTTGGTTTTGGAATAATGCACCACTTCTGGAATTCAGTAACCTCTGTGTCAACGGCTCCATGTCTGTACTCTAGACAGTGCCTGACCACAGACCAGCTGGCCAGTACAATTATTCATACTACTAGTAATAATCATGTCTATATATTTTCAATATACACCAGCAATTAAACAAGAGGTGCTGAGAAATGACAGGCACTTGACATCAGTTTCAATAATCTTTAAAATTACTAAATATTGTTTTAGATATATAGTATTTTATATTTATTATTCAAGCAACATTTTTAAAAATCAGCAACAAATTGAGGATAGGATTAAATACTGTCACAGAAACATAAAAAATACTAAAAAAGAAATACATGTCAATCGTGAGTTTAAGAAGGACCAATTAATAGATACATTAAATACTTCTATGATGGAAGAACAGTTACAGTTATATAGCTGTATGTGTATTCAGGTCATAAAAAGGCAATAACTTAAGCAAAATCAGTATTATATAATTAAACATGGTTGCCAAATTACACATAGGAAAGACTCACTGACAGCAAAAAAAAGATTAAAAGGATGAAAGAACAATTAACTAACATTTATTTGCATAATAGTTTATATTGCTTATGCTCCCACATATTAAAACTATCTTGCATATAAAAATCATGCCTAACATAGCTTAACAAGAATTTTCCAACAGTAGCTTGTGAGTAAATCATGATTTCAAAACGTAATTTGGCAGACACTCCAATGTTTACAGTGGGAATGATGCACCTTCAGAAATTATATTTCAGATGGGCTTTAAATTGTGGCCCCAAATTCCAGCTCATGCAGATACAAAATTTTCATGATATTTCTTCATAGAAGAACAGGAAGCTTCGTCAGCAGATACAGTCAATACTTATCTATCAACCAACACTATTGAAAAGGAATAAAATGCTCATTAATAACATATACCATTGGAAGGAACATGTTGAGCTCAATGTAATAATTTCACTTCCAAAAGTCTTTTGAGATATTCTAAGAGCATGAAAAAATGTTATTCAAAGCCAAGTTCATTATTTCATTCTCATATATGCTACATGGTGGTGTGCTGAATTGTAAAGAGCAGGAAAGAGCTAAGTCTAGTTCCTGGTCTAACTTCCATTATGGAATAGAGACCATGTATTTGTGTGCACAATACCCAAAATCAGTCAAACAAATTCTGATTTAAGAAGAACGAAAATGGCTTTGCACTTTTGAACATGATGCACGGGCATAATTTAACTTGACCTCATTTGTGTTGGGCCCCAGAACTGAAAAACCTACCAATGTCATATTCTCTCATAAGTGTAAATTGTCCCTTACATAAGACATTAGAAATTCTTATTGGTACATCTAAAATCTTACACTGTAATAATTCTTCACTTCCAGAAGGGAGAAGAGAAGAATTGAAATATTGATTACATATTCTAATATTAAGAGACATTTAAAAGCTATTATAATGAATTAAACAATTAAGAAGTGTTCCTATGACTAGCAGGTCAATTATTAAATGGCAGAACAAGAGATGGAAAGAGGGAAAACAAGAAACAAAAAGGAACAGACTATGTGAATTCCTGTTATGCTCAGCAGGTATTCGCATATACATTTGGACCTTGAATGGACAGAACAGTTGGTTTACATACCTAAAGCTACAGTAATTACTCAAATTACAGGCTATAAACAAATGAGCAAAATATAGAATAACTACTGTAGTAAGTTTTAGTGATGATCCGTAAATGCAACCTACATTACCCTGAAGCTATGAAACAGCAAGGGTAGAAACTATGTACCTACTATTTATATATATTGCAATATAATTTTACTGGAAATATTACTCAGGTAGCAAAGCATGGAAACAGTACACAAATGGAAGGCAAAAATATACCTTTAGCTAAAGTCATTTTCAACCAGTCAATTGAGTAAACTCACTCACTGGTTTTATCATCACCCACTGGTTTTATCAAATTCCTCTGGTAAACTGCATTACTCAATTTATTCTACTGTTTTCTTAAACCTAAAATTTAAGAAAATATAATGCATATGATATATACCTCAAAGGATACATCAACTATATATGTTTTCCTAAGAAAAAGCATCCACATTTATATGCTTCAATAATAAAATAATTGCATAATGGTTCAGTCTGTTAGAAAAGTAATGTGGTATTTTGGAGAGATCAAGCATAGGTTTGCTCGAACTTTAGATGGTATCTGTTCATATATGCTCAAATCCACTTGGCTAAATCAATTTTAGAAGTTTTAAAATTATGGAAGGAGTCACCTGCCATCTTTATCTGTGAAAATGCAGACTGGGAAGTGTTAAACCAGTTGAGGATGTTGAATAGAAACAGTTGAGGGATGTTGTTTAAAGTTAATGGAATTGAGAAACAGATAAGCCAGTATTTACTTTTAATAGTAGAACAATCTTCAGGTTCTGAATGCCCTACCCCTATTCCTACTTTAGAATTGCCTGAGAACAGCTCAAATTCCCCCAGAAAGCAGGATGTTGATGATAATTAACCCTACCTTTCTGGAAAATCTTCAGTATGCCCCTGGCTTCCCTGACTGATATAATTCTAGGCACAACTAAAACTGCCAAGCTTCACACTGAACTGGGACACTTCCAGGTGAATATGACAGGACCACAAGAATACCTCTCACCCACCATAAGTATACAATTAGCAAGCATTCACTGAGGGAATAAGGTCATATCCATCCCACTAAAAATCCTGGAAATTGCAGGATAATGTAAAGACAGCAGAGATCCAAAGGCTGTTCCAGTTTTTCTAACTATTATCTGCTGAAAATGACAATTCCGGAGTAAAAAGTCAGCAAAAATTGTCCATCATCTTTAATTCCTTCTGATGCCTAGTTCTTAGAAATATGTGAATTAAAAATATAATACTGATATGAGTTATTAATAACTATATAATTAAATCTGGGTCTTACAATCTTTACTTTTTCCCACCCTTACAGAAATCTAATAAAATAGAAGTTACCCTATAAAAATATTCAACAAAATAGCATTTTGACTCCTGGTCCTGGAAGAGTTTCCACCGAAAGAGTAGGATACCAAAACACAGCAAATCCACCCTACTACGCCTTACTGTATTTGGTGGTGGACAATAAGAGAAGGCTATATGAACCATCCTCATTCTCAATAATGGTAAAACCCAGGGTGTTGCATACAAAGCTAAAACTTTCGTAGTCATTGTCAGTAAAACGTGCTGACTCTGCAATGATGCCAGGTTTCAGCAAATTTTATTTCCTTAATATACTATCAGGGAAAGGCTGAGCATACTAGAAACACCAAATCCTTTGAGCATGCACAGAAATTGAGTATTGAAGACCTGTGCTCCATTACAAGCTGCACCTCTAGCCAAACTTCCTGACGTTTGTCATCATTGCCATTGTTAAATCTCCCATTATCAATATCACTAATACTGGACCAAGTCCCTACCTAACAGTCTTATGGGAGTCCTCTCACTGCACAGACTGCAGCAATTCAACAAATAAGATCACTGCCACCAAATACTAGCAATGCTCAAATCTCATGAACAAATCAAAGTTAGGTGGTTGAAGAAGTAACAGGAATAATTGTGCCTAATGATTATAGGAACAAAGGAAGATCTAAAACAAATTATCAAGGCCTATACTTGTACTACCAGATTACCAAAGTATGCATCTAATGCATTCAGTTCCAAGGCGAGAAAAACCCTAAAGATTTACTAAGACCAGCTGGCAGGAGAAAAGAATGGAAAACTACAGATCTAGATTTATATACTGCTCTTCATGACTTTATAATACCTCAATGCATTTTACAGAGAATTGATTACTTTTAATATATAGTCAATGTTGCAATGTAGGATGACAATTTGCAAACACTGGGTTTCATGGATAGTAAAATACTAACGACCAGACCAGGTGTTTTGGCGTGATGATTGCAGGATGGACATTAGTTAAGAGAACTACCCAGCTCTTCTTCAAAATAGCGTCATGGGATCCTTTACATCTATTTGAGAGTGCATAAATGCCCTTGCTTAATATCTCATCTCCAAGACTGCTCATTTGACAATGCGGTACTTAGTCAGTACAACAATCCAGAGTCAGATTGTTCAGATCAGATCAGAAGATGGCCATTCAAACTCTCAAGGCCCTTTTACTATTCATTTAGCTCAAGGCTGATCTGCATCTCAACTCCATCCACCTGTCTTCGTTCTGCAACCTGAATGAATATTGTGCATTCAAATCTCTGGAGACAGACTTGAACCCACAATCATCAGACTCAATGAAGGTCAGTAAGAAGACTTTTTCTTCTTCTCCAGGAAGATTTTTAAGCCTGCTCAGCTTAACAAATTCTGGCAGATTTATATTTGGCTTTATCCAGCTACAAAAATGTAAGCTTCCTGTACTTGACAACACAGTACAATACATGAAAACCTCCAAGAAAATGTATTGACTACCACTAAGCAAGATCAGATTTACAATAGCCCAATAGCAAATGGTTTTTCATGTTACATTTTAACTTCAGTTAAAAAAGTCTAAATAATTAAAAAATAATTTAAGACATGTTCTTTCTGGTATACAGCACTGGAAATAGAATTGATACATGACATTTTATTGCTGATTTAATAATTAAAATTAGCCTTTTTAACCCAATATTAAGAATCTTGAGCATAGCCTACAATATAAAATTCAACACCTTCTCCCTATCCAAAAACCAACAAAAGAGATTATAATGCAACTGTATGGAGCAGATTTCAGCAACAAGATACACTAATACATCTTTCAACTTTTTCCAGCTGGAGACAACAAATAAAACAACTAGGCTCACCAGTACTTAAAATTTTAATAAAATAATCTATATTTTGAAGTTAGCCAATAAACACATGCCAGAGTCCAGGAAGTTATTTTCAAACTGACAAATAGTCCAACAGTATTAAAAGTATTGAAAAAATGGTACAGCATTATCCAGCAATCTGCATTCAATACTCAGCTTTAATTGCCATAGTCTAGATCCAGCATTGCAATGAAACAAAGAAAATCATAACATTACCTTATTCTTCACCACTGACTATCTTGTGTCCAAGTTTCTCAGTCTGGTGAGTTCTGATCTCTGCTTTCGTGTTTGAAATCAAGTTTCACTTTTCTAGGAAGCCCACTAAAGGCACAAATGAATCTATGTTATGGACACAGAATCCCAAATGTTCAGATTGACACTGGGAAAAGCAACAGCTCAAATGGTATGTTACATCTGTAAACTTGAAGCAAAGTTAGAAATTAGCCATTTATAGTCAAGGAAAGAGAAAGTTCATCACTAATAGCAGGAAAGATTAAAATCAAAAACAGGCAAACATCGAAAATGTTACAATTTGTTGTATGAAGTGTAATTGGGTTTTTAAAGGCGTAGTAAGCTATAATTACAGCTAACAACCACTCTCGTTCTAAAAAAAACTAATTTTAGATATGTGAATTGCCATTTCAGAATTCCATGTTTTTTGAATAATAAAATATGCTTTATATAAACCATAATATTTCAATTCCTACTCTAATCTCATGCGTGCCTCAATCTTTATGGTGGTCTTTACAGAATGATTGAAAAGTCAGTTTAAAGACTTTAAAAAATTTGAAAAATTGTTCTTTTAGGAGGACAGTGTGGGATGAGGATGGGGGAAGTAAAGGAATAAATGTGTTATCTTAAAACTAAAATAAGGTTCAGGTTAAGCTAATGCAACAAATTAGGTAATAGCCTGGATTTTTTAGTCAGTAGCAAGGTGGTGAAGCATGAATGCCTGCTATAGATCTCAAAACAATCAGCTCACAGAAATCTGGTGATCTATCAGTCTCTGTGGTATTGAGTTCACTTTCCTCCCAACATCAACCACTGTCAGATGTCAGCTCAGGTGGAGCGGCATCCAGCAACTGTGGTATCATTAACTGGCTGAGCAACCACTTGGTTTGCTTTCCATGAGAAGCTAAGTAGTAAAATGCACAGTGAGAAACTAACTTAAACATTTTGCAGAGACTAAAATACATATTAAAACAAGACATAAGGGACTTTAGTATAGCCCAGAAAATAATGAAATGCAACATTTCATATCATGAAATGTAATATTTAAAATTAACTCATATAATGAAATGTAACATTTATCAGGTTGTTATTTAAGATAATAAAAATATTTGATTAAAACCTGAATGAGTTATCAGTACACTTATTTCAACAAATTATTCTATGGTACAAATTATCTTAGAAATGGCCCTTCAGCCTACTGAGTCTGCCCTATTAAGCACCCAGTTACACTACTGGCACTTTACTCACCCCACTTTCCAATCAATTCCCCCCAGGTTGTACTACAATGGACTTTGTCTTTTTTTGTCCTAGTTTTGTTTTTCTTGTAAAATTTGTGTGTAATTTATGTCTAATTTAGGTTTTTCTTGTGAATACTGTGCATCTGATGCTATGTGCCTATGATGGTGCTGCAAGTTTTCCATTGCATCTGTGCATACATGTACTTGTGCATATGACAATAAACTTGACTTTGACTTTGAGATCCTATCATTCACCTGCATGCTAGAGATATGTTATAGCTGCTAACTGACCTACCAACCCACGTCTTTGGGATGTGAGAGGAAATAAGACTACCCGGAGAAAATCAATACGGTCACAGAAAGAATGAAAATCCCTTTGATGATATTTGAACTCATTAGCAAATATGAGGCCTAGTTCTTAACCTCAGTGTTCTGTGTGGCTTTGAGCTTTGTAGATATCACTAATAATACCGGGTTCTTTCAACACTCATTGAGTGCTTTGACATTCAAAACAAAGCAAGAGAGAACAATATGAAAGATGAAAAGTAAAGCTCCCTAGCTAGTTGCCATCTCCAACTAGCTTCTTTAGACACCCATGCAGATAAAGAAATGGTAACTAGGAAAATTATTCAATGCTGAATGAAAATGATCTGTGCACTGAACCTCAATGTGTAATGAATTGATCAGTATGAACGGAATGCAAGACAAGTTTTTCACTGTACCTCAGTACAAGTGACAATAATAAACCAATTCCAGTTCCAATCTGGAGAGGATGCAAGTGTACTTGAGTAAAAGGTGGTGGACAGCAAAACTATCCAGTGTCTTAGAACTGAAAAAACACATTAATTACCTTACTCTCCTGATTACTCATTTAGTATTCACTTTGTCTGTCCCCTTCCACAGCTTACCATACTTATTAAAATACTCTGTTGCACTGAAACTCGCAAGGTTACAGATCAAATTTACTTGCATTTACTTTAACTCAATGTTTAGAAATGATTAGTTATGTTGATCAATACTTATATCTGCATTTTATTAACAGAATAACACATAATGATAACAGCAAAATTCAATGAAAATAGAAATATCTGGATTTAGTGTAAACTATATATTTAAAACAAAATCAATCTGCAGCCTTTTACATCTCCAAAATTAATCTATACTTTGTTGAAGCAATTTAACCATAAATCCTTAAAAATAATTTTCAAGCATTATCATTAATAAATTTTGGAACAATTCACTTGTCAGTGAAATTCAACAACAGCAATTCACTGAAAATCAAGATCACTGATGGTATATTGATAACTACCTTAGCCATTGAAGATAATTCAAGGGGCTTCACAACAACTTTTCTGTCTATACATCAAGTCCAATCAAACATTGGGAAACCAGCGACCCAGGTTCAATTCCAGCCACTGTCTGTATGGAGTTTGTACATTCTCCCTGTGACCATGTGGGTTTCCTCCCGGTGCTCCGGTTTCCTCCCACATTCCAAAGACATTTGGGTTAGTAGGTTAACATGCGTGTAATTAGGCAGTGCAGGCTCATTGGGCCAGAAGGGCCTGTTACAGTGCTGTATAAATAAAGTTTAAAGTTTAAAAGTAGTTTAATAAGCCTTACAGTATTTCTATCGTAACATTGGAAAAAAAATAGGTATGATTTGATTGCTGCTCTGAAATAACACATATGAAACATCGCTGGGAAAAGTGTTTCAGTTTATCCTTCAGTCTGGCTGACAATAAGACCATTGGAATTAATAATTTTTCATGAAAATTTTGAATCACATGAAAGAGTAGGTTCCAAAGAGAGGTAAGCACTAGTCTGTGACAAAACCAGATTTCAATATCAGACTGGAGCCAAGAGTTTGATACCTAATCATTCAAGACTGTTTCAAAAATCTGAATATTAACGGATGTCTTCTCCCTCCCTATCGAACAGAGGAGATTTAGATAGTTATTATTTTACATTTTCATGGTGAAACAGTTTAAAATGCTTTCATCCTCTAAAACTACATTAAAGACCATTCCCAAAAACAAAAAAAATGCAATTCTTATGTTATCTCAAGCTTATTGGAAGAGTTTAAAGTGGTCATTTCTCAATTGATTAAAATGCCCCAAAATCCTCTAAGTAGAAATGTAATTCAGTATTTATTATAGACCTTATA
>JARFYF010000002.1:52088388-52099393 GCA_030265395.1 Rhina ancylostomus | reverse complement strand
ATTACACTACACCAGAGATTCTCTGTTGGCTTGAGCCACAGGCCTGCTGGAAGCTGGGTCATGCTTGAGCTAAGTTCAAATCCCACCAGGGCAGCTACGGAATTTAGATTCAAGTAACTAATAAACTGGAATTAACAGAAAGTGTTAGTAATGGTGATTATGAAACCACCAGATTGTTGTAAAAATTCATTTTGTTCACTAATGTCCTTCAGGGAAGAAAATCTGCCCTCCTTTCCCAGTCAAGCTTATATGTGATTCTTGACCCCATAACATAATGCTTCTTAAATGCCACGGTTCAGAACAACAGATGTCGGTTCACAAGATGCGTAAATAAAAATATAACATTTACCCAATAGAAATCGGGATAATTACAGATGCTTGTAAATTACTGCAGTCAATAAGCTTATTAAATCTTCAGCCCTTCAGCTTGTAAATCATCAAAGTAAATAGGGATTGGTAAAATCCTTCACTTACTTTCACATTTTTTAAAATATTTTTCACTTCATCTTAACAGTAGTATGATAATTTATGAAAAATAAGGAGACCAGGCCTGAGCTAGTGCAAGAGAACACGTAAACAAACCTGAGGCTAACCAAAGTTAGACTCTGAGTCAGACATATGCAGTTCAAAATAGTGCTGAGCTGTTAAAAGTAGGAAGGAATACACAAATACAGTTAAAGGAAATAAAATGTTTTAAGAAATTTATAATTGTCTTTTAGAAATTAGTAAGAAATTAATTCAGAAATTAAGAAATTAGTGATTTTTTATGCATTGCAGCCTTAAAAATAATTATATTGTTTTCTAACTTTCTCAACTGCAAATGAAAATATAGCTGTTAGTAAGTTGTGTAAGCAACACCTTGCCAAAAAGAAATGACAAGTACCTGCTGCTCTTTGCTGGAACAATACAACATTTCATTATTTCTAGTGTCTTAGCTTTTTGTCTCTATTTATTTATTTAATTACCCTTAAGGCAAACAATATGCTCTTCCTCCTCTATTCTCTGTACAAATTATTCCATGTTCCAACAATTCTATAAATAAATCGATTCTAAGCCTATTTTAAAACTAGAATAATTTATGTCATCTTCCATAGAGAATTATACATTTAAACCTCAATCACTCTTCTCATTCAGAATCTTTAGTGCCTTTCAGTAAACTCTTGCCTTCCCTCACACAAAACATATTGAGATAAAAAATATATCTGCTTTCACCTGAAGAAGTTATATGGTAACAACAGTTCAGTGAATTCTGGTTCTGAAATTTGTTCTATTCACTTTGGTGGAACCAAATTTCTCTGCCCCACTCCCATTCTGACATCAATATTGTATTGAAATGGATTTTAATGCACCATCTTGACTTGGAAATATATCACAGTTGGGTCAAAATCCTTGAACTTCCTATCCTGAGTAGTGTGGGAATACTTTCACCATGAAGTTTGCAGCTATCAAGAAAGCAGTTTGGGACAGACATTAAATGTTGCACTTGTCAGCTGTACCAATATCCTATAGGTGAAAATATGAAGCCCGGATAAGGGGAATTTGGGGATCAGATGGAGGGAGGAGCAAATGGGAGAGGACAAAAGGAACAAAGAAATAAAGAATAAAGGAAAGAAACAGAAATAAGGAAAGAGAAAAAAAGAAAAAAGCAAACATTAGAGGTTCTGGACTAGTATGGCAGTAGAGAAGTGAAAATGTTAAACCTCAGTTCAAAAAAAACGGGACAAAGATAAACTCAGAGTTGAAAATAAAAAGAACTGTAGATTCTGAAAATCCAAAATAAAAACAGAAAATGCTGGAAACACTCAGCAAATCAGGCAGTATCCATGGAAAGAGAAAAAGAATTAACATTTCAGATCACCCTTAAATAGAACTCTGTAATTCTTTCCACAGATGCTGTCTTGCTGAATATTTTAAACACTTTGTTTTTATTTTAAATTCAAAGTTTGCAGGACAACCAACCCAGCATCAATGATGGATACGTTTTGAATACAGTGATAAAATACATAGTTAATTGACACTTAAAGTTATGAACTAATAAGTGTAAGTCAACATGAATCTTAAATTTAATTATATCTGACTTAACCTGATGAGTTCTTTGATGTAGCGTATATATACATTCTATGGGGCACAATTTCAAAACTCAAAAGACCCAAACTTGAAAATGCGGTAGACAATGAAATTAATAGCAGGACAGGAAGGTTTAAATAAACATAAAATGGGGAGAAAGCTGGTAGACAAAATTTAATTAAGAGACAAGGAAAGTGATACACTTTGGTAGTATTAGAAAGGGACAACATAAACTAAATAGTGTGATCATAAAAGGGGTGAAAATACAGAGAATGCTGGGAAGCACATAAACAAATAGTTGAATATGTTTAGGACAAGTTGAGAAGGCTTGTAAATTTCTCATCAGAATATTGCCATGTGGTATCCTTGGGTTTATTAATACAGAAATGGAAGAGAAAAGTAAGAATGTTTGGCTAAACATTTCTAATTTATTGATTAGGGCCCAGCTGGAATATTTTGTTCAATTATCAACAGTACGCTTACGGAATTAATGATCATTATGGAAGTTGTACAGGAGATTTATTTGAAGTCTACCAGACTTTAGTTTGTTGGACAGACTAGAGAAACTTACTGAAAGCTTAAAGGAACTTATTAGTGGTGTTTAAAATCATGAACAGGTGTGAAAGAATAAACAAGGAGAAGCTCTTTCTAGTGATACATGGTCAGTAGTTAGACATCATAGATTAAAAGCTGATTTGGAAAAGAATGAGAAGCAACATGGGAAAATATTTTTATGTTAAGAGTTGTTATGAACTGGTATGCATTACATAAACAATTTGGTGGTAGCAGATTTAGTAATAATTGTAAAATGAGTTAGTAAATAATTTGGGAAAAAAGTTGTATGACCATGGGGTAAAAAGCAAGAAAATAAGACTAATTCGACAGCTCTGCCTAAGAAGTAACATAGTCATGATGGACTGAGTGGCCTCTGTCACCACGTAATGTTCTGCAAAAAGGAAGAGGTAGGTGGAGGAGTAACTAATTTGATGTATAATAATTGGAAGGCAATTTGCACAAAGGATGGTCCCACAAAAAGCAACAAGATGTATTATTTGTCCTTTAAATACTTCTCAAAATTCATTAAAAGAACTCTTCATTAAAGTCAGCTTCCAAGCAGCACCATACATCCACCTGAGTGGATCAAAACTTCTTTGCTTTGACATCTCATCGAAAAGGCATTACGTTGGGCATCTTCATGTTCATTTAGCAGCTTCTGTGTTCACGTATCAAAATACGTGAACACAGAAGCTGCTAAATGAACATGAAGATGTGCGCTTCGAAGTCTTTGAAGTGGGGCATAAATCAATCACTTAACAGCACATGACCAAGATTGTCAACACCAAAAAAGGAATAAAGAAGGTGTAGGGATAGTAATAACATGTGGGAGAAGTATAAAGAAGAGAAAAGCATAAGATATTGGGTTCATTGGGTGTAATAGAGGACGGTTTCTCTTTATTTGATGCTTCAGTTATTCAATTTGCTCCATACTTTTGCAGGACATACAATTAAACCTGCAAATGGTTTTAACATATCACCAGCCAATCCCCATCTTCCTAGACCTTTAATCTGCAAGGTTGAAAACTGTCAATAATTCATCATATGTTTTTTTAATTATCTCATTTTCGTATCAAGTGACTTTAAAAATAATTAGAAAGCTCCAATGCCAAAAGTGATATAAATAATAATTGTAATTATAGGTCCTATGTAATGATTTAATTTCATTTCAGAAGGTATTTAATCAACTAAATAATGTCATTGATTTAAAACAATTTCTCAGACTGATGTCACAAAAAACATCAACAATGTTACTTTTCCACAACAGCCATCATTCAGAGCATACAATGTGGTAAAGTACTTACAAAACAAAATCTCGAAACAGACTTGTCTAAGGTTTGCATTCTGTATTATTTTTCTCTTTACACATAAATAATCTAAAATTAGAATACTTAAACAATAAGTTATTTGCACAGTGCAAAATGATCTCAATTGGCAAAGTTTAATTTGAGAATTGCTTCTTAGAAACTTTTCTCCTTTTGGTTCTCCAAAACAAAGAACCAATGTCTAATTTGACCTTTTACATCTACTGGTAAATGAAAGGATATTGCCAAGAGAGTGACAAATCAAACTTCAAACCACAAAATAAGGCTTATAAAGTCATGGTAATTATACCACTGTTGACAACAAATGTTGATCTCGGTCTAAAAGACTTGTTTTCCTCAATATCCAAGTACTCAACACAGCTTTGTAATCTTTGAGAATAAACTACATTCAATATAGCACAATGGTAAATCTCGATCCAACCATTTTAAAGTTTATTTACTGCATTAAAAGTCAGAAGTTAAGATATTATCAAGCCAGAATATTTCATTTTCATATGAATACTAAAGTAACTACAGGTCAAGCTCATAAATCTGGAATTATTGGCTTGAAATTTGCAGTTTGAAATAACCACGAGTGCTCTTCATTATTACTTTGTAAATCTGGCAGGATGTTTTGACATCCACAATTGAACATGGTAATCCAACAACATCATAGCTACCCTGATCCTCCATATTGTGTGGTGAGTCCTTGTAGATACAATCAGAGATTTATTGTGAACTTCAAATTTTCATCCACTTTTCCAGCTATGAAAATATTGAAAATGTTAAGACTTGATGAATGTGTGAATATAGCTTCAATGTATACTGTATCATAACTACTGCTCAACAGTCACATCAGCATGAAAAATTAAGTGCATGGAATGCCATTCCCTCCGTTCCAAAACAGAAATTCCTGACATATTGAAAACATCTTTTAAAGTTATATTCTCTCACTACCTTAATCCCACATTTGTGTCTTAATCTTTGCTTTTATAAATGTAAAATATGTTAGTATAGAACCTAGAACAGTGCAGCACAGGAACAGGCCCTTCAGCCCACAATGTTGTGCCAAACTAATTAAATTAGTAATTAAATATTGAACTAAACTAATCCCTTCTGCCTATGCAATGTCGATATTCCTTTATTCTCTGCAATTTCATGTGCCTATCGAAGAGCCTCTTAAATGCCTCTAACCATCTTTTCACCACTGAATGCAAATACAGATGTTTGCTCCCATGAAATATTGGGAGCAACTGCAACAACACTTCAAATTAGAACATTACGTCATGATTCTTCTGCTGTTTAGCTGGGACATGGATGATCAATTTGCAGAAGCCTACTGCTGGAGATTAAACCTTTCAATATTTACCTCAGTAACTGCATTATTTTAGTACAAGTATAAATACATTATAGTAGTCAATTAATTGTTATATTTTGTATATTAGACAAATGTGTACATTTCAATATCTTAAGTAAAACCTACCTGGGTGGCACAGTAGCATAGCAGTTAGCATGACGCTATTACAGAGCCAGCGACGTGGGTTCAATTCCTGCCGTTGTCTGTAAGGAATTTGTACATTCTCCCCATGTCTGCAATGGGTTTCCTCCGGGTGCTCCAGTTTTCTCCCACATTCCAAAGACGTATAGGTTAGGAAGTTGTGGCCATGCTATGTTGGCACCAGAAGCATTGCGATACTTGCGGGCTGCCCCCAGGACATTCTATGCAAAAGATGCATTTCACTGTGTGTTTCAATGTACATGTGTGGCTAATAAAGAAATCTTATCCTATAAAAAGACCAGAGCATTTTTACAAAAAGGTTGAGCAATTAACCTAATGTACAATATATGTTCATTTAAATGTCACCTAGTACACAGCTTTCAGTCTTGAGATCAATCAGATTTTATTCTAACAATAAACAATCCAAATGCATACAGTTTTGGTCAAATTTTCTCTTTCAACTGGCTTATAGGTCAGTTTCTGTATGGTTTCTTTTTAAAGAATAATACCTCATATTCTGCTTGGATAACCTACAACCCAATGGTCTGAACACTAAGTTTTCCAATTTCAGATAAACTACTCTTCCTGAGTTCCTTTCCCACTCCCACCAGTCTACCTGTGTTCTCATTCCTTTTATTCACCTATTCCAGCCCAACCCTCCCCCATTACCTTCCCCAACTTGGTTCCATCTGCCTATCGTTCCACCAATCACCTCTATCAGCCTCTATCTTGACCCTCTCCCACCCAGTTCCTTCCTCCCCCTCCCCACCCACCCCACCTTATCTCTTTCCAATTATAGCCCACCAGCCTCTGTCTCAACACTCCCCTCTCCATTTCTATACTTGCATACATCCAGCTTTCCTACATCTGCTGACCCAAATGGCATGGAAACTCCCATTTTCAAACCAGTGTCACATATATCATATACTATGAAGCATTAAAATATTAACATTTTTCATAATGCATATTTGTAAATTACATCCCATATTAGAATGTATTTGAACTAGGAAAAAGGCAAAGTTTGCTGATACTCAAAAATCATCAATGCTGCCAAATCATGCCAGTAGCAAATAAAAATACACAAATTTCAGATGTTGTAAAATTACTTTAGAATACAGGAGACCCCTGCATAACAGCAATTTGGATTATGGTAATTCACCTTTACGGAATACATAAGTCACCACCAAAAAATATGGGATATGGAATAATAAATCACTCATGAAATTTATGTGAAAAAGTAAATAATTAAAAACATTTTTGTTTTGCAATTTGCATTTCTTGATGCATGTGCAGATGATGTGGCTTCACGTTATGGAAAGTCATGAAAAGGACCATTATCTAGGACTGCACCCCGTCCCCTCCTTCCAAGCATGGGGATTGCCCAAATATAATGTCAGAAAGATATAACTTACATTGAAATTCAACGAAATGTGTTTGAAATTTCTGCTTTAATCTTATTTTAGAAACATACACTTCTAGTAAAACAGAGATGGGAAATTAAAAACAAAGATCACTAAATAAACAGGCCTTTTGGACAAGATGAGTCTCTTTTCACTAGACTTTGCAAAGAAACAGATGCGACTTAGATTATTATTTTTAGGAGCTCTATAAATATGCACACTCTGTTTCAAAGTTAGAGATGATACAAGATTAACTTCAGAGTTACAGATAACATAAGATTATGGAGAATAGGAACTTCATGAAGCAAGTCATTATACTTGAGATAATATTTTAAAGAGCATAGCCACAATAAGGAATAGCTTTAAGCAGGTTGTATATCACAAATTCATTGTAATTTATTGAAATGGATGAAGGGGCAACAATGCAAAGCTTTTCTAATGCACAAGATAAAAACTCTATATTTGCAAGTTAGCAGTACAACGCTTCATCGAAATGATAGCACATGATAGCTAACTGCCAAAGCAGATGCAATGGCAAACATTAAGGATTTTATCAAGATTTACTGCAGTTTAAAGTTGTTTATTATATACACTTTTTTTCCGATTCCAAAGCTTTCTAATAGTACTGAGTAACTAAGTGAGATAACCAGTGTAGAAAAATTCCTAGTATTCAAAGGTAAATTTAATATTAGTTAATGAATACCAGTTGGATTTTTATAGCACATTCAAGAATACATGGATTAGAAAGGCTTAATTCTAATATTAGAGTAACTGCATGTTGTAGATATTCTGAATCATGTAGAATAACTTAATTAGTCACAAGTTCTAAACACACTGAGCTGTATTAGTTCACAAGACCAAATCTACTGCTTCCTGAATTACATTAACATGAACAGTTTCAATAACCACAACAACAAATACTGTCTTCTGTACTCTTACCATTTTTAGTTAAAAGTAATTTTCTTTACATATCTTATATTGTCAATCCTGAATTTGTACTTGAATTCATAATAACCCTTATGTAGCTATAACCAGTCCAAACCATTCATAATTTTTAAAAAACTTCATGTTCCTTCCTTCATTCATTCCTCAAAGTTCGGCAATGAATCCTCAAGAAATTTTATGTACATTCTTCAATAACTAATCAATAATTTTGAATTAGAACTGCACACACACCTAGAAATTGGTCAGTAATGCTGAACAGTAGCAGCAACACAATGTAGTTTGCCTCTGAACGTTTGTATTTCTGAATTCAGGTACAACATATTGGCAATGTTTGTGGCATGTTTAATGTCACTGACCAGGGATAGATTTCTAGATAATGGTCATGGCAAAGACAAATACAGGTTTAAATTTACTCTCTGAATTTAGATAATGGCCTGGATTTTGCTGGGTTTTGTTGGTAGTTCCACATGGAATTTTTGTCTTAGTCATGAAGATTAGCCGAGAAGAAATGTTCTTAGAATTACTTTGATGAGCTGTGCAATCCACCCTTTAAATAGTAGATGTTGCAACCAATGCATGCTGGTGGTAGTTATTGACTCTACTGGCAAAGTGTTTCTTGCAAACTGCTCTGTTCTGCATGATGCCAAGCTTCATTAGTGTGGTTGCACCAGGCAAGTGATTGGAATTTTATTTTGTTCCTGGCTTAAGTCTTGTAGTTTGTGGATACACTTAGTTTGAAAGAACAGCATTGCTGTTGTGGCTGCACTATTGCAACAGCTCATCCAGTTCAGATTCTCGTCAAAATTGACCTGGAAATTCAGATACTTACAGATTTGAAATTGTTGTGCCACTGAAAGTCAGGAAGTGTTGAATAGATTTTCTCTGGTTTAAGGTGATTAAATGTTACCTTCCACTCACATTCCAGTTTGGATCTTATCCCAATCCCATTTAAGTTGGCAGAGCTGTTTCATTTTGTAAAGTTGTGAACAGAATTGAATACTGGTCTCATCAATGAATTATCCCACTTTGGAAATAACTGAGGAAAGGTTATTGATGAAAGAGTTATAAGATCAAGGACACCTTCCTGCAGTAATGTCTTGGGGTTAAGAGGACAAAATCCAAAACCTGTGCCTGTTTATTTTTTATAGTCAGCAACAAAATGACCATCTTGCTTTTTACATACAATAAGACCTGTCACTACAGTCATAGAACTTTCCTTTTCTTTTTCAGCATTGGTTATTCTCAGACATTCATTCAACTAAATCCCTGGTGTTCAACACCTATGATATTATTAGAATGACTGAAATGCCAATCACTTTGATGAAGTATCACAAGTAACAATTAAAACAGGAAAGAATACAATGTTTAATTTTTTGAATATGTTAAACATTTAACATGGAAGATTATACACAAGATTAATGTAGCTAAAATATTATAAATGTTATTCCATCATAAAATGAAATATTTACAAGGAAATACATATTTTAATTTGCTAATTAGTATTTACAGTTTGGTTTGCCAAATCTGAATTAGGCCTCATTCATCAAAGCTTAACATTTTCAGTGTTAAACTACTACATTATTAATATCTGAAATACTAACGGTTTAATAATTTCTCTGATCGTGTCAGAAAAGGCTTTAAACAGAGCTCAAGCATTTACAGCAGTTTTGGATTACTGATATAAATTACTGGTTTAAGCACAAAAATTACAAGATTTCCAGTTTCCAGACATAATGATAGTAACTGTTGAAAGTTCAATTCCAATTACAGCCACCAATATCTGGATTAAGGTTTTTTTTAAAACAGAATGCCAAATCTACCACCTCTACTGAGGTTAATTCAACTCTTGCACAGTCATGTTCTACGTACAGCACCTTAGATTATTGACTAGATTTGCACTGAGGTTTATCCATCATCCTTGCAGTTATACTCTACTCCCTTCAGCACTCTGGGTTATTGGCAGTTTCTTTATTGCTGTTAATTGAACTCCCCCCACATTGTCCCTCAGAAAGCATCTCCCACAGCAGCCTGTGCTATTGATTTGTATCTGTACTGAATAGTAAAACAGAGATTGATAGACTTGTGGAGATTAAGGAAATCAAGAGATATGGGGATAGTGTTGGAAGATGGTACTAAGGTAGAAGATTAGCCATGATCTTGATGAATGGTGGAACAGACTCAAAGGACCATATGGACTATTTCTGCTCCTATATTTTATGTTTTCATGATGTTCACACCACCCATGAGTAACCTGATTTTAAATAATTGATGACTAGAAACCTATACAAAACCTTTTACTAGTTTCAGTTTGAGGAATGTAGTTCCTTAGTCAAGTTATTTTTATTACTACTTAAACTTTTAAACGTGGGTATTAGTCTTTTGTCACCAAAAAGGATCTATTTTAAAAGCTTGACTTTTTAAAGGCCAAAATCAGCCACAATTAGCAGAAGCATGTCATGATGACCAATTTGATCAGTGCTCAAATTATTTTTTTATTTGGTTATTTTTTTAATAGAGCCAAAGTCTGTGGTGATTTGCTCAATTTCCATGACTTAGATTGGAGCCATTCTGTTCATGTTTCCTGCAACTGTCACATGGCTCCAAATGTAGAACAAACTAATTTGTCGTGTTTATGTTTACGTTAGGAGCAAAAAGAAAGGAACGTGCAACAGGTACTTAGCTAATTAAACCTTTTAAAATGGCAGAGCATTCAGTTTGCTCTGTCACAAATTTGAGGGAATTGTTGACCACACCTCAAGACGATTAAATCACAGACGTAATTGAGCCAAGCGCTAAATTATTATTCTAATCTCACCAATGCTCAGTTGATTAGCCACATCTCATCATTAATAAGGGGCAGTGCTCAATCACTGACAACAATTTTGAGGTTTTTAGTCTATCTGTCTGCTTCCAGGCACACTAAATCACCTGGCACATAAAGCTAATAACAGAAAGTTGGGCAGGTTGGAGCAGACACATATTGAGTAACCTGCCCACTTTTCTTCAATTCACATTAAAGAAATTTCATCTGATATCTCTATAAATATTTGTTCTGACTTGCTGGGTACGCCCAAATGATAGTGGACACTGATTCAGGAAAGTATCCGGTCATCCTTGTGGGTTCAGCTGCACATTACCTGTCACATTCAAACAAACACACGAATTAGCAGAAATAGGCCATGAGGCTCCTAAATCTGCTCAGGCACTTATATAATCATTGATTACCTGACGGCAAT
>JARFYF010000002.1:52054125-52072043 GCA_030265395.1 Rhina ancylostomus | reverse complement strand
TTTATCCTTGTAGCTTCTACTCACTAATCCACACATGATCCTAATGAACCACTTTTGCACCCTCTCCAAAGCCTCCAAATCCTTCCTGTAATGCAGCAACCAGAACTGCACACAGCATTCCAAATGTGACCTCACCAGTTTTATACAGCGGGAACATGAGTTCCCTACTTTCATACTCAATGGTCAACCAAAAAAGGCAAGTATACTGAACAGCTTCGTGGGTGAGGATTGCTATACTCCCATTCACCTTTCCCCCCAACCTCTGCCCTCAAGCTCAATGCAAAACAATGTAAAGCCAGAAGAATGGGCCATAGTATAAGGCCCTGCCTCTTAAGTGGGAGCTAGCACTTTGCACCACGCTAATATCAGGGGATCCACACAACGTAATTGCAACCTGTTTTTATAGGCTCATCAGGGAACTGAAGATGTCCATTCCTCCCAACTCGCTTCAAATTCTGCCTCATCATTTGTGTTGCAATAACCGAGAAAATTCAGCAACCCTATGCTGGTTTTAGAAATGGATATGCTGATTACAATTCTGGTGGGCTGGAAGATGTGGAAGTTCTGGAAACATGCACACCTCCTCAATATAAAATTTTAGCCTTTTTTGTGCATATTCTAGGGTTGTGGAGGATTTGCTTTCTTGTACATGCAATAAATTTCAAAATATACATAAGTATTTTAAGATATTTAATAACCTTCCTTACAGTAAAAAGGTATACATCCTGAATCAGTTGATTTTAGCAGGGAGGTAAATAGCAAAAATCCACCTTTATTTGTTACTTCATTAATGGCATATGGAAATGCACTCCAAAGTGCTTCACAGAAACATTATCAAACAGAATTATCACCAATCCACATTAACTGATGTTAGGAGAGACTGCACATAGTTACTAATCTGGAGCATCCAGCTCACAACCCTGGAAGTGATTCTGAGTGCCAATCCTCTTGTCACAACACATCAAAGTTCAACAATTTCATTGGGCCTGCCAATGAAAAGATCTATTATTTAGGTGCATGGACACAGGTAGAAAAAGATTGTTGACTATCAAATATTTCCCCAAACATTATCTATCTACATTTAATTCTGTTAGATTAATTCCTTCAAGAACTAACTTCATACAAGATTTTATGGTGATCATTTCTCCCTGTACACCACAATATTCAACATGTTTAACCAATGAAACATCCAGTCATGGCTGGGCATCAAGTTCCTCCAGCTAAACTATGTTGCACAGACTCAGCTACAAATTTCACGCCCATGGATTCTCCTTCAGTTGTCACCCTCTCAAGGTTAATCAGACTATATTCAAGCCTGAAGTCTATCCCAGCAAGGTCAGCTTTTATAGCCGTATCTTCTACACCATTGAAAACCTTTATCCCCTCTAACACAAGGAAACCCCACCTGCTGGTGAAATTCTTACCCACACTTCTGTAACTTTCTTGAATCAATTATTCCAGTGCTCTACAGCCAAGCTCCCTTCCTCAGCCTACTGTACATTTCATACAAAACTCTGCTGCTCGCACTCCACTGATATCAATAACTGCCACCACGTTCCTTCAGGCTGACAATGGCCCCAATTTAACATTTTCATCCTATGTTTAAATTCTTCCATAGCCTCATCCCTCACAACTTCCTTCAGCCCTCTAATTCCCCAGACTCCATGACACATCATCGATTGCACATCTTTAATTGCTATGGTCCCAAACAGCAGATTTTCTTCAAAAATTCTTTGATCTGTTTTCCATATTTTAAGATCATTTCATTAATTCCATCTCCTTTACTAAGCTTACATTCAGCCTCCTAATTGAGATTCCCTGTTATCAGTCTGGTTTAAGTGTGTGTACACTGGGAATATCACTGTATACTTATATTGCCACAATAACCAATACTTGTGTCACTTTAGTGTGAGTAAATTATCATATGCTATTTTCTAATTTTTTTTAACCTATAAAGCACATTCATACTTGGTTACAGCAATGGCACCATAAGTTCTCTGTCAGTTACAATAAAGAGATAATACAACTTAAATTATCTTGAAACTTTTGAACAAAGCCTAATGTTTCCAACAGTTATTTTGTGGATCTTTTTCATGTTAAGCACTCAAATTTTTGTGGTGGATGACTGGCACAGTATGATGCCAAACCAATGAGAGAATATCCTGTAGGATCCTATATCACTGTCCCAAAATCCCTATATACCAAATAATGAGGACAAGAATTGTTTACAGAGCTATTCTTTCCTGGTGCTGAAGTGGGGAAAACAAGTCCACTTTAACTGCTCTTGTAGCTGTGCAGAACTCTACAGCAAATTAATAATAAAAAATCAAAAGGTGAAATCCAAAGGAAATGGTCAATTAACAACCCCCAGCACCCATATCAAATTGAATCATGTGCTACATACTTAAATGAATTACTACATGTTAAAATTCCCCCTTTCAAGCCAGGGTGTATTTTACAACTCAAAGCAGATCTGAATTGAATCATATAAAGCATCTATTAACAACAAAGAAATTAACAATTATCAATACCACTCAACTTCTCATACAATCCACAAACAACCGAATGTGATTAACAACAGTGCCCAGCAAATTGATAGAATAATTCCTGTAACTAATGGTAGGCGACTATACGAAGTGCGTTATTTTAAATTTGCTTTTCTATTCTTAATCTAACAACCTTGAGTTCTACAATTAATTTCTTACCAATTAGTTTTGCCCACCTGTAAAATCTGATGGAAACACAAAATTGCTAGCCATGTTTCCCAGAAAACATCTATTTTTCTGAAGTATCTCACTGACTACTATATAAAAGACATAAAAGCACGACGTAAATGCAACATTTCTCCCCTCCCCCCTCAAAAATTTTGGTATTAAAACTGTTTACGTAAACCAAATTAACAAAATACAGTTTATTTACATACAGTAAATAAATGCTTAATCTTGTTCATAATTTCGCAATCAAGGATTATTAAACAACTCTTCCAAAGACATCTGCAGTGGTAATTCCACTCCAAACCAAATCAATATGGCTGTTTTTTTTTTGAAAAAAAAACTCACAAAACATAATGTGCATCTGGAAACGGTGAGCTCAGGAAACCACTTGTGACACAGCTAACATAACTCACGAGGACCATGACCCAACTTACATCTTGTACTCCACCAGTTATCATCATGCAACTCTCTTCTCCAGGAAGACTGAGGATTTGAATTGAATGCGAAGAGGAATTTTTGATGCTTGCTGATACATTAGAGGCATTCAACTCTTTTGCTTTCTAATTTGAATACTTGTGTTCTCTCTTGCTTGATTCAATAATATTGTCACTGAAGCCAATTTTAATTTAGTTTTAAACACACCCACAAACCACCCCACTAGCCCCATGAAGATTTTCTGAAAAGTGTTTTCAATGTACTTCTGGTTACAAGTTCAATCTGTTTTAACTCCATGTGAATTGGTTTAAATTCCCAAGTGTGAACAAGCCCTAGAAGTTTTACATCATGCACTTCATTAACTTTAATTTTACAACAAGTTCCAGGAAAATATTGTTTAAAAAGTAAAAACAAGGAATATTTTGTTTTACCATCTAATGTACTTTCATAGTGTGAGTTTGTAATTCAAATAAAACACAAATCTAAACTACAAACAATAGCCAGTTACAAACTTCAACAATTACTGACATCTGGAATATTTAATAATTATTCATAAAAGGTAATACTATTTTAAGAAAAGGAGACCTCCCAATTATTCAGATATAATAAATATCAGAGTTTAGAGAAATTGCTAAGGAGATATGAATTAAAACATTTTATGTAAGGCCTCCACCCCCTGCCCTAGAACTGCACGTGGTCTCTGTGATAACTGTGGTTCAAGTACCTTCAAGAAATCAGAAAATCTTTTTATTTACTTAATTTTTAAATAGTAATGCAATTTCTGATTAGTTGTCAAACAACATTAAATGAAAAAAATATTTTTTGCATTGAACTGAAATAGACTGATGATTCACTATACTTAATTTTCATTAGTCAAAGCTCCCATCAAAATCATACTGAGGTTGTCATTTACAGCAAGTCTTGCATGGGAATTCAGTGGTTTGCACTTCCATAGGAGACAGTTATGGTACAGAATGCACAATAGGCAATTCTCTGCTGACTTGACCAAATTTAAGTAATTTCAAAGAATAACACAATGCTAGCAACAGGGGCTCAAGAAAATTACATTCAAAGATAGAAATATGAAGCATGCAATTTCAATAGTGGCTAAATACACTATTTTACTGTAAGTCATCACCGATCTTCAGAATTTCACACAACACCTTTGTCAGCAAGTTCATTTTACTACCCATATGACAAAGCACTAGTAAGACTAAACTGAACAGTGCGAGTCATTCCTGCTGCCCATATGCTTCATCTGTACATGAGTTTGTTCTTTTTTTCCTCTCTTCACTGCGTTTGTAATGCTGTCCAAATCCCCATGAGTCATATAAATTAAAGCTGGTCCCTCTTTATGCCAGGAAGAGTCTACCACGAGTCCTTTGTCAAAAACCCACAGGGATAGGCTGTCCCATTTTACTTGTATGTCATGATGTCACAAGCCATGTGATCCAGTTTCTCCAGTAAGAGCACATGAAGAGTTTAAAGCTTATGCTTTTTGGATTGTGTGAATGCTTCATTCGCCTCATAAACAACCACAGAACCACAAGTGCGGTGCAACTTTCTCTCCAGGACGACAAGAACCTCTGGTTCTAAATGGTTAATCTCCGCAGGTCACTACCAGCCACCAAGACCAACTCCGTCAGTAAGTGTTTGTTAACCACAGTCTTTACAGTAAATACTTGTCCATCAAATGTTTATTTGTCTTCTTTTGCATGTTGTATGTTATTTTGTGGCCAAACAAGCTAATGACATCAAGCAGCTCACCTAAGCACTGTTGGCAAGCTCTTAAACTTCCTCTGCAATGGTTATATTTCAGTTTAAGACTTCGAGGGACACCAAAACCACAGGCATAAAGTATATGTGAAAGGAGGACTATGGCATCTAACAGCCTATTCAGCTCAGTTGCATCATGTCAGCAAAACTTCTTCTGGGGTGAGTCCATATTCTTATATATTTTCTTAGACCAGATATGAAGTTTTATTCCAAATATACCTGTTTGGGACATGTTTATGTTATCTATTAATTTGCTAATTTTGAATACAAGTTTGTTTCATAAAATTGAAGTAATGCAAAATGCAAACTTACAAAACTTTTGTTAATAAAATGCAAAGAACATGTTTTTCTGCTTTTCTTTCAAATTGAAATGTGCTTTGAAAAGTCAAAGTGTGAAATGTGTTTTATGGAAATAAAGTTATGCCTATTTTTCAATAACATATCTTATTCAATCCAACATTCCTGTGGTATTTTAATCTTTTTCATGGAATAAAGACAAACAGCATATAACAAATAAAATAGATATGGTCTGTAAAATATGTAGTGGATAATTTCTTGGTTTTAATTACTAAAAGGAAAGAACATGTAAAACGAAAAGCAATATATCACCCTACTTATAAACCTTCATTCAAATAGAACAACATATTATATTGATTATCGTTTTGTAGAGGAAGTATACAAAGTCTCTCGATATCTTCTGTGGATTTGTGGGTTCACGGCAAACCTGGTCGTATTGCTTTAAAACTATATCCCCGCCAACCCCAAACAGCTGGGTCACTTTACTTTCTGACCACTAACATGGTTGCTAATATTTGTAAGGAAGTGTACTTAATTTTAGAACTAGTGACATGTTTTTCACACATGTAACTGTATTCAGATTTTATTGAACTTAGTTTTCACTGAAACTTATATGATTAAATTAAGAAACAATGTCTCCATTTCAATCCTTTGCACAGCTTCAAGACACAGCTGCCATTTACAGCAGTATTAATAAGATTCACTTTTATTAAAATAAAAGGAAGAATTTCTAACTTTTCTGCACTGGCTGCATCAAAAACTTAATGGCAAAAAATGCATTACATCAAATTAGCAAGATTAGAGAAATAACAAGGTTCCTACATTAACATACAAAGCTTATGAATGGAAACACTGAACAAGATTTTACTATATAAAAAACCTAACAGGAGAAGAGATAAAAGATATCTAAGTAATGTTCAGGGAGGTCCTCGAGCTATTACAGGGATCAGTACTGGGGGTGATGCGTGAATCAGGGAGAAGATGAGGGGTGCAAGCTTCGGTAAAGTTTCAAGCAGTAATTTTATTTTTCCAATTAAAGCTAATGAGTTCATATGGGTATTTGTCATCATGAAGTATTACAGACTACCAAAGGGACTTATTACTCAGCTGAAACTTTAATCCCTCATGTGTGGCTTTGCATGTAACAGAAATATTTAAATAAAAAATCTAATCCCAAACCCAGGATGTCAATAAAACAAAGACAGGTGGTAAAATGTTGCACACACAATGTTTACTATTACTAAGAAACATCTAAGGAAGTAATACAGACAGTTTACTGAATCATCCAATCGGTGGTGGCAAACAATACCAAAGTTATGCCTTTTTGCTTCTTTGGCTCTCCTTTGACTTCACAATTACACGTTCCAGCAAGATAAAATTTTATTACTTCTGCATTATCTACAAGTGTGCAGTTAAAATGTTAATCCTAATTTTCCTTCAACATTATGTAAATAAGTATATCACAGACTGCATATAGTAGTGCTAACAAAGTGCTGTTTCAAAATGAAGATTACAGGAAAATTAAGGAAATAGTTCCTTTAGAAAACAGGTGCCAAATCGACAGAAAATTATAAATTGTTTTTGTAAATCATGAGGCATAACATCCGCAGAGTAGCTAAACCACATTATTAAAATGTTTATAACAGATAATGTAGGTTTACAGCTGTGAATACTCTATTTAGTTAGAACTTCCAAAGAGCAGTTGGACAGGGTCATACATCTCTGAGTCTAGCTAGGTTGAAGTGTGCAGTTTTAAAAATCATGTATTTAATTCATAAATTTGAAATGAATTAATGCACAGTACTCGTGTATTCAATATACTGCAAAAAACATTAAAATACTATATGACCATGACATAATAACTATTAATCATTTTTCTTCTTTATACATGATCTCTACATTGAGCTTAAACTTTACCAATCTTCTCACAATACCCTCAGCAATGTCCTACAGTATTTATACTTACCTGGTACTAATCTTTGAAATGATCTACAAATTCTATAATGCCTGTAAAATAATGAATACAACTGAATTTGAAACAAAATCATATTTGATCAGTTGGGCAATGATTATGAAACACTTGGGAGTGTAAATTACATCTTTAATCAAAAACAGAAGCATGTCGTTTATTAACAAACTGCTAACAAAGTTCACAGAAATACTTGCATTATGAAATTTTGTTAGAAGAGTATCACCACCTTAAATCGCTCAAAAGTGCTTATGTAGGTCTCCAATAGTCTCATTCCATATAAAATTCTCCTTAGTCCATAAACAGGAAATAGTTGATATTAAAACCAAGCACCTACACGTACTGAACCTAAACGTTTTTCAATTTTATTCACACTACAATAAGTTCAACATTTTAAATTTGTTTAAATTTAGTAAGTTGCCTTTTTAAAAATATTTCTCAAGGCTGCGTCATTCATTTTCAAAGTGGAAAATTTATAACATTATAGCATTAGCAGGCTTCAATAAATTACAAGGTAAAATTGGTTCTAAAACTGTAATGGAGGAAAGATTTAAGAAAATTTTGCCTACTCAGGGTCATTGATGACAATCGCACAGTATCCATCTGATATAAACACTTTTAAAACAGATGTATATCCATTTTTCATGTTACTGAAAATTCCACAGCCAAACAGATAATACTTATACAGCTTACATATCAATCAGCCTACCATGAAAAATACTAACTGAAGACAAGTAAATGGTGACCAACTAGGTTTTTCCATTCAATCAAGTTGCACCAAACTTGTAAATTTAAAGGAAGGAAAAGGGAATCACAATAAGCTTGCACCTTTCACAAACTCAACAGGTCACACGGTACTTCACAACCAGTTATTTTTATAATGACATTGCTAAACTGTTCAGAAATTTTATCCATAGCATGATTTTAGTGATGTTGCTTGAGGCATAAGTATCAGCCAGAACTCCCCTGCTCCTCTTCAAATGCATCATATTTTGTTTTCACAAACTTATTGATACTACTATAAAGTGAAATCTCTGCATAGGTCTTGCCTAGTTGATCTCCTATTTCAGACATATTTTCTGGGATGCAGAGCAATAAAATGACTTAATCCATAAGAATTGGCTACATCTGATGCAATCACTTGGAAGGCCTTTTTAGATTTATTAGGCCAGAATAATGCCTTAATCATAACATTAATTATCAATTTTACTAAGCTAGTCAGGCTCTGTTCAGTATGTTTCAATTAGGTCTCTTTAAAAGGGTCTGGCTTCACAATTATTATATAAAACTAACTAGCACACCTTTATAAAAGACAGACAGCAAACGTAGTAGGCAAATTAACTATCTCAAACGATTACTTTCTAAAACATACATCTTACTTTTGGATCATCTTCTTTCCGTCTAATGAGCAATTCATCCTTAAGATAATTGTAGATTTATTCTATGACTGCACTGCATAGTTCATTGTTCTATTTAAGGCAAAACAGTCTAGGTTTCACTGAACTGTTAGCATTTCCCAGTAGAAGTGTCAGTGTGTTTCAGGATTCCCCTGCGAGCATGGAATTCCTGAGCTAACTGGCCAGGCTTCACTAGTGATTTCCTGGCTGCATTCACCATTAAACTCCCCCATTGGCATCATGGGAAAACACTCCAATAGTTGGAGTCATAACTTGCACAAAGGAATATCATTGTAGTGCAGGTGAAAGTAAGTTAAATGTCTTACCAGCAAGATCATGTATATTTCTTACTGACAAGGTCATATCATAAACTCAGCCATTTTTATTTACTGTTACACAGTATCAGCACATTCCAGTTTACTTTCACCTCTGATTTTAGTCTTTGAAGTTTAATCACCCCAAAGTCAAGACACAATAGCAGGAGCTCCCCACAGCAATATCCTAGGTCCAACCATCTTCAATTGTTTTTTGATGACTTTCTTTGCATCAAGAAGTCAAAAGTGGGGATGGTTGCACATTGTTCAAATCTGCTCACAACTCCTCAGCAAATAAAGCATTCCATACATGCCTGCAGCAAGATCTAGACAACATTCAGGCATGGAATAGACAAGCCACAAGATAACGACAATCTCTAACAAGTAAGTTTCTAACCAATTATCCTAGACTTCACCATATCCTCAATCAATACCTATGGATTGCCATTGACTAGGAATTCAAATGATCCAGTCGCATAAATACAATGGCTGCAAGAGCAGGTGAAAGGCTGGGCATTCTGTGGCATCCTGACAATCCAAAACTTAGCTACCATCTAAATGCACAGGATAGAAGAATGATCAAATACTTTACGATTGTCTGGAAGAATGCAGCTCCAACAACAAGCAAAAAGCTCAACGTCATCCAGGAGAATCAAACTATATGACTGGCAAGCATCCACCCCACCAGAGCACTGTAACTGCAGTGTGTACTACTGACAAAATACACTGCAGTTACTTACTAAGGCTACTCCAACAGTTCCTCTCAAACCCACGATCTCAACTGCCAAAAATGTCAAGGTAATGTAGGAGTATGGGAACACCACCACCTGCATGCTTCCTTCCAAGTCATATGAAATATATCACTGTTCTTTCATTGTTACTGGGTCTACATCGTGGAAATCCTTACCCAACGGCACCTTGGGAGCACCTTCACTGGAAGGACTGCAATAGTTCAAGAAGAGGGCTCAATGCCATATTCCAGGACAATTTAGGGTGGGTAATAAATTCTGGAATTACCTATAACTCTTACATTCATTCACAAAAATGAATGTAAAATGCTTGTTGAGATTTCTCAAAACTTGCACTGTGAAATGTACCCAATCAAGACTTGAAAGCCATTGACTTAAATAGAAATTGCAAGCTGTGGGAAGGAATAATAAGCTACACTATATTTGTTTTAATTAGAAGCACTTCTGAGCACTTTACTTTTGTAAAATATTCATTTTTTTAAATAGATTTTGATTGCTAGAGATAGAGTTGACAGAGAGCAAAGCTGGAGGTGGGGTTTTGATGACATTCAATAGCTCCCAGTAATATTTTGAGGGCTAGGCTTGTTCAAGCCAATTCATGCCCCCCCCCCCCCCAGTTATGTTACTTGGGGCCCTGCAGCCATTCTTAACTTGGCTGTTGGGTTGCAGGGCTGCCTGGGCCACTGTGATTTGCCTTCTGGGAGCCGGGAATTTGAAAGATCTATGGAAAGCATGGCATAAGTGTGGGCAGCAGACCTCACTCAAGCAAGCTATTAAATAATAATATTTTGTTTTTTGAAAAAGACTAATTTAACAGTGAGAATATGTTGGCAGCCACTATTTATCAGATTATTTGTGATTGGTAATTCTTTAAGACCCAACTCCAGACTTAACCAGATACATTTTTGATGATTAACCTAACACTAATAAGAATTTTTGGTTGACAAGTTGCAGACTTGGGAATGTTATTTATTATACCAAAGCTTTATTCTAATTTACTCCCTTTGGTATCCATTTGAGCGGATACATCAAACAAATTTAATAACATTCCTATCAAATAAAATATGTAAATACAATCAATACTATTCATTTAAAAAGCTACATTATTTTCAAATGACCATACATTTTCAGACTAACCACCTAAGTAAATTAGGCTTTATGACTGAACTCAGTTTGCATCATTTAAAAATTACTAAGTGAAGAATAAAATAACTTATATTAACCCACTGAACGTTAAAGTTATAACAAGGAGAATAGTGCCTTTGACAGAATCTTAACTCAAACTACATTGATATTAACTTATATGATATGGTTGTCACAGAGAAAGTATAAATATTACAGATTAATTATAAAGCAGTCTGAACTAGTGCTCTTTTTTAACAAAAAGAGCCACTATTATTAACAGAAAATATTCTTCTTAATGGAAGTGACAACATTTGTGCTAAATACACAATGTCAACTTATTTTTCTCCAAGATGTTTTTCAAACTTAAACAACACAAAATAAATCCTTCCTTTTTTTTAAAAAAGATATGAGACTGCGACTGAAACTTGACCACGGGCTTACGTCCATAGACAGTAGACATCCACAAAACCAGCCAGACATCCTCTCGTTACCACACAACCCCAACAAGAAACTACCGTAATGACTGGGGTATAGTGGGGTGGAGACTGGGAGGTGAGAGAGGGGGAAGTTAGAAGCCAGATGGCGACAAGAAAATTACTTAATTATTCGCCTTTTTATCTTTATCTATCTACAAAATGCTAATTTATTTTTTAAAATACATTTCAATGCAATTGAACAAAAATAACACCAGCTATTTCAGTCAATAGAAAACATTCGGACAGAAAACAACCAGATAACTTTCCTGAATTGACAAAACTAAACTATTCTTTAAAAAATACCTTCCATATTTTATGGTCAAAAGTACAATTGACTGCATTTGGTACACACAATAAATTTTACACCTATGGACCTGAAACATGGACCATGTGTTTGTAGGCTACAGGGTAGGCTTGCAGAGTTTTAGTTCATAGTCAGACGTTTCATGTTGTGTTATTTAATACTATATGACTGTGCTCAGACACTTTAACCCAATTAATTTTTATTTATAACCATTCACGTTAGATATTTTTTCCCAAAGCTTTCAAAATATTTCAAATTTATTACAACATTGTCATAGCTATTTTACTGCCTGATTATGAACAGAAAAACTTGAGGTTTCAGTGATTTCCCTATGATTGCTTATGTTTCTAACTTATGGTTTCAATCAGGTTTAAATTTAATTTTATATAAAGCTCTTAACTAATTTGTGTATGAATATTTTCAACAAGTTATTCTGAAAAGTTCATAATAATAGTGCAAAAATAGATCAACTTTTTTCATCTTTAGTATGACATAATTTATCTTACTAAATAAAGTTGAGCAAAATAAGTTTGTTCTTTGATTTTTGCTTCATTTAACAATACAGAAAACATGAAAAAAGCAAATAATTAGTTATTAATTGAAGCTCTTGACATTTCTTTTAAAAGAAAATCATTACATAAGTTCAAGAGCAAAGCTTTAATGTTTTAAAATAGAACCTAGACAACATCTTACAATATAAAATGCATGTAGTTTTAGTTTCCTTTCTGCTAAATCACAGAAGCAACATTTCTCCAGAAGCTCATTCCATTTAATTTTATTCATAAAACATCTCCTGTCTACTGCTGTATGACAATGAGAGATAAATCATAGCCCTTAGGGAGTATTCTAAATCTTGAACAGTAATAAAGTTTTTGAACATGAATATGAAGGTTAGTGTAGTCTGAAAGGTGTTAAAATTTACCAAACAGCTTTGAAAGCTTACATTCTTTAGAATACAATTTAAAGCAGCTGTATTCTCTTTCAAAAGAGCCAAACTGTTACAGAAAATTATATACTTCACTTTACATAAACCACAATGCTATGCATAGTCATAATATTCTTTATTTTCCACCCCCTACTCTCAGAAATTGTAGAGTTGTTTTCAGAGCCCTCGTCTTCAAATTTCAATCACTTCTATTCCGTTTCATCAGGAGATACTCAATGCCATTAGGCATTAACAAAAAAATATGGACACGAAATATTAATCAACAATAAATCAAGAAGTGCACTAGTTACAGTTGAGCTACATACAGGATGCATACCCTCACACTGTTTCTGGTAATTTGTTCAATATATTTTTTAAGTCTTAGGAAATGGCAAGTAGCCACATTAGCAAAAGTCAGGATGATATTTGAACACACAAGACTTTCTACTAGCTTTCTTCATAAAATCAAGATCAGTCAAAATGTACAGTGAATGTAATCATCATCATTTGACTTATGTACTAACGACATTGCCACAATTCTCACAACAACTTTTTTTTTAAACTAAAACTAGTAAGTCTTAGGACTGTTGAAGATTCAAGTTTGATAAGTTTATTGCATAAATATACAGGAAATAGATATTAAGAAAAATCCATTGAAGATAATTAACAGTTAGTGATATAAATGGTGTCACAAGTACTTGTTCAGGTTACTACATTCTTCCACATTCAATTGCTAATTAAGCAGTTAAGAGAAATTTTAAAAACTAAATGTAAACAGTAACAATGTTAAAAGAACATAAGCAACTTTGTATTTAATTATCAAATGATGCTGGAACCTGAGGTTTTATTCATCATAGCATGACAAACAAAAAACATCCCTGCATTTAAACAGAAAATCATTTCCTAATGTCAATTATGCTAGAATGGCCCGTGTTTTGAGTAATAATTTCTGCTTTAGGAGTTAGGAGGAAACTGAAAAACTCAAATAAAATTATTATTAAGATGTTTCAAGTTTGTGTTGATATTTTTTTAAGCAAATGGATACCAGTAGCTCTTTGCTATTACATGCAGTGCAACATTTTATTATAGAACCTTCAGTCAAATGGCTCAGATTTTACTGTCAGTGATGTGCCATACATGCTCACCACTGACATAAAACAAAAATCTGCATCTATACCCCGGGCATCAGCTTGTCCTCAAAGGAGACTAATCTTCAAAAGCATGACAGATACAGGCCCTCATGCATGTAAATGCCATCCTATTGACAAGATGTAATGAGGGCTTTAGAATAAGCAACACCCAAAAAAATATTTGAAAGATGTTTAGATGGCTGACTTAGCCAGGCCCCTGCTCAATGTTCCAAAGACATTCCAAAGATATCAAAATGCATTCAAACAATTAAAATCGAACACTGAACCAAATCAGTAAAAACAAAGATCAAAACAATTCAAATGTACTAAAATGTACTAAAAATGTACTAAAATTAACTAAAATTTACCCAAGACCCAAATATCTATCACATTCATTGCTCTGCATTAAATGAATGGAGACGCTATTTCTACGCTGGATCTAACCTGATACAGGACATTCTGGTTGATTCCAAGGCATTTGTGCAGGAGAACTGCCAAAAATTCGTGCTCTGCCCCTGGATGCCCCTGAATTTCAACTTCAGAGCACCCTTCTGAAAAATACTAGGAGAGGCCTGTGCCCATGCAGGACCCAGTCCTGATGCAGGGTCTTAACCCTAATCGTCGACCATCCCTTTGCCTCCACAAATGCTGCTTGACCCACTGAGTTCCTCCGGATTCCAGCATTTGCAGTCTCTTGTGTCTCCAGTAATAGCGGATAGTGACTTCAGGACACCTCTACTTGGACAGAAGTCTTAAAGTTACTCTCACGAATATTCTTGTACATCAGTGAAGAAAACTATTCATTTATATTAGGTTTTACGAAGCATTCAATCATTCCAAAGCATTTCATGTATAATCAACTATTCTGAATGACAGTAGACATCCCTAAGTAATTATCAAAGCCTTTCTATAAAAATCCCACCAACAAAATGAATAGCCAATTATTATTCTGACATAAAGTGATGAGAGATTATCAACTTGAACCACTAACCCTGCTTCTCTCTCCAGTTGCTGAGTATTTCCAATAATTTCTGCTCAGATTTTCAGTATTTGCAATACTTTGCTTTGGAATCAATTATTATTTTGTTGACATGGAGAAAGAAATGTTGACCAACATTATATAGAATGTGTAATACATAGAAGCCATATATTCATACTCTGTGGGATCTTTAACTATTTACTCAACTATCAACTTCTGTCAGTGGTTTAAAAGTCTGAGGCACAACTACTAATTTCCTACATATTGCTATAGTATCATACTTGGCTTCAGGTGATACATCATTGCAATTTCCTTTGCTAAGTTTAGCGGATGGTGCAATGAAACTTCAAGTGTTAAATTAAGATCCTGTCACATACTGGTCAATAGGTTCCATTTTCTAATACAATAAAACCATACCAAACACAAACACAAACCACCATTAATCAGAAAGTGTCCATTCTTCCTATTCTAACACAACTATAACACCTTATGAATCACGAACAATTTTTTAAAATACTTTTTATCTTAGCTGATAAAATTGCCACAATGCTGCATTGAACAAAAATACTAACAAAGCGCAGGCTGTAACAATATCACTATCATCCTTTACCATGCATCTTTTGGCCATTCCCTGGGTTAAACTTTGAGATGGGGTACACATACCAAACTGAAAATATTATAGCCTTCAACAAGTATTAAAAGGCAAAAGAAAACTAAACAATTGCCTCATGAGCTACATTATAACCAAGTACTGTATAGTTTTATTTGTTACAATTAAGATTGCTATTTTGTAAGGTAGCTCCTGAAATGGCAGTGCTGGTAAACTACTTGGCCAAGAGACACTTTGAATTAGAACAGCCTAGGAACAACTGGCTTAAACAACTGTGACTTGGTATGCACTGTTAATATAATGCTTGCTCATTGTGATATAACAGCTATTTGTGACACTCCAGCTACAATAATATTTTTTTAAGTACTATTGTAATGTACACAAAATCAGTGTCTTTTCCTTTGGACTACAGACATCACAAACAGACCTTTGATGACACTTTGAAGAACCACACAGTATTGGTAATGCAGTAATTATTATTCTTTATAGATTATGTTGACAACTGGGAATATTCAGGAGATAGTAGGAATATTAACTGCAATTACGTCTGTCATAGACTTCCAAACATAGCTTTAATTTTTATTCATGGTTATTAATCAGGTTTTACATACATTTCACTTTTAAATTTCAGCAAAGATATTTATGCTAAAGGACCAATAATTAATATGTCATTAACAAATTGTAGAAAGTAGCCAGCTTGCAGCACTTCAAGCTTCCAGCACAGCCATGTCACACTGAGTACAATTGAATATGAGATTAATAAAATGCTGCAATACCATAAAATATCGTGCACATTTTTTCAATTTTCTCTAAAGTAAAATTGTTCCAAAAGATGTGTAACAAAAACACATTAGATGTTCAGATTTCACAGGCGTTACTGATGATTTCAATGTTTACCTATAGTTCTGCCTTCAGGATTTTCTTTTGTTTCTTTCAAATCGCTGAAGAATGACTTCAATTTCCTTCAAATAACTTCAGAAACACCAATCTGTACTGATACTGTATTTATAAATGTTATTCATTCCTTGAGGGCCTTTTAGTTTTTCGCTTTGCTACTGTGTTGTCTTCTGCACCAGTTAAGGTCTGGTTATTGTGATACCACAGCACGTGTTATATCTGAGTGGGAACAAAGGCTCCATGAACCTTTACCAATTTGAGTTTTATTCCAGTTGGAGCCGAGTTGTTGTTTGAGTCAGAAATTCTCCCCTCACAACACTGGTCCTTGGTAGACTTTGAAGGCAGATTAACATCCAAATCCAGTGTTAGATTGGGAATTTTAAACCTATTTGCAGCCTGTGCAAGTTTTTAAACCAAAGGAAGGCAATTCTTTAAACTCACCTATATTTTTCCAATCGAATCAAGTCTTTTAACGTTTTGTTTTCTATTTTGCCTACTTCTGGATCATTTTCACACTTCATTTTTGTTTTCTTTTCAAATGTTGAATTTGTCTGAATGAATTCAGTTTATTGCTTCTTTTCCTCTTATTTTTGCACCCTTCACTTTTGCAAGTTCAGTTTTCTTCAAAGACCCATCTTAATCTTTCAAAGAACACCATATGTGTTAGTGATATAACTAAAGAGTACACATCTATGAACAGTGGCAATAAATAATTATGCTCTAAAAATGACTTGAAGTGTACATATGCAGCATAGTCTGCTGTAACACAGTGCAATATAATCACCATCCGCAACCTCTGTCCCACCACCTCTGGAAAAATAAGGTCTTGAACAATTCCAGGAAACAAAATGCAAGTCAGAAGCTAGTTAAAGATAGTCAAAGGATTAGACAAACCTTCTGAAAACAATTCAGAACCAGCTTGGGTCAAGAAACCATAAAATACTGGAAACAGAAAAAAAATTAATGGTATTTAAACATTGCAATGTGTTTTTTTTAAAGAGTGGTTTCAATTTCACATGCATTAAAAGCAAGTGAAAGTTCAGATTCTGAGAAATTATGTTATGCCGAGGTAAATTCACACAAAGTATGCTGTATTTTCAGAATTTCATGCTTTTTGTGTAAGAGATATGCACAGATGACAAAACCTTAAATTAAATAGGTCAATATATTAGAAAAAATATTTCATAGTAATAGTACAGTTAAATGATTAAGAATTTCCTCCCTAAATCATCTATAGAAACAGACATTACTCCAATAGGTTCCTTGCTTGTATCTGTAGATGGTGAGATGGTTGGGACCTGCTGTTATAGCTACAATCTTCATGCAATTAGTCCACTTCAATTTCTGGCACCCAAGGTGTTAGTGGTGGGAAATTCAGTGACGGTAATGCTATTGAACATCAAGGAACTATCTCTTGTTGGAAATGGTTAATGGCCAAATGTTACCTGCCACTCATTTTCTAGATTGTCTAGGTCTTGTTGCATCCAAGCAAAAGACTCCTTGCTTGAGGAGTTGCAACTGGACTTCAACAGGTCACAATCACTAGCCCACTTCTGACGTTACAGTGGAAGTCAGTCCATTAATGAAGTTGAAGAGGTGGAGCCTAGGGAAATGCCCAAAAAAATTACTGCAACAGTATCCAACAAACACAACTACATTCCTTGGTACTGTATGACAAATAACCAGTCGAAAATATATATCCTTTGGCAAACTGAAATCTAGAATTGGCTCAGTAATAGGAGACAGAGTGTGAAGGTAGAGGGTTGTTTTAGTAGTTGGATGCCTGTTACTGATAATGTTCCTCAAGGATCAGTCCTGGGA
>JARFYF010000002.1:51976305-51989327 GCA_030265395.1 Rhina ancylostomus | reverse complement strand
AACCATTTATTCACTTAGAAATGAGTTACCTATTAACTGGCCCTAAACAGTAGGCAGACGTGCACAAACAGCTGACACAAATGGAAGATTAAACTATTAAACACATATATACAAGCCCAAAGAATGAACAAAGGGAATGAGATCACATTGGATGATCACTGATTTTTGAAAACTGAAAATATTGAAAAAGTTCAAGTAACTGACTCATCAAGCTAAATGTTTAAATTTTTACATATGGACAAGTTGAAAGCTTTCTACTACAACATGCTGGTCCTTTAAATCAGATAGAGACATTAGGAGCTACCAAGTGCACAGTCAGTAATTCAGCTTGAAACAGTCTGTTCTGATTCATTCACTGGTTCATACAAAACCCTGTACTGATGCAAAGCGATGACTGTTTTATTGACTCACTTTACTACGCCCACCTTTTCCTGTCCTGAAGCATTGCTGCACTAACTGCTATGGAAATGAGTAACAATTGCATATCTAACTTATTACATATGTGGGAATGCCTACTCAAAAGGTACAGGGCTTTGTTGATACAATCCATTTCTTTTTCTGATATCCCTGCAGCATTTTACAAATTGTGGAGCCACTGTATAGAATTAAACAAGACACTTTAATGATAATACAAATAGTTAACATACATCCATTTATCTATAATGAATAAAACATACATCTAGAAAAATAGTCATATTTCAGTCTTATGGATACACTTATTTGGAGAAATGCTAACATCAGGTACTAAATTTGTAGACAGTAATAGAATCAATTATTGCTTATCCCTGATGTGGACATAAATGATCATCTCTATCAGTTTAGTTGAAAGATGATGACCAATATATATTCTTGACTCAGACCTTCAGATTCCAAATTAAACAAATAAAATTTGCATTTCAATAATTCAAAAATTAAGGCTGTATCAAAATGATTGGAAACCAGAGAATTACTTCTGAACCACAGTTATAGTTACTAAACAGATATCGTAGGTTACACACATTAAGATCACAGGAAGTGAGCATATTTAATCCATTTTGTGTTGGTTGCATTGATTTGAGGAGGAATGTTGACTTCATGCCTGTAATTGAATAGTCCTTTAAAATGGTCAACTATTAGATTGTAGGTACTTACCTTGACATGTACTCCGCGAAGCATGTAGCATTTTTCATCATATTTTTCTGATTAATTAAAAGATTGTTAGGCCCTGATAGAATGTCTGCATTTGATAAGTCAACCCTGCATCTGATGTTTAACATGTCTTACTTGTGCTGATTTTTCACACATTTGAAAATAAATATTGCACATATGGGAAATATCTACTACTGTACATAGCATTGGAATGATGCCATTACATGGGCAGGTGGAAATCATTTTAATTCATTCTCTAAATGAATCGCAGATATTGTGTACCTATAGTACTGGAAATTTCAGCGAAGCTTAATAGTTTTGAAACATTCATTGTTAGCATTTACTGTTTCCTTTCCCAAAAAAGTGGATTTAATTTAAGACTGCATTAAATTTCTGGGCTTTGTGTATATGATGCAAATTGGCCATTTAACAACAGTTTCTGTGTTACATTCTTTCTTGTCTCATCAATTACCAAGCTGATTACTATCCTCTTAGACTTTGTCATACATTCAACAATAAATACTTGCTTTACACTTTGCATTATGGATGCCTTTTCCTCTGCAAAAGCTGTCCTTTCAGAACCATTTATATAATCATGACATTTTCAACAGGCTCTTTTTCTATAATTGTTTTATCATTGGTAAGGCATCTTTCATCCCCTAATTTCTCCCAAGATTCCCCTTTCAAGCTTATTTTGTCCACAATTCCTGCTCTTTTGCCCCAAATTTCCACTGAACTACTGACCTTTCCTGGCATCAATACTTGCTGATATTTTAAATATGGTGGCATATATCCCCTCAAATTCAAAGCAGATGGTATCATTCCCTTCCTCTAACATTGAAATGTAACCCTTCAAGCAACTAGTCACCCCACCTGCAATTTCACTCACCCATCCAGAATGCTTGAACAAACATACTACTTCAGAATTCTGGGCTCAATTGCAGATATCCTTTGAACCATCTTAGAATAATTTCCACACACTAGGAATGCCTCTTAAAAATGTCTGCTTCCTTGACTATAATTTTATTTAAAACTTAACACCTTTGTTCACTAATACTAATATCCACAGCTTATCTCAACATTAATTTTAGTCAGATTAAATAGATCAGAATATTTTTATTGATCCAATTCTTTATAAATACAAATTGTTGAATTATAAGTCTGCTCTATTTATGAAATAAATATATTTCCTAACATAGGCAATTTCATGATGTCATTGCCATGGAATAATTTTTCCAACCAATTTTTGTTATTTGGGTGCATGTACAGTATATTATTATAAAAGGTTTACCTGCTTTGATATTTGATAAGTGTCCTATACACAGCAGTGTGGATTATTATTAAATAAATTAACCTGTGATTTTTGAAATATTATTTTAAAAATCCTTTTAATTAGTCACACGATTTTAAGCAGGCTTTGCTACAAAAAGTCAAAATATAATACTTTACTACCTAACCTTCACAGTTAGTAATTTGCAAATTGTGATTTTATTGCAACCAAACATTCCATGTTTCTAATTTTACTCCCAATAGACCAGATTGTGAAAATAACCAAATTAATTCTGAAGTAAGATAAAGATCAACATAAATGACCAAATGGGGAGTTATGAAATAATTTTTCACACTTTTATAAGTTTTCCATTATTATAATTAATGAACTCCATCTTGCATTGCAATAACTATTACAACTTCTGCAATTAACATCCTAACACTATGAAACAGACAGTAGCCACTAGACTACAGACTTGTGGAGTTAAGATTGGAAATCCAGATATTGCTGCCAGCGATTCTCTGCTCTGTGTAGTGCACTGTTTTCAATTTATTCCAGCACAGGCTTCATAACAACTTCAGGCATTTGAAAATTATTCTAGAAATAAAATAGTATGTGAGGTCAATGTGAGTTTTTAATGGGGTACCATTAAATTGCCACTTAACAATGTAAATGACCCGAAAAAATTGTGACTGTAGGTACATATGCAAACTATAATGGATTTTAAAATGATTAAGCTGATTTTTTGGGTAGTTTCTTTATTGTTTGTCAGTTTCCATCTTGATCTCATGTGTAGCTTTATTTTAACCCCTGTAAATATTTAAAAATAATTAAACACAATTTTCTGCTGAAACAAGACAGGAAATGCTGGGAACACACAGCAGATCAGGCTGCATCTGTGGAAAGAGAAACAGAGTTTATGTACTAACCACAGACTAATCATCAACTTGAAACATTAGTTTTGTTTCACCTTCCACACATGCTGCCTGACATGCTGGATGTTTCCAGCACCATTTGCTTCAGATTTCAGCATCTGCTGTTTTATTTTCTTCCTGGTTTGTTGCCTTAAAGACTTCTTCAAGATGATTGGCTGTTCAACCTTCTTGATGCTAGACATCCCCCTTGAGCAAATGCCTAACAGCACCCAATATTGGAAAGAGGAAATAAATGCCACAGATATCACTAGATCTTTGTGGGCAATTTCCTTTGTGGTCAGCAGCAAATACCATTGTTTTACTATTGACTGCATAATGCCGATCATTACTTAGTACTTACTAAGTCTAAAGGAGTTTTACGCTAACCCTTTTCTAAATTGCATTAGTTTTATATATAAACAATTAATTACATTATCCTACAGTGTTGGTTAGGTTTGAAATCAAGATCATTTTGGCCCTCCTCTACCTAAAGCATTCTCAACACTGATATTATTAATTTTAAAGATTAATGTCATTAACATTTGCACATTATTATTTACTGTAGTTGTAAGTGGCTAGAGCATTCAGTTGAAAACGGGATCCTGAGCATGTGATAAGGTGTTTTTTAAAAGTACCAGAACAAGTCGTATAGTGATGAAAGATCACTGAGCTGAAATGCTAACTCTGTTTCTGTCAAATGCCTCTGCCTGCTGCTGAGCATTTTCAACATTTACTTCTACTTACTTCATATTTCCAGCATGCAAAGTATTTTGCCTTTGCTATATAAATATAATGAGTTGGAAATATCTCCTTGCTGCATGCATGAAATGCACAATATAATGGTGGCTGTGTGTTGTATTCAGCTTCCAAAACTTAGCTCTGCTGAAGTTAATGAAACTGAATATTGGAAGTGGAACTCAATTCACATCTGCTACAATGTTGTGCATTTAGCAAAAGGAAATAAGGATGAATTTTATGCAATGTCTTCAGATCCAAGTATAAAACTATTTTTTGTTCAACTTTAATTTGAAAAGAAAATAAAATGGTATTGAAATTATACTTTTCATAGCTTCAAGTTGCCGAAAAGCACTTGAGAGCTAATGAAGTACTTGTAAAGCATATTTATTGTTGCAAAGTAGAAAACATGGCAGCCAATTTGTCCACTGCAAGCTCCCACAAATAGAAATGTTTTAATGACACATCATCAGTTTTAGTGCTATTGACTGAGAGGTAAAAGTTGACTAAAGTTAGAAAATGCACTCTATTGAGGGAAGAAATTTTCTGGTCACCATATGCACTGACATCATAAATCATTTGAAAAAATAGTTAGGATCTTGCTACACAAAGCAACTGGAACATTTCTTCTGTCATTATTCCTAATTTCTTTTTTTCTCTTGAGGAAATGTAACCTTGCATTGGAGAACCTTGTGGCCTTGTTGTTGTTTTTCTTTCCAAGATAATTACAACTAAGTGAGCAGGCTAAAGTTGCTTCCTCCTACACCACAACAACTAGCGTTCTTATAAGACTGCCAAAATTATTAGGGACTTAGTCACCACACCATGTGCTGATAGGCTTTCAGGTTCTTTACACTACTTTGCACAACACTTGGTAAATAAGGAACCCACTAGCATGGTGACTTGACCCTCCTTTCTCTTGTTTGGGGTGCTACAAATTACAGTTTCAAAGTGCACAATTTCCCTCAAATATATTCTGATCATATAACAACTGATTAATGTTGACTTCACTATATTTTCAAAAGCATCAATTACATTATATGAATAATTTGCCAACTTCAGCTACAACTTAATTGATTTAAAATATTCACAAGAATACTATCATTAATCAGGCAATTAAATTAAGGCATCTGAATCCAACTTCACTTATCAGATGAGCACTTAAAATGTGTAGAGTCATAGAATCATACAGCATGGAAACAACCAGTGGGCACCCTTTCCATTTTAATCCCATCTCCTAGCACTTGGTCCATAGCCTTCTGAGCCTAAGCAATTCAAATGCTGATCTAGACACTTCTTAAATGCTATCATCAACCCAACTTCAACCACCTTTTCAGACAGTGCATTCAGGTACTTACCACTCTCTGGGTTAATAATGTCCCCTAATAGCCCCTCTAAATCTCGTCCCTCCAACTCTAAACCTATGTCCTCTACTTTTACGTACTTCCAATATGAGAAAAACATTCCTACAGTCTACCCTATCAATTTTACATACCTCATTTATGTCCCCTCTTAATATCCTACACTCCAGGGAGAACAGACCTAGCTTCTCCAGTCTCTCCTCAGAACTGACCTGCTCTATCCTAGGCAACGTCCTGCTGAATTTCCTCAGCACTCTCTCCAGCACTATTTTATCCTTCATGTAGCATGGTGACCAGAACTGCATGCAGTACTCCAGCTGAGGCCTGAACAAGGTTTTATGAAGTTGGAGCATACCCCTCTTCTTCTGTGTTCAGTGCCCCAACAAATGAAAGCCAGTATCCCATATGCCTTCCTGACTACATTATCTGTGCTGCCACCTTCAAGCTCCAGTAGTCATGCTGCATGTATACCCAGCATCATGAGTACTCCCAAAATGCATCACCTCACATTGTCTGGATTAAAATTAATCGACCATTTTCAGCCCATTTCACCAACACATCAATATCTCTTGCAGCCTGAGACTTCCTTCCATACTATCAACAACTACACCATTCTTTGTGTCATTCATGAACTTAGTGATCATTCCATGCAAATTATTCACGTATATTAGCAACAGCAAAGGTCGCAGCACTGATCCTGCTGGGACACGAATAGTCGCAGGCATCCAATCACGAAAACAACTTTCTACCATCATCCTCTGCATTCCATTGTCAAGCCAATGTTGGATCCAGTTTGCCAACTTGTCCTGAATCCCATGGGCCCTAACATTTTAAACCAATCTCCCATGTGGGAACTTGTCAAAGACTTTGTTAAAGTCCATGTAAATCACATCATTGATACAATTTGTTATCTCTTAAATTGGCCAAGCAGAATCTGGCCTTGACAAAGCCATGTTGGCTGTCCTTGCCTTTCCAAGCAATTATTAACCCCGCCCCTCAGAATTTTTTCCAATATCTTCCCTACCACTGATGTTAAGATCACAGTTTATAGAAACCAGGCTGTTCCCTGCTGCCTTTCTCAAATATGGGTCATCTGCTACCTCACGTGTCCAGCGAAGATTTAAATATCTCAGCCAGAGCATGAGAAATCTTTGCTCTTGTCTCCTGTATCAGCCACTTCCATCAAGAGAGAAAGAAAGCCGTACTATTCCAGATTTTGAAAAGGCAAGAGGCTTGTTTTAAAATATCTATATTGCAAAATAAACTCAATTTTGGGTTAAAGTATTACCAATAGCAATAGCATGAATACATAGGGGTACAATGGCATACTAGGAGTATGGTAGCATAGTGGTTAAGTCACTAGTGTAGCAGCCAGCATCCTCGACATGAGTTCAAATTTCACCATGTAATTAATTCATGCAATTAAATTCATGTAATCATTCATGTAATTAAACAAAAAATGGAACTTAAAAAAAGGACTAGTATGTGTAATGGGGACTGTGTAACTACCGGATTATCGTAAACACCTGATGACCTTCAGGGAGTGAAATCCACTATCCTTTCTTGATCTGGTCTGCAAGTGGTTGACTCACAACTGTCTCCTCAGTTCAGGGGCAATTAGGGGTGGACAATAAATGCTGGCATTATCAGCAACATGCGTATTCTGACAACTAATAGGTTTTTGAAAATGCACTTTGACAATTTATATCATTTGACAAATACTGTAAATGGAAACACTTCCCTAGATGCATGAAGATTAATATTTTAGCCGTTGCCCTTCATTCCTGTATTCCACCAAAAGGCTTTCAAAAATGGCAGAATATTTTTCCATTAACATTTCTTTTTGATGAAACCTCTTTAAATGTCTGCATCTTAAAAACAACTTGACATACTTCCAAGTAAACTGATTAATGGAATTTAATGTTGTGTTACGCCATCACAATTTCAGATTTCATATTGATAAACAAAAGCAAATCTGAATTTATAAAGGATGGCACAAGATAGTGCTGCAACACATGGAACATTTCTTTACTTAATAAAGCTAGTTCCTTGTCTCAATATTTTAACTTTAAGATTTACAAACTTATCATTGGTCTCCACAATACTTGCTTTATGTGTAAGCAAAGTTGCAAGCAAAGCAGATGCTCATCAACATTAATCCAGAGAACGTTGTTTTAAAATATCATATTTCAGCCAGAGATCACTTTCATAAATACTGACTTTGGGATTGTAATAACCAGTGTATGCACTCTCGGTTATTCAGAATCATTTCATTACAATGTTACAAAATAGTTTATGCAATTGTTGTTGATGGAAACATAGCAGATGATAACCAATTGAGAAGTAAAGGTATATTTTACTATATTTTTCAGGTAAAAGTTTTACATTGACAATCACAGTATTCACAAACCCACCTCAAGTGGCTACCTATCACAGGGCTATAAAGGTTACAGTGGATGGACCTAGAGAACCTAGAAGTAAGTGCCACCTACTTATGTTCATTTATGCAGACGATTATTGTAATTTTGCTTGACTAAGAGTCAAAATTTTGAAGATAATTTATCATTTATCAATGGCTCAGGATATTTCTGGATTTTCCATTAAAATGCAAGAAGACTTCTGTTGTCTTTCTTCTGAATCAAAAAATGGCATTAAATTAAAACTTGATCACATGTAATGGTTTTTAGGAATAAACAAACTCCTCCACTGAGTAGTTTCAACAAATCATGTCCTTTTCCACCTTAATACTTCATTGTGTTCAGATAGGAGACTGAATGAGACATTAGCTCACCTAACATCATTTTCAAATCAATGTGCTCTGGACCTCAGTAAATCATGATATTCTATTCAAGTTCAATTTCATTTATACAATAGCTGAATGCTAAGTAAAGAGGTCAAATACTACCTGACCACAACCTGTTCTGATATAACTATGACAAGAGCTAAAATATTCATCAATGTTGGGTTTCATATTCTATGAACAATAATTAGCAAATTTTTTTCTAGAATTATTATATCGATACTTCTAGAGGTTGGGTGATATTTCTATCTTTGAGCCATACTGACAAGTATCAACAATCTATGCTCATTGTTGTAACATATCTTGCATCCTAGACATGAGTTCAAATTCCACCATAGCAGCTGGGAAACTTCTATTCATATAATTTTTAAAAAGGATGATCTTGGCAATGTCAGGATGCAATGCTCTTGTACAAGTAGATGCAATGCTCTTGGATTAAACCCTAATTATGACTGAGTGTTTGTTACTGAGTGCATGTGATACCCTCTACATGGAGTCATTGCTGGCACTTGTAAAGGTTTGCAAGAAAATAATGGACAGTTGGAAAAGGTGATAGACACCCCTGTCACCTGTAATGCCCAAATTATAATTATGTTTTTAAATATTTTGAGAAGTAATCTTGAGCAGAGGAACATAGCTTGCTCAAACAATTCTACAGAGTACCTGACTTAATCCTAAAAAATCATTGCAAGCTAGGAAAGTTTAATTTAACAGCTTTCATGATACTGCAGATCATTATAATAAATCTGAACATATGAGACAATTATAAATTGGCCTGCTTTGTAGAGTTACTGAGATGGAAACAAATAAATATCTATATCCTCATTAATATCTTTATACAGTTAAAACTATATTAATATTAGCTGTGCTTCAAATGAGACTTTTGCAGTATACTGATAACGTATGAGATATATTTGAGCAATACTGCATCATTAGAAAATTGCAAGAGTAATTCCAGTGGTTAATAGTGTTTGCAAGCTCTGCCTAGTGTTCCATGAACCATTATATACAAAAAAGTTCAGGAATTGCACATTCACAATTCTGCAAGTTCTTTGAAAGGATCATTTCTCATTGGAATTGCAGAATTATGAAATCAACTGCAATAAGTTTTCTTTGCATGCCTATAGAGATAATTTCAGAGCTGTACTTATTCCTAGCGCAAATACAAATACTCTGTCCTGAAGCCTGTGCCTGAGCACCTGCCTTAGGCGGGCCAGACTCCAGTTGTGTTATTAAAGGATCAGGAAACCTCTCTAAAACTAAAACATGACAGACTTAGCATTTGAACAGCACACATCAGCTGCAGAATGTTTAAAGACACCTGGACATAATGTGTGATCTATATCATTATATATGGAGCAACATCAGTTTCAGATGTGAATGGATCAGATTAAATAAATGTCAAGATTTTTCTCATTGTGTGTCTCTTTAAAAATGCACAGAAAACAAGGTTTCCAGTATTGGAAAGCTAAAAAAGTTTATGATTGCAGATTCTTATTTCATGGTAGCGTATCAACACAGTGTCATTATTTTTTATATATGCATTTGTTTGTGAGATGTGAATGTCACTGGCAAGTGTATCATTTATTATCTGTCCTCAATCATCAGAAGCAAGGAGTTAGTTAAGAGGGAACCACATTAGTAGATAAAGAGATGGAATGGTAAGAATCAAAGATTTCCTCCCTCGAAGATTAGTGAGTATTTAACAACAATTCAGTGATTTCACGATTACTATAACTGATTTCAGCTTTGATTCCAGATTTATATAATTATTTGAATTTAACCTCCCAAGTTGCCATGTTGGGATTTTGAACTCATGTTCCTGGACTGGATGCAAGGCCAGGAACCTATTAATTGTAATGGGGATTCTACCAATGATAAAATCCTGAATGCAGGTAGGCTGCCAGAAGGAGGCAGTGGCTGGCCATCGGATAATGATCATGAATGACTGTATGTCAGCATGAGAGCCAGTGTGGAAAAAGCCTGGGTAGGACAATTTGATAATGTACAGCCAGGTGGTGTTCATTTAAAGAGGAAACATTAAAAGAAAGGAATTATGTATAGTAATGCATTGGATAAAAAAATGACAAAACATCAACCCTGCCCCCCCACCCCAATAAAAATCAAAAGTAGAACAAGGAAAATAGCAAAAAGCAAAACAATAACATCAAGCTTGTCATCATAATTTAGAACTCCTCTAGAGGGAATTGTGGTTGAGGACAAGAATCAGACCCTAAGTAGCAGTCAGTGCATTCGCAAGAGATTATTGTTTAGGACTGGCACATTTCAGTGGGCTGCCACATGCTTCTCTGTAAACTGCAATCAAGGGAAACGTTCCTGCATTGGACAGGTACGTGTATTGGACATTCCCAGCCAGAACTGCAAAACATTCTGAGCTGTATGATGTGAAGCCTATTGACAATAATTTCATTGTGTATATAATCTCTGAAATATATTATACTAGTTTTACAATGGTCATATCTGCAGGGTGCAGTAAGGTTTTGGATTACTCCAGGGCATTGACATTTTCCTTTTCAACCTATAAAAGCAGAAGAAAAACACAATGCTGGTTTCAAACATGCTCACATATTGTAAAACATTGCTTATAAGGTTTCAAAGATGTATGTATACCTGTGTATGAGCAAACAGGCAAATAAGTGATTACCAGAAAAGAACTAACCTCAAGCTTGAGGGAGGTCTCCAGATTCTCCATCTCCTGCTGTTTGCTGTCACACATGGCCTTCTCATAGGTGGTCAAGCACCTGTAATCTCTAGGGCCTGCTACTTTTTTATGTGCATAATATCCAGGAAGGCTGTTACAGATTCAGGAATTACATACAAAAACATACAATGACACAGCTATTATCCATTCTGTGTGTTTTGGGAGTGTGCTTTGTAATGTAAGGTCTGAATCAGAAATAAGTAAGGTACTCACCAAAAATAGTCATATCCCTCTCCTACCTCAGCAGCATGTCTGCCATCTTCTGCATTTGCATCCTCATGGCAGCATCCCCCATACTGTATGTAACCTCCTCCCTGACTCGTGCCAGTACTTTCTGTGAAGAGTGCATTTCAGAGCAAAAGACTATTGGCTTCCTGCAGTTTAAGTACCAACATCAATAAATAGGCAATGAATGATTGCTCAGGATTTCTGCAGCTCCCATGTGTAATAGGCAAGAATGTAGAACTGCAAATGGCTCTAGATCCATTTAGATGATATTTAGAAACTCATTACATGCAAATGATCCATTAGGCAATCTGCTATGAAGTAGGAACCTGCAATAATTAGACAAAATATGCCACTTCTGGATTTAGGGAGTTAATGTCACATGTGAGAACAGTAGCAGAAAATATATGTAGCTCATTATTTACCTTTACATGTGAAGGTAAGTTTTTATCAAGTTCAGCATATAATGACCGGCCTGCAACAAAGGTCTTTTATGTGCTTTAGTCTGTACCCCTAAAAATGAAGCCAGGTTGACTGCAAGATGAGGAAGGTGAATACCAAGCTTTGACTCCCACTTCATCACATGACCTGTCCTCTCTGTGTCCGGCTGAATTTGCGGTTAGAATCAGGGCTGACATTTTCTGAAGAACAGACCTTGGATCCTGAATTCCGGTCTTGGTCCAAGCACAGCTGCCTTCTTTTCTCTTTAGCAGATGGGAGCAAATGCCACCATATTCTGCTGGTGAGATTTGGATTAGAACTGGCATTCATGGCTGCATACTGCCAATCTCTGGTAAAACAGGTAGCCTGGAAACTTGTTCTCTCAGCCTCTTTATTTGTGTCGAAGGTAGATCCATATATTCTACTTAGTAATTATTTCAAATTGTGCACCAAATATTGTTCTGGCTGATGGCTGCCACTTGTGTGGGCTGATACTAATGTAGAGTGTCACCACAGCGCATTACATCTCATTTTCCTCTCTTTGAAAGTGTATTTCAGTTTCATTTTCTGCTGATTTCATTTACATTGCAGTTTTTCAATGTCATTTTTTAAGGCAGGAGCTAGATATTGCAATCACAGTGTCATGGACTTGCAAGTCTGAATGAGATTGACAATATACTATATTCATAAAATGTCACAATTTCCAGTGTGACTAAAGAATCAGTCTTCCATCTGTTGACAGGTGACCTTTTCAACTTCACATGTCATTAACAATTTTTTTCCATTATCTGCTTCCAAGTAAGTACTATTACAGCATAGGTGCTTTTTTTTAAAGTGAAAGTGTCTGGCACTCCCTCTTGGAAGTACTTCTTAAGAGCGTGTGAATACTGTGCACTAAAAGATTAAAAACCCCACCATCTTATAATTGCTGTATTTAACTTTGAACATTTTTCCCTTAAGCTTTGATTCATCCTTGTTTAAAGGACTGCATTAGTTTGTTCAAAGAAAAACCCAAGCAGATTAATCTCTGGATTGCTCAATTCTTTCTTTCTCGCTATTACAATTTTACTATTTAAACAGGTAGCCAGACAGGAAATGAGTCATTTGTTTATGCAACCTTTGACTTACCTGTGTGTTGGATAAGAATGCTTACAGTAGAACATATCAAGAATTTCTGTGACAATTGCTCAGGTAATGAACAAGCTTCAAAGTTCCCTTAAATAGCTGCCAGCTGCAAAATAACATGTTGCTATAAGTAAAGGATTTTATCATTTCTTCTTCCAGTAGAATAGCAGTAAAAATTCATAATTTTTTTATAACAACTGCCAGCTTGTGATTAAGTATAGGAATAGAAGAAGCATAGATAGAAACATAGAAAACCTACAGCACAATGCAAGCCCGTTGGCCCACTAAGTTGTGCCGATCA
>JARFYF010000002.1:51918696-51932476 GCA_030265395.1 Rhina ancylostomus | reverse complement strand
ATGTGAGTCTCTGGTACAACTTGTGTGGGCTTCTTAAACACATGGCTTATTTTCCTTTTTGGACTTTGAAGAGTGAATTTTAAAATGACTGCAAAAGATTTTTTTAAAATATTGGTGTATCTGCTAATCATTTTATAGTGTGACATAATAATCCTGATTAAAGTATTCCTTACCTGACTGATTTCATAGCATCTCAGTAGAAGTGCACCCTGTGAATTTTAAGTCAGCTGTCCAGTCCAGAATGATCTCACGTTCTAGCCATACTGTATGTAAAGTTAGCCACTTCTCAGGATGCACTACCTTAACAGCAATACTTTCCATGTATGTAACATCTTTGATGTAATGAAATGTTCTGAAATACCTCACAAAAATAATCAAACAAAATTTGAAAAAAATGACACTTAACGGAACAAGTAACCAAAAGATTGGTCAAAGGGATAGCTTTTAAGGACCAGAATCAGAATCAGATTTGTTATCACTGTCTTATGATGTGAATTTTTTTGTTTTATGGCAGCAGTACAGGGCAAGGTCATAAAATTACTATAAATTATAAAATAAATAACTAGTGCAAAAAAAAAGGAACGATGAGGTAGGGATCATGGACCATTCAGAAGCAGAGGTGAAGAAGCTGTTTGTGAATCATTGAGTGTGGGTCTTCAGGCTCCTCCCTGATGGTGGTAATGAGAAAAGGGCATGTCCTAGACAGTGAGGGTCCTTAGTGATGGATGCCACATACTTGAGGCACCGCCTTTTGAAGATGTCCTCAATGGTGGGGAGGGTTGTGCCCGTGATGGAGCTGGCTGAGTCCACAACCCTTTGCAGCCTCTTATGATCCTGTGCATTGGAACCTCCATACCAGGCGATGATGCATCCAGTCAGAATGCTCTCCACTGTACACCTATAGAAATTTGCAAGAGTCTTTGGTGACAGACCAAATCTCCTCAATCTCCTAATGAAGTAGTGCCGCTGACGTGCTTTCTTCATGATTGCATCAATGTGTTGGGCCCAAGACAGATCCTTGGAGATGCTGACATCTAGGAACTTAAAGCTGCTCACCTTTTCCACCACTGACCCCTCAATGAAGACTGGTGCGGGTGCTCCTGAATTGCCCTTCCTGAAGTCCACAATCAATTCCTTGGTCTTGCTGATGTTGAGTGTGAGGTCTTTGTTGCTACACCACTCAACCAGCTGATCTATTTCAATCCCGTATGCCTCATCGTCACTATCTGAGATTCTGCAAACAACAGTGGTGTCATCTGTGAATTTGTAGAGGGCGTTTGAGCTGTGCTTGGCCACAACAGTCATGAGTATAGAGAAAGTAGAGCAGTGAGCTGAGCACACATCCTTGAGGTGCACCTGTGTTGATTGACTGCAAAGACGAGATGTTATCACTGATCTGTACCGACTGTGGTCTCCCGATGAGAAGGTCGAGGATCTAGTTGCAGAGGGAGGTACAAAGGCCCAGGTTTAGAAATTTGATGATTAATACTGAGGGCATGATGGTGTTGAATGCTCAGCTGTAATCGATAAACAGCAGCCTGACATATGTTTTGCTGACCATCTTAAACAAGAAATGCTAATAGGTTTACAGAGGAAATTCCAACGCTTAGGGCCAAGGCATCTGAAGGCATGCATCTCAAAGATGCAGTGATTAACATTGAGAATGCAGAAGAGGCCAAAATCAGAGGAGTGCAGAAATCTCAGAGGGTTGAGGGATGTAGGAAATTTTAGGAAAAAATTGAGACCAAGGAACTATGCTGGACCAGGAACCAATTTAGTTTAGTTAGCACTCAGATAATGGGTGAAAGACACTTGGAATATAGGGATGCATGTCCATCCTTAGGAATTTGGAAGCAGAGTTTTGGATGAGCTCAGGTACATGATAGATGAAGACAGACTTGTGTGTCACTGATTGCAAAGAGGAAGAGATTTAGCTGTTGTTTCTGCTCCTCATCATTAGTTTGTTACTCCTACTCGAAAGCAATGCAAATGGGCACGAGCGACACTAAATCCATTTTAGTTGTGGTGGTCCCAAGGATGAATAGGCAACTGAGACCCAACAATCTTCAGTGTGAAGCCATATGAGTGGGGTACAGCAATCATATGGGGAATCATCACATTATTTTGATGGCAGATGGTTTGTCACTTGTAGCAATGATTAGGGGAAGGGGTTAAGAATTGCAGGACACCTCCCTTGGCCAACTTAGAAGTTCAATGGTTAAGGAAAATGAATCAATGGAAAGAATGCAGATGGGCATTTGTTGCCTCACTGCTTTTTTTTAGTCTGTTGCGGCCTCATTACCTTTGGTAGAAGCCTGTCACTCTCTCCAGCCTCAAATCTGCATGGGGCAACTCATTCACAACAAGAGCTGAAAGCTTGGTTAAACTTGAGAGGATTAGTTATTTAAGCTCCTTTGAAAATAACATGGAAACTAGCAAAATGAAGTATATTCGAAATTCAACAGCAGAATAAAACTGCATACAGGATAATTGAGAAGGCTGAGTTAAATCATCCTTGAATGTAAACATTGACAAAGATTCAGAGCTGTAATACATTGTAAAGAGGAATGGCAGTTTCTCTCAATAGTCCTTTTATCTTTGAAAAGAGCACAGACTGTCCTATTAGCTGTGTTAGGGAAAGAAAAGGCCAAAATTGATTTGTGGTGCTGGTACTTTTGGCATGTTTAAAGTTATGGGGTGTGAAAGTTAAAATGAGGTAATAGCCTGATGGGCTGCTAAACACTTAAGTTCTCATATGACTACTTCTGGATTTAACCCTGTTTGGAGAAACCTTGGCAATTGTGCAGCCTTACTGAAAATTAAAGCTGTTTCTTGTTGCAGAGAACATGGTAAAGAAGGCCCTTATTCAGTTTCAGATAAATGTGGGGTGGTGGACAACAGGCCTGACCTGAGTTGTTAATATATTTCTTCTCTCTAACATCTTTCCTGCTCCTGTTAAGGCGCATGTGACATTGAAGTTCATTTCGGTAGTTTGTATGACTCCCTTCATTGCAAAGCTGCTGGCACCTATTCTCAGTGAAGGTTTGGTTACTGAACAGGATGTAAGAGGGAAGCCAGTAAGCATGACTGGCCACACCCCATACCCCCTAAGTGAAAGAATGCTGAGAATGGGCATACCAGACATACTGAAGGAAGAATTGCATTTCATACCTAAGATATCTGCTGTTGTTTAGGCACAAACTAATAAGTAGTAATGCCTTGCATCCAGTTTTATGTGAAAACTTCCTTTAAAGCTGCTTCAGGAATGTGTTTCAACAAATCACATATATTAATTACAGTATAAAAAGAACTGTACTCCATCCAGAAAAAATATAATTGCAAATAGTTCTAAGATGTTTACCTAACTTCTGTTTTAACTATGGGGATTACATTCACTATTTATTTGCTCTGTTTGTCTCCAGCTACAGGATAGCAGACTCCCATTAGAAAACCTTTTGATATATTGATACCCAATACATGTTATTTATAGCTCCCACTCTAATGGAATATACAGACATTGGTTCTCTATATGTTCCTTGTTGTGTCACCCTTTTCCCCCAGGTTGATTAGAGAAAGACACATAAGTAGAACAATAGAATTTATCTATGACATTCTACCTGGTTCAGAATCAATAAGCCTGTAATTTAATAAACAAGGGTGTAAATCTTTACATTTATTTTGCATTTACCAATAAGAATAGAAGGTAGATTTAGATGGGAATATTGGATTAATATTTAGCAGGGTGCAATGAGGAGGAGACTAGTTCTTAAAAAAAATGGATTTTTTGTTTTTACAAAAGACTTCAGCATTGCATGAAGAACATTCATGAATGCTCCTGGAATTTAATCAAACATATTCCCTTTGAGTTTCATATTACTGCTCAGGAATTTGAGTCTCATTAATGATCAGTACTCAAATTTGCCAGCTACTTTGTGTGATAATTTTAGTTAGGTCTCAGTTTTCTGCTGGTTTGAATAGGCTATATATTCCACCTTTCCTACTGGTTCCACAACTGCGCACCCTCCATTGCAAAATATAATAGATCAACATCAGCTCCAAAAATGGTGGTGGAGCCAATAATAGCTTTGTATGAGAACTGCAAAAATTCATAATGATTATAAAAATTAACAAAAACAATTTATTACCTCTCTGCTCCATTAGCTATGAATTCATAACATTAATAACATATACACTATATTTGGATGAGAATTAAAAAATATGCAGATATAGAGCACGCCAAACATCAGTGGAGGAAATAGTAAATTCATTGCAGGAAATTCAGGTCAGGTGACATCATAAGTTGTGAGTCTGAAGCTTGAACTGTGTATAATCTTGATCTCAACCACAGATTGAGATTAATGCCTTGAAATCTGCCTTAGTTTATTATTTTGTCCATTCTGAGTCCTTCTTACTTGTCACCAGTTATGTCATCCTCCACATGTTTGCTGACAGCAAAAGCGTGCACTGAAGGATTAGAAAGTCTGATTTAATTACTGAAAGTTTATCAAGTGATAATCCTCAAATTTGCAGGTGGTAACATAACCATTTAAAAAATTCTTCACTTCTGAAAGAAAATTTCATTAGAACAATAAATCCCATGACCAACACATTAACACCAGTTCAATAAATTATACATTATCCTCAGGGTGATAAGACAAAATAGAATGTGCAGAAATCAACTCCAGGAGGACAAGAATGCAAGCTACAATGTTAAATCTGTTTGTTATTAGAGAGAATGGTCACAGATTCTTTTCTCACCATGTCAGCAGTGCGAATGATGCAATGAATTACATCAGTACTGCAGCACAGTAAGATGGTTTGGGGGAATGTTTCTCAACAAGTACTGCTGCCTCTTCGTATGTTTTGTAAGGTATGAAATATTTCTCTGTTATTTTTCTTTTACAGGTGCAACAGATCTTGGCCCCTTCTCAGACCCCCGGCAGTTTGGGCTTTCTTCACTCACAGAAAGCCGTTTCTCCAATCCTCGAATGCACTACCCAGCCACCTTCACCTATACACCAACTCCAGTTACAACTGGCATGTCTCTAGGTATGTCTGCAGCTACACACTATCATACCTACTTGCCACCGCCTTATCCTGGCTCATCCCCAAACCAAAGTGGACACTTCCAAACCAGCAGTGCACCCTATCTCTACTATGGTACCTCTTCTGGATCTTATCAATTCTCCATGGTGGCAGGGGGAGAACGCTCACCCTCCAGAATGCTGCCACCTTGTACCAGTGCATCAACTGGCAGTACACTTCTTAATCCGAATCTGCCCAACCAAAATGATGGTGTAGATGCTGATGGTAGCCATAGCAATTCTCCCACTGTGTTGACTTCCACTGGAAGGATTGATGAGTCTGTCTGGAGACCATACTGACTCTTTGGTTCTATAAGAAAACAGAACAGCAGCTTGGAAAAGAACATTATCATTTAAACAGTGCCTATTGTACAGTTTTTAACTGGAAGAAAATCTTATGATGTGACTGTTTAGTGAAAGAACTAGTACAGTATTTCAGGACATTTCTGTACAGTTCAACATATGCACATGACTTTGGCTATTTTTAAGTCCGTCCCCCCCACCCACCTCCTCCAGTGAATGAACTTAGCATCTTATCCAAATACATGAAGTCCTGACTGCACAGCGAAGGAAATGTTGTTTGAGAAAGATGGGCCTTCCAAGAAGTGGCAGAGTGCAAATTGCAGTAATTATTGAAACAATGTTGAAAGTAGCAAAAAAAAAGTGGCTTAAAAACAAACTCTAAGCTTGAAGATGAAAAGTCCCAGAAACTATAACCACCCACTTTAACTTTTCTTTTTATAAATTGTCTGTGAGAAAAACTGGCTCACAATTAGAGAAAAGTAAATGTATGCATTTAGTTGTAACTATGCATAAAGGGGCAGAATTTTTCTTTTTCAAATACATTTCTTGAGGAATACCCTTTAAATGTAAATAGAGAGAAGTTGTTTTTATGACCATTTATGTAAGCATTTCTGTTAATTGAATGTTTACTACAGATTTCAAGAGGAGTTTCTGTTTTCTTGAAATGGTTTATGCATACAATAAAATTGCTTTTCAGTTTCAAAGGAGGTTTATCCCATCTGACTTGGAGCAATTTTATTCCACTATGTTGTTTCATTTGAATATTGTTTACTCATTAATTGAATGGCTCCTTGATGTTGACATACAGACATTAAAATGGTAATGTCTACTTTGGCATCATTATACTATAGTATCTGTAGTTGTCTGTGTACTTGAGAAGCAATGGCAATAGTTAATGATATCATAATATTCAAACTCAAATGGGTTACTTTAATTAAATGGTATTTTCCCCTGAAATTAGAATCCTCAAATTAGTTAATAACTAAATATCTGTGCATCCATAAGGAGAGTAGCATGATGGAAATAGGAATATTGTTGGTAGTTCATGCAGTAGCTTTGGGAGTACTGATTTTTTATCACCTATTCCACTTGAGTCTAGTTCCCTTAAAATTGATACAGTATATATCTTGCTGTAGAAATAAAATTTCTTTGAGGAACAAACAGCAATATTTTACTTAAAAGTATGTATTGGATGAAATATCCTTACAGAGCTGACGTTTGGAAGGTTTTTTCAAAGGAATATCCACACATTGCTGTATAACAGCTCTATATCTAATCACACATCCGGAGCTCTGTTTATGAATATAAGAATAAAAACCCACTTTTGCCATTTGCCCTAAATTTAACTCACAAGGAATCACAATTCAAAATCCCTTTAATCAGGGAATTAAAACCACATCTCATTGCTCAATGCCAGCAGTCAAAATAACATGATTTTAGAGTTACTGTTTCCTTTAAACAATTAGTTCCACAATGAAAACAAAAAAAAGCACAGAAAATACAGTTTATGTTCCATCTATTTCCCCTCTTGGTCTGTAGTAATGAAGGTGATTTGATGCTCATTCCAACTTTCTTTTAAGAAGCAATGATCAAACAGAGAGAACAATGTTTCATACACTCGACCACACACAATTACATATGTATAGGCATAAGTTTTTATGTGAATGTTTAAGTTTGAATATATGTGGCTCTGATAACACTGAGAAAGAAAAGCCTACAAATAAAAACAAATTTGAAATGAGTACAGTTGAAAATGTACAGCAAGCCTAGACATCAGCAGTATTGGAATTATATTTTAAATAAGAATATCTTGTCATTTGTTACATGATTATTTTGACAGAGGTGCTACCATTGAGGTAATTAATCTAGTTTTCAGACTCAGAAGCATTGTCCAGATAAACAGAATCGAACTTCAGACCATTCATTGTTATTATGAAGTGTAGTTAACACTTAAATGTCTGTTTTGATTCATAGAATTACAGCAACCTTAAAATTTATTGGTGATATAACTTTAGGCAAAGCTAGTTTGTGTTCAAGCACTACTAGAAATTAAACAAAATATGCAAATAGTGATTCACCAGCACTTCAGAAGTGTTTCATTGGCCATAAAGCACTTAGGGATGTCCCGAGGCCTGAACACTCTTTTTATTATCATGCTGAAGTAAGACTTATATTGACTCAACTCTTTTAAGTGCAACTAGTATGTGTATGGAGAACCCACCATATATTAAAGTAATCCAGGTACTTGATATATTAAAATTGCCATGCCTTTAAATCTTAGAAAGATTACACATGGAAATGTGTATTCTGTCTTTGTAACATAAAAAGCACAAAATACATGAGGTACATTAATGCAATATCTTATCCTAATGCTTCCTTAGTTTTGAATGCTTCATTCTATTCTGAGACTATTTTATGTATTAAATAAATGTTAAATATTTTTCAATATTTAGATATAGCAAGCTTTTTTTTACTGTAATATTTTCTTGTGTGAAGCATGCTTTTGTGGACCCAAGGTTCTATTTACATTAAAGCTGGACAACTTTATTGATATTATTTATTGCAAGTGGTAGCTTGAAGCAAACCACCAGTCTACATTTATATATCTGTACAGGTAATGAGTTCGATAGTTTTCAGCAGCATTTAAAAAAGCAGGTGTCAGGTTACACAACTCAAGGTTGAACTAATCAAGTCTTACTGCCAGTGCAAGCTGTTACCTATTTAATAAAAGGTACTTTATTTGTTTAATGTAATTTTTATTGCTAAGGTGGATTTTCAAAGATTTAAATATGTGTTTTTATATAAAGTGATTTTTTTTTAAAAGAACATTTTTTGTAGGATGTGATATTAGGGCTGCAGGCAGCAATTTTGGAACAAAATTTAAGATTTTGTACAGTCAAAAGCACATCCAACTAGATCCAGTATCCACCAGGTTAATGCAATAATTACTATACATTTTGGACATCATGCAAAATGTATACACCATTTTTTTCATTAGCAGCAGATTTTCCACTGCAGATGTGAACATTTTTTTAGGATTTCTGATAAGTTAGTTTTCTACGGTACCAACTTTTAACATGGACTATCAGAGAATCAGAGAAATTTAATGTGCAGAAGGAAGCAAAAAGTAACCTTGCTCTTGAGCCTCCGTCTGTAGTCCTGTAGGCTATGGCATATCAAATGTTTATCAAGGTACCTTTTAAGTGCAATGAGAGTTTCTGCCTCCACAATCCTTTCAGACACTATATCCCAGATCTTCATTATGAACAATCAAAAGAACTTCGCTCAAATTCCCCCTTAACTTTCTGCCAATCACTTTATATCAATGTCCCTGTTTATCACGGGATTATGTGATACCTGAGATGATTTAAAAATACAGTTGTTAATTGACTTCTTCAGATTGCCAAGTACTTGATCTCATTATATGGTGGTAGATAATTCAAGGTATTATATGACAGCAAATAAAAAATGAAGGGAGCTTCAAATCACTCGAGATGGACCATGCAATTAAAACTAATACTCCACATGTTACATGTATGTATAATATTACATTTAGATACAATCCAAAATTGCAGAAGTGATAAATTGGTTCCTTTACTGAGCAGATGTCATTCTGCCTAAGTTTTGGCAATAGCACTGAATATTAGAATATTTGTCTCTCCAATTTTCTCTTTCTGTTGATAGTGAGAAGTAATTATATCATTCAATGCAATGTCTTATTGGTTCATTAGTGTAGGAATTAAATATTATCAGACACAGAGTGAAAACCTGGTAGGGCAAATCAAAGCACAAGACTAAAGTACATCTGGTTTTGTGTTGGTGAAAAGATTAATCCGCTTTCCTCTAGATAACCAGGATTGGATACAGGGGTTGTTGTTATGGAGGCAGAAGAACTGATTCTTGCTGTAAATTGAAATATTTGCTGAGTACAGCAGTTCATATCAATAACTGATGAGCATAGCTGTGTCAAAAAGTGTTGAGTTTTTCCATTTGGCAATTGTACCACTAATGTAACTGGCCAGAACTGATGGCAAAAATAGGCTTTGGTTATAAATTGCATGCTGACTTGCTTCCAGTGAAAGCCATGTTAAAATTTGTTAAAATAACTGTTTAACATTATGAGAACAACACTCTTAAGATCAAGCATATTGAAAGGCACAGTGGTAGTTTTAACTAAAATGATTGAAATGAGACCAAGGTGAGCCTTGTCTATCTCTGATTTAGTAATGTCATCTTCAACCCTGGAATCTCTTAAGAACACAAAAAGGCTCTTTTTTTAATGTTAACAATCAGTTTATCATACAGTTCATATTTAGTATTCTTATAGTTTGAGATGTGAGACACAAAATGGAAATCCAAGCTTTCTAATGCAATTACCAGATAGGTAGTTGAGCTTCATGAGGAAAAAGAACACATTTTAATCTGTTCATATTTTTGTTTATGTAAAACAGACAAGATTCTGCAATTTTGATTTCAGTGGTATACTTGCACTTCAGCCTTTTATTTTTTGTTACTTTTTATATAAATATGAGCTTTTTTATTGCTGTTATTCAATAATTGCTTTGCACTGAGTATACTGTACAAATGCATTGTGTTTCCAAGCCATTGCCATCATTGATTATGAATCACTTTGCTACATCTTAAAAGGGAATAATGCTAAGGTAGTGGTTTTTGTATTACGAAGCCCACAAGATTCCTTACCTGGCATTTTGTCATGATTGTAACATTGATTTAAGTTCAAATTTCATTTTCAATAAAATGGCATTTTCTATTAATTCTGTATTAATGTTATTGACCATTTGAAGATACTGCAAAGGACATTTGACTGTGGGTTTAGAGCCATGGAATTCATACTTGCAATGGTTCATCTAGATAGAATTCCCTAACATAACCCTGGAAATATTATTTGGAATATTTGGCTGGAAAATTCAGCACCATGGTAGGTGATTTCTGGGCACTGTAGACATCATAGGTATTGTGCTTGACCTGCTGAGTATTTCCAGCACTTGTTTTATTTCAGATTTCCAACATCTGCAGTATTTTGCTTTACAATTTTGTTTGGGCTCCGAGATGCCACACTCAGTTTAATGCTGCTTTGCTGGACAAGGGCATTAACTCTTACCACACATCTGCAAGTTAGCTCTTGCACTCTATGTTTGGAGCAAGGCTATAAAGAAGCCCAGTGCTGAATTGGCCTGGTGAAGCACAAACTGAGAGCCAGTTTGCTACATGATTCCATGACTCTGAGTATAAGGATATGCCCCTCTTGCAGCTCCACTGCTGAATCCAAGTGGGATCAGGGTCAGGACAAGAGTGAGTAAATTGATCTATCTGACAAGGTCATTTTACTACCTGTGTATCTTAGGTCCTTATTGAAGGGGCAACACTGAAAAGCCATTTCATAAGATATCAATGCCGCTTACAGAAAAATATCCACACCCCTGCTATAATGACTACTCACTAAATGTAGCCTGCATTGAGGAACCTAGCATAGGACTTCCCTCCCCCAATAATGCCCCTTGTGACAAAGGGGTTTTTGCTTAAGGTGGAGGAGGTCTGCCTTAAACAAAGTTCTGCAGCTGCAGGAATGCAGGCTGGGAAGTCCCATTGTCCAGTTTCCTACCCAATTCCTGCCCAGAAACGTGCCACATTTCCATGGAAATTCAAAATCGTCTACCTAAGGAACGTCCTTTGTTCAAGTTTTAGTTCTGTTGCTAAGCTTCATCCTCTTGGTTTCATATTCAATTTCATACAAAATAAGTCTTAAAGCCAGAATTTGGATATTTGTTAATGTCCCTAATAACACTAAGTACATCTTTGAAATAAACATTTGAAAGGAAACTCTGAGGAAGCAGTACTTTGTGCCAGCTTCAAGTGAAATATTACCTTTCTTTCATGGCACAAACATTTTCTTTGACTCTTAAATGTTTGGTTTAAATCATGAAACAAATTTCTGAATACCTGACTTGATTCATTATAATTCTATGGAAAACTTGTTCAGAGCTTTCAAATTTTCTGCTTGTTAAAACTATCCTATTCAGTAAGACTGAGAGACCATTGATCTTGTTCAATTCAGTGTTTCATCCCAATTCACATTTTATTTGTATGACTTAAATGTCATTTTATTCATAGATTTATGAAATCCATTACATATATTAATTTCAGGGGCTGAATTTAGAATTTTTTTTATTTTAGAAGCACAATTCAGCCCCTTAAATTTCAAACAGCAATTTCTTTCCCATTTCCAATACTTCTAATAAATGGTAGTGTTCAAAGAAAATACACATTTTTATAATGCCCCTATGGTTGCACATGGCAGTGTCCAGGGTACACACTTCAATTCATGAAGACTCTCGAGCAACACTAGAGAATTTGCAACTCTTAATTCCTCAGACCTTCCTGCACCTGCAGCAACATAACATTGTGGAAACTTTAGGCATAGGGCAAGAGGTCCACATTTCAAAGAATCTTTTTCAGAAAGTTGAAGAAGAATGCCTTGCATTTAATTGCACTAAGCAATCTGACCTGCCACCAGAATTTGTTCCTTTTCCCTCACCTCCTTGCTAATCCCACAGCCATGTCTGTCGATCCCAGCACCCACTAAGGCTTCTGTACTGTGATACTTCCATGAGGAGCTGCTGTCAAAAGCTTTTCACTGATTTTTAAGGTATGGTAGTTTAATAAAAATATAGATGGGTTCAACTCATTAACAATTACAATTATTTAAGAAATAATTAAACATTTAAAAAGTCAGTTCAAACTGAGTGAAATAAAAAACTTAACCTGAACATAACTTTTTGATGAATATTTGCAACCCTAATTGAATGAAAGGATTGTTGTGAGTATGTTACACTTGGCATCAGCATAAAGCATCTGACCCTTCAGCTCGGCACAACTCCGAACTGCTGCAGGACACTTTGACCTGCAGTGCATCTCCAATGTCCATGTTGCAGGGCACAGATGCAAAAATCAATTTAACATCAGAGGGTGTATGGTAGCAGTTCCCTGCAAAAATGTACGATATCAGAGATCAATCAAACCCCTGTTTTGTTACTCACCTATTCTGCTTGGTTGAGCAACTAGCAGTTCTTTACTGAGTCAGCTGCATTTACACTTCTGTTGAAATCAGTGGAGATTTGCTTAGTTCTGCTAAGGAATGGTGGGTGAGCTCCACCAATTTATCCCTCAGGTATTGAAGCTGAAGATTAGGTCCTCACATCTTCGAGGATGAACATGGCAGCATTAGGTTTTGGGTTGCCATTTCTGCTTGAACATCTTTCTGGGGGTTTCATTATATAAACACTTGACTCTATTTCAGACAAGCAACACTTTCGTTCCCATCTCCAATACTCTTATAACCAATAAATGGTGGTGTTCAAAGAAAATGAAAAATGCACATTTTTATGGTGTCCCTATGGTTGCTAAGGGCACAGCTCATCAATTCCTGGAAACTCTGGAACAACTCTAATCAATTCTACTACACCTGCTGCAACATAGTGTGAATGGCAACTTTGGGGATTGGCCATGAGATCCATATTTTAAGGAATATTTTTCAGAAAGCTGAAGCAGTAGAATGCCTTGCAATCAATTGTATCAAGCAAGATTAGCATTTTCAAATTCCCTCTCTGTCCTGTCATTTCAAATTCCCGGCATTATTAAGGCACACTTAATATGAAACACATGTGATGACATTTGCTTACATATTACATATGCCTGTGTATTTTATAGCCTCAGTCGCTTGTGGTGAAGAAGTCCCAGATGAGGCAAGGCCTGTGAGCCGGCAATATAATGGCTCTCTGCCTGATTTTCTGCTTCTGCCTGTTGAAGTTATGCCAGGGATTGTTTCACAAAGTACAATTTGTTCTCTTTGGTTTTAGCTTTGCCTACAAAAGAGCAAATTTATATATGGATACAACAACTGTAGTACTGAATTGATCTGAGTTTCCAAGTTCAGCACCATTATTATATCATAGGTGAGCATTGAAGAACATTACCTGCCCATTTGTCACCTGTGGTAACTTAAAGTGACATTGCTTCAGCACTGGCTAAAAATCGGCAGCATTTAGAATGCTGGACAGCAGCCTGGACAACCAAGAGTTGCAGAAGCAGCAGATGCCCCATTTTTCAGAAAGAGCAGAAGCAGAAAAAATTGCATTTCAGAGGGTCCCCAGACGAATGGGACAGAGTAAACAGCAGGAAATAATTCAGTTATTTCAAAGATTGCTCCAAATTTGGCTAACTCTTTTCTTTTAGATTGGCTGATATCCTTCTGTAAAATGCTCCAGATGATCCAGAAACCAAGGTTTCACTTTATCTCTTCCACGTAAGGATTTGAGAACCTTGAATTCTCTGCTATCTCAGAGTGCACTACTGGGGTTGCCAATCAAATTGAC
>JARFYF010000002.1:51897346-51911756 GCA_030265395.1 Rhina ancylostomus | reverse complement strand
TTTGGCGGAGACAGAGAACTTGGGGGAAAGGGATGGCATCCTTACAAGAGACAGGGTGGGAGGAAGTGTAGTCTAGGTAGCTGTGGGAGTCAGTGGGTTTATAGTAAATGTCAGTGGGTAGTTAGTCTCTTGAGATGGATCGGAGAGGTCCAGAAAAGGGAAAGAAGTGTCAGAAATGGCCTAAGTGAATTTGAAGGTGGGGCGGGCGTTAGTAGCAAAGTTGATATAATTAATGAGTTCTGCACAGCATCTGCAGTCTCTTGTGTTTCACTTTCAGATAACCAACCTTTACAGTTTACCCATTACAGATTCAAAATAGAATACAGTCCCGCATCTAAAGAGAAAATAAACATCGATTGTTTATTTCCCTCAATAGATGCTGCCTGACCTGCTGAGTTCCTCCAGCACTTTGTGTGTGTTACTCCCTGAAAATTATTTTTAGGGCACAAAGTACATTTGTAACTTGGATCCAGTAGTTACTTCGGCTAAGCAGCCAAGATGAATCTAGTATTACATTGCTGCTTTTCACAAAGATTTCGTTGTATTTGATTTTCATCCAAATTGATTCCCTTACAACAGCATGGTATAATTTTCACTCAGTTAAAAAATTACATTTGTGAAATTCTCTCTTTATATAACAGTTTAAAAGTTCTCCCTCTCCATCCAAGAGTTCTTAATGTCAAAAAAAGAGCAAAGACATAAAAGGAGCTGCTAACCGTTTGAACATCTCTTCACAAACTTTCAAAGATTTTACACATTGTCTGTTTCCTTCAAACATTACAAGCTGGATTCACATAGAATGACAAACTTCTTTCTCCAACCACAGCACATCTGAATAAACTGATAAAAATGCCAATTTTGCTCTTTAACATGGTGGAAAGAAGTTATGAATATACTGCAGTTTTCAAAGGGTCAGAAGAATACTGACTCTCCACAGACAATTCATCTGGTCTGAACGCAATCCAAACATTCTGAAGTGTAATCAACTACCATGGCACAATCAGATTATTCTTTGTTGCAAGAGTGTAACAGCTGATCTGATTAACTGCTTGCTGCTGTACTCTGGGATTTGAATGAATGAAGTGTGAATTGCTGAGGAGAGCTCAGAAGCAGTTGCCAGTCACTAACACTTTCCGCATGTTGGCAGATATGGAATTGTGGTCTGAAACCTTAACCCTCGGAGGACTTTGGTTGGGTGAGGCGCCAAGCTGTCCATGTGTCTAGTATTTTTTGCCATGTCAAAATATTTATACTCATTCTTCATTTGTCTTTTTGTAAAGGGACAGTATTCCTATTGTAGAACAACAGAGGCTGCAATTGATAAGAAACAGAACATGACAACCCTCTTTAAAATAAAGAACAAGTCCAACCAATGCTGAATACTGATCAAGAAAGCTAACAGAATATGGAACTTTATACCCAAGATAAAAGTTTGTAAGTTGAGGGAAGTCATAACCATATCATGCAATGTTCTGGGCAGACACTCCCTTGTACACAATGTCCACCTGTAGTCACCAAGGCACAAGGAAATGATCAAACTATGGAGAAATTGCAGGGTAAAAGCTAATCACATGAGAAAGAAAAATGTTTGTCCAATCCAGAAAATAGGGCTTGGGTGGATGCTAAAAGTGGGAGGTAGGTCAGCAGAGGCCAAGGAACCCAGCAAAGCTGGAGATGCAGAGCTCCAGCCAAATTTAACAGCAAGACTTTGTTACCTTTCTTTTCCTTCCTCCTCTTGTACAATGGATGAGCACATCAGTGGCAAAATCTGCAAAAGTAGGAGCCCATAACCTGAGATACTAGGATGGGTGGGGTGAGGTGGGCAGATATGTCGGGAGAGGTCAGACTCAATTCTGACAGAGCAAGAGAGAGAGTGTCAATTAGGATTTGGGAGGTTGGGGGGATGATGTAGGTTAGCAATCAGGGCAGCAAAGAGGGAGGTGGAGAGACAGAGAGATAGAAATGGAGAGAGAGAGACAGAAAGGGAAAGAGAGGGAGAGGGAGAGGGAGAGACAGGGATAAATAGAGAGAGAAAGAGATAAAGAAACAGACCCAAGGCTTCTTAGAAGAGTTGAGGGAAAGACCCCTGGCTAACAAGTAGCATTGTGGATCCTCCTGCTCCATTTCACTTCTGCGTCTCAACCACCAAAAATCATATAGCAACTGTAAAACATAAACTGGGTTCCCATTTTCACCTAGGTAGCACAGTTTAAATATGTTATTGAATGCAGGCTGGTGGCAAGTTACCCAGTTCTTCATTTGGGAAGACATTCTGGTGGGTTAACTAAAATCGGACAGATAGATACTTCCATCGCTAACAACCTGGGAGCTTATGCTCATACCCTGAGCTTGTCACAACCTTCAACTAATTGGCTAGACCAATGTATCCTTAACTATACCATGTCTAGACATGCTGAAATGTATTCACTTTATAATCACCATAGCTGGATTTACCATTGTTCCATAAAAACAAAAGTCAGCATTATTACAGGTGTACCAAATGATTTCAATGAGCTGGAATTCCATTTCTGGGCTAGCATCAGGCCATTGATTGGTTGTGAGCTCCCTGCCCAGGAACGATGTCAAGCTTGAAAACGAGATTAAGGAATTTTCCAACTCTGAATGACTTTTGGTCTTTGCACATGGTGAGCAACATAGGCCCAGATTTTCACTTTATATTTATGGTAAAACTATCAGCATTTGCCATCCATACCATAAAACTAAGAGCGAATTTGGGATTTCTGTGAATGTGCGATTTAACATGTAAAAGCCAAGGTTTCTGTCAGTGATGCAGCCCTCTTCTAAAGGTTTTGTAGCATTCTCTCTGCAATCAAGGTGTAATGGTTTTAATTTTATTTTATGATCAGTAAAATGTATAAAATATTAGCTAAAAGTCTTATATGCTGATTGCTGTTTATCAGAATTATTCAATGTGCTTGGATGTCATTTGGTTGAGAGTTTGATGACATCACAAGTGCTGTTTGCCAGGGATCCATTTGAGCTGTTGCCCAACAACATCCAATGTCAGGAAAGAACAGACCTTTAAACATAGAGATCACAAGACCCTTGTGGCCAACACCAAGCACCATTGCTGGCTACAGACAGGAAAATGTGAGCCACTGACACTCAGGAAAAAGCATAGAAGAGAATCAAATATTTTGCCTTGACTTAAGCTCACAAGCTTGAGAAAGAAATGCACAGAAGGAATTTAATTGAGGATTGAAAGTTACTGGAATGAGTGGACTCAAACAGCCGGGACAAGTTAGCTCAAATGCAACAGGATGGTGGTATTGTAGGACACATTTACAGAAGACCCAGACTGAGAATTAGTTGGAACTGTCTACTTTGAATCAAAATTTCTTCATCAGAAATGGGCAGAAAGCTTGTTCAGAGGCGGACATGATGAGCAGCTGCAGCCTGGAGGACTTTCACAGGCATTGATGAAAATTTAGGTTAGATGCCAGAAAATATTTTCTCAGGAGGTTCCTGCGGTAAAGTTTTGCCTTCACTACCAGATACAGAAGTCACCTGATTTTTGTTCCACTGACATATATTGGATGAAGATCATACTCATTCTCCAATGTTGCCAATCTATTAAATTGCATTACCTATTGGAGAGTCAAGACAAAAGTTATCCCTTTGCCTTCTCAAACATATCAGTTGAAGGCTGTGGATCTACCTGAAAGAAGACACTTATAGTTATTGCTAATGGACACAATTTACAGAAGTGCAGACTCCTGGAGCTTTGCAAAATTTTCTTAGGAAGTGATAATGAATTACAGAGATTTTTCCAAGGATGGCCAAGACTTCTACTCTGTTTCTCCTCTCACATCCACTGCAAGGTTAAAGGTCCTTGGTTCCCTTAATATCTGAAAACTTCCAATCTCTTTACAAGCTTAATCTTTTTACTTTATGTGATACTGTTCTATAGCACATTCCTTTTTCCTCATTATCTTTTTAAAGAAATGTCAAGAGCAGTTCTCAGTGAGTCAAGACTTGTATCTTTACATCACTTTTGCTGGGATCCAGTGATAAATTGTTTCTGAAACAAGGCCACAGTCTCTTGCCTTTCTTCACTAAATGCTGGGACTTCATTATCCTCTGTTGGGTTCCAGGCTCAAAATTCACTGTACCCCTCACTTTTACATTTGTTATAGTCAATGATCAATTAAAAGTGGACTATCCCAATTACATTGGTGTAAAATTTATAAAGAGCAAATTGAACTATGCATGCCATCAAATTGATTTATTCCAAAACAGAACTTACAAAACTGGAAAGCTAAATCATTTATGTACAAATTTAAATTTAGTATCAGTATTAAAATGAATTATAACTGCATCAACTTACATTTTCTTCCTACTGGATTTTCTGTCACATCCTAGCTCATGTCTATTTCTACGTCTCTCTTAAACCAGTAGACATTTATTTGACAGCTATTCCTTCCCTGGTCGGAGTGTTTTGTTTTTTCTGGACAGAAAGATATAAGAGAATGCCAATGGTAATTTATCTTCTGGATAATAACTGAAGTGTCAGATGATGTTCATGAGTCACAAGCAATGCAGTAACTACATAATATGACAGTCCAATGGACAAGTTCTGGTCATTAAATAAAATTGTTTAAAAGAAATCTCTCGCTTCATAGCCCTGCTGTTAGTTGGGGGACATGCATTTTGGAACCTACAGGAGTGGGTTTAATTTATTCTACCCAACAGAAACATGGTAGCATGACAATTATAACTGAATGGAGCACTCACACACTGAAGACCTGCATCAAACCCACCTTTTCACTATTAATCTGGTGAGTTGGCAAAGACTACCCACTCAGGATCCAAGTATGTGGCAGAGCCTGCAACATACTTCATAGTACAGGTTGGCCTTCCTATCAGATGCAGAGAGCAGGATGTGTATTTGGGATCAGAAGGGACCTAATTTGGTTGTTTCTTACTTCCCTAATGGACCAAAAGGCTTCTCCCTGTTACTTGATTTCCCTCCCCACTATTCTACCCCACAACTCCCCAAACCCTCTCACTACATTTTAGCTTCTTGCAACTGCTTATTCCTTCAATGATGGTTGATGGCTTCCTGTCTGCTCCCACTTTCCACGCAGCTGTCACTTCCTTCCTGTTTTGTGCAGGCAACTGGCTCAGAGAAAGAAGATGAGGGCTTGGGATTAGAGTTGCTCACTTTCCTTTCAGATTTGTGCCTGATTAAAAAGATTCCAGCCTTTTTGCAGGTTTGCTATCAAAGGTTCTGTCCATGTAACAATTGAGTCAGTTTGAGCTATGAGGAGGGATGTTGATTTGATAAGAAAGCTTATAGGGAGAATATTGGCAAGGGAAGAATCATTCCTGTCTGTTTCAAATATTGCCAAACATTTGTCATAACCAAGAAATGTTACACCATCTCCTGTTCAACCATATCTACTCTGGAAATACTTCAGTCTTAGTGGTGATCTGCTTGATTGGCTTTGGACCTTTCTTGGACCAAGTTTTCTTAATTATGCTAATAGTAACAACACAACAAAAATAATTTATTATAATGTGAATCCATTCAAGAAGAGCAACTGCTCTAGATAAAACAATCACTCTCATATATAAACATAATACCAATCTTTCAGTTCTCAGACATAATAAATGGAAAAAGGACATGTTTATGAATATGTCTTTCATGAACTTAAAAGAAAATATTCACAATCCATCCTTATTACTGTTGCATAGGGCCTTGGTGTGGCCATATCTAGAGTATTGTGTTCAGTTCAGGTCTCCCAACCTAAAAATGTCTATACTTGCCATAAAGGAAATGCAGCTAAAATTCACCAGCTACTTTTTGGCATGGTGGGTCTGCCAAATAATAATAGATAGGGTTTCGAAGAATGGGAAGTGACTTCATTGATGCACAAATTCATCGAGAGTTCCATTGGGTGATTACAGGGAGGACATTTCACTTGGCTGAGGAATCTGGAACCTGAGTTTGAAGGGAGATAGGGGGAAAGAATACTTTGCATCAATTCTTTAACTGAGAACTGCTGCCATTTTATCTGTAAATAAGGAGACAGGAGTGATGTAAGATCTGATTAAGAGATACCTGTGAGTGTGTCCTCAAAATGGATAAGTCACACAAGTGGGATGCATTCTAGGTTATTGAGGGAAATAAGATGGGAAGTTATGAGATCTTAACCCAAATCTCCTGATCACCTTTGCCACTGGGCGCAGTGACTGCCAATTTTACACCCTTCGTTCAAAAAAGGGAGAAGCAAAACCAGAAATTGCAGGCCACACAGCAGTAGGAAATTAGACAACCCAGAACAAAATTAATTGGCATTTCAAAAACAATGGGTCAATTCGAGCAACTTGTTCTTTGATTAGGATAATGTCGTCATGTACAGCTTTTGGTGAAATACCAGGTAATAAAGCTATTGGAAAAATTGATGTTTTTGGAATCAAAGAGACGATGGTAGAATGGCAATAGAAAATGGTGGTGATCAGTTATTTACAGACTGGTGGCAATACCCAGTGGGTATCTACAAGGAAGCTGCCCCCAGCAGGGCCACTGCTTTTTTTTGAATATTAAGAGCAGAGTTTCAAATTTTCCAAATAATTTGGAATTCCAACAATGGTGAGAATGGTAAAAGACTTCAGGAGAACATAGGGAGACTGAAGAAATAGAAAGTATCTGATCAGTAAATTTCAATGCAACCAGGTATGATATGACACAATTTGGAAGCAAGAAAGAAGAACTTGCACAAATTAAATAGTTCAGTTTTGAAGTGGGTGCTGGAACAAAGAGACCTATGGGTGTATGTAGACTGTTCATTTTTTGTGGTAGGGCAATTCAAGGAAATTATTAAAAACTCATATGGATTTATAAATATAGGCACAGAGTACAAAAACAACAAAGTTTTGATATATGTACATGACTCACCAGTTAGACATCAGCTGGATTATTATTTTTGATTTTGAACGCCACACTGTAGAAAGGATGTCGTGGTCCTGGAGAGTGTGCAGAATGGATTTATTGAGTGGTACCCGAATGAGGGGCTTCATTAGGTAGACAAACTGGAAGACTGTTTTCTGTTCCTCTTTAGAGCAGAGAAAGTAAAAGGAAAATTTAGCGGATGTGTTGGAAATTAGGGGTGCAGAGGGGTTGGAATTTTACCTTTAGTTGAAGTGTTGGAATGCATTCTGATGCAGGGTTCCAATCCGAAATGTCAACATTTCCTTTCCTCCCACAGATGCTGCTTGAGCCGTTGTGTTCCTCCAGCAGATCGTTTGTTGCTGTTGGGAATCAGGAACTGTTTGATCAAGGAAGTAAAGAGAAACTCTTTCCAGTTGAGAAGGTAAACAATGATGGAGGGACTGAATGTTCAGTGTGATTGATGGAGTGCCAATCAACCAGGCTGCTTTATCCTGGGTAGTGTTGAGCTTCTTGTGTGTTGTTGGAGCTCCACTTATCCAATGCAAGTGGAGGATATTCCATCACAATCCTGGCTTCAGGATTGCACTCGATGAAAAGTCTCCGTGGAGTCAGGAGGTGCAGGATACCCTGCATTTGATCTGCTTTTGATATTGACCCCATGATGCATATGAAAATCACTTTCACGGTTCTGATGAAGGGTTATTGATCTGAAACTTTAACTCTGCATCTCTTTCCACAGATGCTGCCTGACCTGCCGAGTGTATCCAGTATTTTCTCTTTTTATTCCATGACATTTATGTTGGGGATTTAGTAATGATAAAACTAGTGAATGTCAAGGGTTAGACTCACTCTTGTAGAGGTACTTATTGCTTGGCACTTGTATGGTATTAATATTATTTGTCATTTATCTGCTCCTGCCTGCCCTGAGGAACTACTGCAGTGATGTTCTGTAGTTATTTGCCTGCCAGTTCTTGAAGGAAGACAGGTCACTGTGGTAATGGGATAATGTGATATCACTATCTCAAAGGGACAAAACAGATACAGATGGCTTTTTGTGTTGTGCTGTATTATGATTCTATCATGAAACTATAATGCTGTCCACAATCATGGCATGAAAAAATTAGGCTGCCAGTTGATTCTTTAGCTGTGAAGAGGTAATACTCTTCCTGCCTATACTGAAGGGTAGATCCATGAAACTGGAGCATTTGGAGTTAATTTCAGAAACGTGTGAATCCAAATTGTTGTGGCACATTCAAAATATTTTCATTATATTTGGGACACCCTTGCTCCTGACAGTGTGCTGCATCTTTACCTTCAATAAAATTACACATCAACTTTCTTCATCAAATTAAAGTCAGGCATTAAGCAGTTTTAAAAGAAGTCAAAAGCACATTCTGTCTAGTTAAAATTGAGTTGGGCTTGAAAATGAAAATCTGGATCAAAAACGTTGTTAGGCTGGCTATGTGTGAGTTCTTTGTTATGAGGGTACATATGTGTTACTGAAATAGTATTGTTTTTGGACAATGTGAAAAAAGTTAACAATGAACAAGGAAGCTATCATCTTAAATATGCTTTTAGAGTGAGTTATTCAAAAACAAATTAAAATGAAAGAGCACAAGCAGGTTTTCTTTGGAGTCAATTGAATGAGTAGGAGCAGGAAGTAGGCAGGGAATTACAAAGCTTGTAATTAGAGATTATATTATGGTGTACAGTTGAGTAAATCACTTATTCAAAATCTCATGTGCACTAAATGTAAGGGCCAATTATGGTTCAATCTTTCCCTTTGCAATCACTGAGAGATGAGAAAGCAATGACACAACAGCCATGTGGGATAACAAAAATACCAAACACATGAATTCACGGTGAGAGGATGAGCAAGTCCATCAAACAATACATTCCCTCCAGTTCACTTCCACGGTAGCACACAGCCGCCCCCACACCAACACTTCCTGTCAAGCTCAAAGAATGCCAAGTTCCACTTGAGCAAACACTCCAATTAATCACTGGAAAACACCAGTTGATAAACTGCTGATTTTGCCAGCAGTGACCAATGCTCTTTAACACTCCCTAATTATCATTTACTATGTAGGCTGTCAACTCTCTCATGCTGTTAAACACCACCCTCTGCTGGCAGTTATTGTTTGTCATTGACTCTTGGGATGGTGAAATAATTAATTTTATATTTATTACCTCAGAAAATGCATCAAGATAAATACATTGTTGGCACTTGAGAAACTCTGTCCTGTCCTGAGGTTTAAGCTTTAATTCCAATCCTGGTGCTCCAGGGAACCTGCCTCCACTTTGGCTGGGTGTCAGGGTTCAGTTCTCATCCAAAAGTTACTTCTCACCAGTAGTGAGTGGGGCTGACATCTCTTCCTGCCCAGCCCCTTTACAGACATTCATATCCACAATAATCACTTGCATTTACTTTTATATAAGTCCTCACTGAAAGCAGCATGACACTTCTTCAGAACTTTCTGGGGAACTTCTCTTTATACCAGTTTCAACCATCATAGACCATTCAGCCCAGCCCGCCCATGCTGGTTGGTAGAGAGCTAGACCACCTTCCTGAATGGTCTGTGGCCCCACAGGTCAGCTTCCACAGAAGAAAAAGTGTTAAAAAGACAAAATGTAAGACCTTTTATCCACATGCATGCAGTAAGGATGGATAAATTAATGACACAAGTAGAAATAACTGGGTATAATCTTTTAGAGAAAAGTTTTAGAAAAGCTAGGTAGAATAGAAGAAATAAGAGTGATAGTCCTGATTTTCAAGGAAGGGATAAGGCAGCAGGGGTAGAATCTTAGCTCAGAAGATCAAGAAGTAGAATCAGTTTGGGGGGGGGGAGCTATGAAACAGGAAGAGGCAGACAACACTGATGGGAGTTGTAGGTAGGACCCCAAATAGTAATGGTAATGCAGGGCTCTACATAAATCAATGAATTAGTACTCTCTGCAACAAGGATAATACAATAATCAAGGGGGATCTTAATCTACAGACAGATCAGTAAACCAGCAGTAATCGCACAGGAGATGATTCTCTGGAGTATATAACTGCTACTTCTCTAGATCAGTATGTGGAGAAACCCATAAGGGAACAGATTATTTCAGACCTAGTCTTGTGTAATGAGAAAGGGTTAATTGATGATCTGGTAATTTAGATTTCATTTTGGAAAGAGTGAGCAAGAAATGATAGAAATTTATAGAAGGATTAAAAAAAATGTAATTCATTCTGAGTCGAGGGTCTTAAATCTGGTTAAAGCAAAATTCAGATGGTTCTTGAGTATTGGGAAACTACATTAAAAAGTAAATGAGCAATAACTAACATATAAAGAATTAATACACAGTTTACAACAAATAAATTTAAGGAACAAAAACCTTTTGAACATAGTGGTCCTGTCAGGACTAGCAAGAGAAGTTAAACATAACATTCAATCAAAGGAAAAGGCTTATAATGTTGCCGAGAAGACCAGTTAGCTGAAGGATTGGGTTAATTTCAGAATTCAGCAAAGGAAAACCAAGAAATTGATGAGGAAAAGGAAAGTAAAATACTTAAAGCTGACTGTAGAAGCTTTGACTGAGATGTAAAAAGGAAAACAATAGTAAAAGTTAATGAGGCTCTCTCACAGAGAGAAACAGAGAAATTATATTGGAGAATAAGGATTACCAAAGTTAAATTAACTGTCTGTAATTATTTGGTTTATTCCTACCTTCCTTTTCAAGCACTGAAACATGTCTTCCCATCTTCTGGTACCATATCTATAGGGCAGGGAGGATTCAGTAACTGTGGTAACAGCTTCCACTATTTCCTCACTTGCTTCTTTTCACAGTCTGAGATATATTTCACATGGATCTGGTGATTTATCCATTTTTCAAAGATGATAAACATCTTCACCCTTACTCTTCTTCCATGATTAACCCAGCCAATATTTCACACATTGGCGCAAAACCCCCTTCTGTGAAGACAATCTGCCTCCCCAACCCCACCCCCCCACACACGTTACCTTTCTCATTCCTAATAGGCCCTACTGTTTCTTCTTATCTTCTTGCTGTTTATGTACTTATAAAACATCTTTGGATTCTTTTAGATTTGACCTGCCTGTATTTTTTAATGCTTTCTCTTTGCTTTTCTAATTGCTATTTTAATTACACTCCTGCACTTTCTATGTTGTTCCAAGCTTTCTGTGATAAGCTTTAGGTCTGATATCAGCTTCCTTTGTTGTCTTATCCTACTATTTATATATTATGCTCAAGAGCAGTCCCACTCTTTTTCTTTGTGGGAACATGTTTACCCTGAACCACTTCAATTTCCTTCTTAAATGCCTCCCATTTTTCCAAGGCCAATTAACTTTCAAGTAGCTGTTTCCAACCACTTTTGATAAATCACTTCTCAGTCTAGTACAATTGGCCTTATCCCAGGTTGACACCTTTTCTCCTATTTTGTCTTTGATCATTTCCTTAACTATTCTAAATCTCTCTGAATTATGCTCACTGCCACAAAAATGCCATCCCACTGATACTCCTTCCCCCTGCCCAGCTTCATTCACGAAAATAAAGTCCAGAATTGATCCCTACATTGTTGGTCTTGCCAATAAAGATCTCTTGAATGGAATTCCAGAATCCTGCGCCTTCTGTCTCTTTTACACTGTACTCCAGTTAATGTTAGGCTGATTGAAATTTCCCACTGTGACTGCCCAGTGTTTTTGTACTTGTCAGAGATTTACTGTTCTGACTCTCTGGGACTGTCAGGAGGTCCATAGTGCATTCCCAACAGAATGATTGCCCCTTGTTTGTCCTTTGATTCAATCCATATCACCTCAATTGATGATCTTTTATAACATTTCATCCCTTCTCACAGCTGTGATTGTTCATTTATCCAATATTGCCAACTGCCTCCCACCTATTTTATACCTGTCTCTATCTTGTCTGAAAACTCTATCACCAGGAACGTTAAGCTTCCAGTCTATCCCTCTTCACACCAGGTTTCCACTTGACGTATAATACCATGTTTCCATGTGTTTATCAGTGGCCACAACTCATCTACCTTATTGACCATTTAGGCAAGTAGCATTAGACATAGCCAACCCCTTGCTTTTCTATTCTTTTGCTTTCTATCTTTCAAAATTTCTCATTAATTCTTGACCTGTTTTTCTCCCAATCTGAATCTTTGATCCCATCCACCTACCTTTTGTTTAAACTCTCTCACACATAACACTGGGAAACATACCAACAAGAATATTGGTCCCAAGCCTGTAGAGGTACAATATGTTCAGATCACCCCTTCTCCAGGTACTTTCAAAAACTGTTAACATTGTTCTGGGTAATGAAAAAAATAGAAAATGACTTAATTTAAATATGTGAAAGGTAAAAACACTAACAAAAATTAAAAGCAGCAAAATAAATGGATGGACAGTCAATAGATAAATAAAGTATAATAACCTAATATCCTCCTAATATCCAGGTCAGGAAACCCTATTCAAAATAATGGATGCTCCACTACTCCACCAAGGTCTGATTGGCTTGCTATAGAAGAGGTAAATTCTCCAGTGTAATCCGGGAAATCCCACCAGGACCAGGCTTTTCCTTTGGACTCCATACAGAGTCTAGCATTAGGAGCACAGCATAGATGTAGCAGCATTTTTCACTTAGTACATCACAAGCTAACTGCGAATACACATATCCAGAAACTCCTTATGTTCCTTAGGGCAGGCACAGTAGTGTAGCAGTTAGTGTAATGCTGTTACAGTGCCAGCAACCCAGGTTCAATTCCGGCTGCTATCTGTAAGGACTTTGTACGTTCTCCCCATGTCTGCGTGGGTTTCCTCCAGGTGCTCCAGTTTCCTCCCACATTCAAGACATATGGGTTAGGAAATTGTAGGCATGCTATGTTGATGCTGGAAGCGTGGCAACACTTGCGGGCTGTCCCCAGAATATTCTTCACAAAGATACATTCCATTGTGTGTTTCGATGTACATTTGACTAATGAGAAATCTTATAAATCTTATCCTATGTGGGAGCAGCTGAACATTGACGGTTACTAACAGAACTGCTGACTATAGTGAGCACAATTGACCTATCTATTATCTATGAGACCCTGGTAACTATTTACAACTAGTTATCATTAATAGACCAACTTAACTGCATCGGAATCATTAATGTCTTCTAAATGCAATGACTCATATTGTGCATCTGTGGAGAATACTCAATGCTATATGAAATCAGAATTAAATATCTATCTCTACAGTGCGTCTCAAACTATTAAAGAGTACAATTTCGGTCACACCTACTTCCTGAGATTCATATTTGCTCTGCTAGAGTTAAAACCACAACATTCATTAGGAGATATTGAATCCGTGTTACATTGCTCTTGCAGAAAAAACCAATCACTATCAGAAATGCACCAGTTTGGAATCATCCATTCTGTGTTCAGTCAAGAGACAGTGTTACCATTCCTCTCAAAATCACAAATTAATTCAACTATCAGTGTGGAATAGAGATCATATGAGAAAAGGTTCTGAAAACTGTGTATAACCTAGGTAATCTTTGTTTAATGTTGAATTTCAAAATAACTATATAATAAATTGCATTGTCCAAAGATTTTCATGATATGGATTACAGTAAGCCTATGTATTTGTAATCTAGCAAAAGAAGTGAACATTTGTAAAATAGATCGAGTCTACACTTCATTCGATGTTTAAGGTATCCAAATGGTGGGAAGGAGGAAGTAAAAGAGAGGGTGTTGCAACTCTGGCTGTTGCATGGGAAGGTGCCTGAGAAGGTGAATGTGTTCTGTTGGAGATGGAAGAGGTTTGGAGGGCATGGTACCTTTGGGATGCTGAAAGTGAAGATGTGTGTAAAGATGGTATCACATAGAAGGCTGTGGGAGGAGAGAGGTTGAGAGAAGTGCAGGAATTGGAGCAGGAGCTGTTGAGAACCCAGTCATCCAGGGTGGAGAAGAAACCACAGTTGAGGAAAAATGAATGCACCTTGGAAGCATTGGTGTGGAAGATGCCTTCATCAGGAAATATGCAATAGAGCTGGAGAAACTAGAAGAAACATCTGGAGTAATTACAGCAAGCAGTGTGGGAGGAGGTGTGATTGAGATAGCCATGGGAGAATGGGCTTGTAACCTATCCTCTGACGTGGAGTTAGAGAAGCTATGACTGGGAAGAAAAGGGTCAGAAGTGGACCATACAAAAGGGAGCATGACAGAAATTGGCAACAAACGTGATGAAACATTTGAGTTCTTTCTAAGAGCAGGATGGTCATCAATATATTGGAAAAAGATGTAAGGAAGGATGCCTGAGTATGACTGAAACAAGGACTGTCAAAAGCATCTACAGATCCCTCAGAGAGACAGGGATAGGCATTTCCCATGTACAAGTCCTGCAATGCTGCCTTCCTCGTTGGGCCAGAAACGTATTAATGAAGAAAGTTCTTCTGATCATAATATGAACCTCCTGTCCCTCTTTTCCCCTTATATTATTGCTAACT
>JARFYF010000002.1:51832973-51843109 GCA_030265395.1 Rhina ancylostomus | reverse complement strand
CAGTGCTGCTCACTGATTTGCTTCTCAGAATAAAAAAGCAATACATTCAGTAAAATAACAAAATCTGCAATTTTAAGTTACTGCTTGGGATTCTTGTGCCTCACAACATTTTAATATGAAGTATCTATAAACAAATAGAGGAGTAATTTTGTTAATCGTTGTAGTTCATCTCAAGAAACATTGTAATTGCTCTCTGATTAAAATATTAGAAATCCAGACACAACCTTTTGTCAGCTGGCTCTGGAAAGGGTGCACTAACCACAAAGTGCAAATTGATAAGATCTTGAGGTTGGTGATGGAATAAAGTTTAAATTGTTAAGAATTCCAGAGCAGCCCTATAAATCACATTGAAATTCTTACCCCAACTTATCATTTATTCATTTGTAAATAAGTGACCACAAAAGAGACTTCTGTGACCTCCAACATTTTGATATTAAATATATAGTTAAAGCATAGTAACAAAAATCATAAATGTACATGGTTTACATCATGGTCCAAAACAAAAAATAGAACTCCACAAGAGCATTAGCTGTCTTACATTCACCAAAATAACATATGTAAATAATTACTTTTTTATATTATACAACTGCTCATTTGTTTACATCTTGGAGGTACTTAGTAATCTGCCTTGATCTGGCCTCTGGTAAATATGATGTATGTTGCAACAACCAGAAATAGATAAACAGGAAAAGCTATATACAGTGACATTAAGCTGAAGCTATTTTAAATGTATGGGAATTTCACTTCGCAATTTCCAAACATATATATGCTTGTACAAAAACAAGTAGGGCCTCAAGTCTCATCTTGGATTCTTTTATAGCCTGCCTGTTTATTTTTGTTTCTTTACTAATGTGAGGTGCAATATTTAAATTATGACTTAGTGCAGATAGACATTGATAGTTGGCATGACCATGATGTGCCAAGTGGCCTGTTTCTGTCTCTTATTTCTGTTTTGGATGATGATGGAAACCATGCACATTTACGGTTTTTGTTACTCTGCATTAACTGTTTTAATAGCAAAATTTGGGAGGTCATAAATGCCTCCTTCATGATCACTTATTTACAAATGAATAAATGATAATTGAATGACATATCATTGTGTAACCCATATGATCATATATGGCTTGAGACTCATTAAACAGAAAATAATAAAGAGATCCATAATTTGTTCAGAAATTAAACTCCAGTTTAATTGCATCAAAATAGATTGTGACCAATATTATTGTTTGTTTACATTATTTAATTCACATGGTTAACTTTTGTTAATGCGAAGGTATTCAAGTACCTATAGCTCCATAGAACATGTTGACAACAATTCTCTGCACTTGCATCATGGGATCTATCAGTAACCTGGTCTAAAAATAACCCAATAGCAGATTGATGAACTGCCCTCTTCAATTGGGAGAGAGTCACCTTTAACTCAGGAAGATGCCTGAAACATAATTGCACCTGGTACAGCATTTCAAACCCCTTTTCAAAGTTCTGGTGCTTAAATTAAACTATCAGCAAAAGAATTGGAAGCTCTCCTAAATTGCTCAGATCTGAAATGCTCCTGGTCTGATTCCCAGTCTGCATTGTTTTGACTGCAGTATTTTTCACCACCAACAGCTTTAACCACCCAACGCTGGAAAGGAGTTGTCAGTGCAAATTCTCAACCTCAGTATCTACCCAGTGACACTGGCTGGATATTGCACAACTGTGCATATGAGCAGGCACATAGTCAGGGTCCACAATGAAGCCTCAAAAATCTAATAAGTTGGGTGTGTTAGAAACAGGTGGAGGGGCCATGTAATTTTTAAAGATATGAATCCTAATATTCTTCCCCTGTTCTTCCTCTAAACTCATGACAACTAAAGACAGGGAAGGCACAAATAGCCAACAAACTCAGAATAATGGGTTGGCCATGTAGCCATTTTAATGAAGCTGCCTTTAGGCTTTACAGTGGATGGCTGTTGATCAGGTCACAAGAAATCCAAGGAACACGTAAGGTAGATGGAAGACTCTTTGCAGCTAGTAGATTCAGAGCTAGGAGGGGTGTGAGCGTTCCCTCAGTTCCTCAAGCTCACCTCCCTCAAAACATCTTGCAATTGTAAAGGCCTAATGTTAGGAACGGATCCCACTCCAGACCTCAGATTAGATTCATCGCCCCCCCACCAATCAATCAGACTAACTCCAGGCCAAAGACCAAAGACCAAAGACAAAAGGTACACCCTGGAGATAAGTACAACGTGCAGGGAAATCTAAATATCTAGGTTCCCAGTTCAAAGGCACATCCCACCCACACTTTCCCTTCCTTCCATCCACACCCAATATAAACTGCTCCATTAATGTCCAGGCTTAGTGTCAACTCTTGTATAAAGGACAGACACCGTGGTGAGTAAGGTGAGGTAGCTTGTACCTCTGAAACGATCTCATCAGGAATCAATCAGGGCAGATGGGACGAAAGCTGGAAATGTAAAGTACCACCAAGATCCTTTCTTTTATTTATATAAATAAGTCTTTATTACAAGACCATTATTTCGTAAATATGGAGATTAGCATCAGCAATTCCCTTCCATTTTTTGAAGAATAAACTCTCAGCAAACTGACAAAACTACACTCATTATATGGTAATACTTGCCATTACATGCAAGATAGCTTAATATCTGAAATAAGAGCAAGTGTATTTTGAAATTTTAATAAAAGAAAATCCATTCTCTGGCCTCAAAAGCCATTGCTAATATCCTTGTGAAAGGAGGTGAATTGGGGTAAAGTGTGCCTCACTGAAGGATTTTACTTGTACCGTTGGAACCACAAGCTGACCTTGATTTTCTCAAGCAAACAGTACCTCCACACAGTGATTTATTTGGACCAACTTGCCCAAATAGTTCATGACTAAAGGATTTTAAACTCATTCTGTAAACTAACACCATATAGTTTATTCTGAAATGATGCCTATGGGTTTCCCTGCCCCCCTTTGGAATAAGTTAGGGACTATAATTCTATGAGATTTGACGGAATACTATGCACCCTGAGGATTCTTTGTCTGCATTTGCATTTAACACAGCTGCACCCACAGGTGGTGTAACTCACTCAGCATTTTCTTCCTAGGTTCCAAGGAAAAGTAGCTATTTTCCTTTTATTAATGCCAAGACATGACCATTCTAAATCACCTACTTAATCGTGTTACACAATCCTCACACTAATGCAAAATTATCATTTTGTATCAATAGCACCCAATATTCTTTCCCATATCATTAAACAGCCACAGAGCTCTCTAGACAGGATATGGCAGGCACTTAACTCAGTTAAGAATTTAACATCATGCACAGAGACATTAAATGCCAGAGGATTGTTGAGAATCAACTATTATTAATCAGTAATCATTGTCTGGATTTTGGGCATATAATTCCAGATCTTTGGATTTTCTTGCTCCTTGTTGCTTTGTTTTAATTGATTATTAGTCAAGCAATTAAGTGCAAGTCTGGGCAAAAATCAGGCAAGAATTTCCAGATGGACATTCCTGCTGCAGATATACGTAGTCTCTGAGATGTGAGCAGGCCTCTGAAAGGAACTGTTACTCCACGGATTTAAGGCTTCTCATTGGAAGTATTGTGACCACTTGAGCCATTTTGGCTTGTATTATGCAAAAATATATAATTTATTAAAAAATCAACTTCAATTATGCGGAATGATCTTCCACGGTGCTGTCAACAGGGAATCAAGGCAAGAGGAGCCCTCAGGTTTAAAAAAAGTTACAGAGCAAGGACAGTTGTACTAATACAGGCTGATATAACCTGGTCTCCACTTCAATGACAAACGTTAAATATGAGTTTTAATATAATGGTTTGATTTATTACGATTTATAGTTTTACACGACACCATGGGAAGCAGAACAAAAATTACTTGGGGTGAGGATGAATGGTTAATGGTCAGCTGCCATGAGTAGAAAGAAGGATGAGGTTCCACATCCAGAGAATTGGAAAAAAAATTAAACAAACAAGACCTCAAAGTCATCTCTGGGATCCTACTGATGCCATGCGTAAGCGTGTCTAGGAACAGCAAGAACAGTACAGACCGACGAGTGGTTGAAGAGATGCCACAATAAGGATGGCTTCTGATTTCTGGGCCATTGCACCTTGTTCTGATGGAAGTGAGACCTCTATAAGTGATGCAGGTTGCCCTCATCAATGTGGGGATCAATATCCTTAGCATTTGTCAATTCTGTGGAGTGGTTGGCAGGGAATATTTCAGAACGATTGAAAGGAGGATGGAAATCAGGATGTGGTATTAGTAAAGTGAATCAAATCGATTTGCACAAAACATTGATTGAGACTTTCACAAGAGTTGTTGTTGGTAAGCTGCAGGCACAAATAGTCACATGGGATGAAGATGTTGTGGTAATAAGAGAGAACTAGATCCAAACAGGCACACCGATTTTTAGATGTTAAGGGAATCAACAGATACAGGTTCAGTGCAAAAAAGTGGAAATGAAGTAAAAGATCTGCCATAATCTTATTGAACGGTCTACTCTTGCATTTATTTCCTATATGTTCTTATGATTGGATACTATATGTTCCTGTACACAAAGTATTCAGGAAAGATAAGGAACAGAAGTCTGTGGCTTCAATGACTGAGGAGGACATTTCAATACTAAAAAGGATGGTTGACCTTTTAACAAATCCTTGCTTAATTGATGTTTTTTTAATGACGCAATAGATGAAGATAATAAGAGCAATAAATTGATGCTTTGAATGTAGAATTTCTAAAACCTTATGAGAAAGTGCCTTGGCATTAAGTTTATCAGTAAAATTGAAGGTCTTAGAATAAAACAGACAGTGGAATACAAAATTAGCTTAGGGGCAAGAACAAGTTGAGTTTTTGTTCTGGGCTGGAAAACATGCAAAGATGTTTCCCCAAAGTTGATGCCAGGATCACCGCTTTTCTTGGTGCTTGTTGATGAATTTATCTGGGATGTACAAAACACCACTTCAAAATTTGAAAAGGGCATAAAATTTAGAACAGCAAAGACAGAGATGGATACTGAGGATGTAGACAAGCTGGTGGAAAAGGTGGTCATATGGGTGAAATTAAATACAGGGAAGTGTGAACTGATATTTTGGTAGGAAGAAACAACAAAAACAAAAAAAAACACAAAAGGGCTGCAGAAACTGAGACCCACCCCCACCAAACATACATCTGAACAAAATTTGGAAATGATAGGATGAGAAATTGATTTAAAAACATGCAAGATCTGGGGCTTAAAAATAAGGGCAAGTAACGTAGATGAAAGGAGAATCCAGTTGAGCCTCTGTAAAACATCAAGTTAGCTGAAACCCAGGTACTAAGTTCATTTCTGGTCTCCATGTCATAAGATCAAGTGAATGAGGAATTTCAGTCGCGTGGATATACTGGAATGGGAATATTATTGTCACGTACTGAGGTACAGTGAAAATCTTGTCTTGCGTACTGTTCAAACAGATAAATTCATTACACAGTGCCTTGAGATAGTACAAGGTAAGACAATACAGAATGCAGAGCAAAGTGTCACAGCTAGTGAAAGTACAGTGCAGGTCGACAAAGTGAAAAGTCATAACAAGGTAGATTGTGAGGTCAAGAGTTTATCTTATAGTACTAGGGAACAGCAGGATAAGATGATGTCCTTGAGCCTGGTGGTATGTGCCTTCAGGCTTTTGTATCTTCTGCCTAATGGGAGAGAAGAGAGAATATTCTGGGTGGGTGGGGTCTTTGATTATGCTGACTGCTTTACCGAGGCAGTGAGAAGTATTCTGTGATGTGCTGGGCCGTGTTCACAACTCTCTGCTGCTTCTTGTGGTCCCAGGCAGAGCAGTTGCCAGACCAAGCCATGATGCATCCAGATAGGATGCTTTCTATGGTGCATCAATAAAAATTGGTGAGTGTCAAAGGGGACATGCCAAATTTCTTTAGCATCCTGAGGAAGTAGAGGCACTGGTGAGCTTTCCTGGCATGACGTCTATGTGGTTGGAGCAGGACAGGCTATTGGTGATCACTCCTAGGAACTTGAAGCTCTCAACCCTCTGGACCTCAGCACTGTCGATAAGTTGGGATATGCACAAGTTGGGATTGCATCCCTTGGAGCAGAGAAAGTTCAGAGATGATTTAGTAGTTCTCAAAATCAAATGTCTTAGGCAAAGTGAATGAAGAGAAAACATTTCAATTGGTCAAACTTCAGGAGCCTGAGGACACAGATAATACGTGACTGACAAAAGAAGCAGGTGACATGAAGAAATACATTGTGATGTAATGAGTAGCCATGACCTGAAATTCACTGCCTGAAATCCAGTGCAAAGAGATTCAAATGTCTCTTTCAGAGGGGAACTGGATGGATAATTGTCAGAGGAAAGAATTGCAGGGCTAGAGGAAGAATTGTAGTGGGACTGACTGGGTTATGTTTGCAGAGAGCAGGCACAGGCAAAGGCATAAAGAGCCTGTGGTAACCAAATTGGATCCCTTACCTGCCCTATAATCTCCATGGATGATCAGATAAAACTCCCGGGGAATGGAGAAAATAGCTATTGACACCATATTTCATCACATCAAAATGATCAAAGGACCATACAGAAATTACAAGATTATTAATATATTATGATGGGATTTATTTAGTTCAGAAGACAACATGGCCATTAAAAATCACTGCAAAATTCAAGAGGTTGCAGTTTAAAGTCTCATGAATCGAATGCACTTAGCGCAATACTTTATATTTTAACCGCCTTCTTCATAAACAGTCTCTTGGGATTGAAGATAACTTGTCTCCACTTTGGTTTTGTGTTTGTGTGGAGGTGCCCAATGAGGCCAATGTGGAAACTACAGAGTCTTCCATAGATGGGGCAAGTGGGTAGATTGTATGGTAGCCCACTTCTTCCACTGCTTAAATAGCCTATGATTCAATTGCTATTTTCCCCTTATTAAAAAACATATGTTTTTGAGATTTGAAATGTGATAGAAAACCAAGGTGTGATAGGCTCATGAGAGGTATTACATTTTAAATTATACAAATATTTCATTTGTTGAGATTAAACTTTTTAATTTCACTGGTTCAGAAGAGTTTTTTTTAAAAAAGACTCACTTCCAGAAGGAAACGTTAGCCCAAATATCTGATAACCATAGTTTTTTTTCTTCTGAAAGTATTTGAGATGAAGGGAATTAAAACTACTGGCACAATTTTTTTTTGTAATAACAGTGAGACTAATGGTGCTTGCAAGATTAACATGCACAAAATAGTCTATAAGTTGCCACCTGAGTTACACCACTCTTGGCATCTTGAGAATGAACTTTGAATATGTCATTAAACTATGTAAATGAGGAAGATACAAACTGAAGCTGCAAAAGTTAACTCCTGTTCATTCTAGCCAAGCCAACCAACATTTTAAACAATCCAATGAGTGTTAATTAGGACCAAAGAATTTCTCTGAGATTGAAAAACAAGTGTAGAATCTTATTCCATCAAGTTTTAAAGGGTGAAGATTTAAACAATTACTTTTTTTCTTCTCTCCCTTTTATTTCATTCTTAAACTTACCTTTCTCTCTAATTCACCTTCTGCACCTGATTTGATGTCAAATTTGTTCACTTGAATTAGTCTTTCCTAGCCTTGCAATGTTAATTTTATAGTGTTTCAGTCTGATTGTTCAAGGAGCTGTGTGTGCTCTTCATTTGGGTCCCAGCTGCCTTATTTCCTTTACTGCCATGTTATCAGCTCATATTTTCAGCATCTTGCCTTCCAAAATATTAAAACTTTAAACATTCAAAGGCATCTGATGACAGAAAGCATTGTGTCCTGCTTATTTGTATTATTTGGTCCAGTAATATCTTAAATATATTTCAAGAGTTCAGTTATTTTTAATCAGAAAGCTTTGAGGGCAGGAATTGGTGGCAATTAATACTAAACTGTTCCTGATTACCAGATTGTATAAAGTGATCACATTGTTCCTGTGGATGAACATCAAGAAATACTGCACCGTATGGAGGCAGTTATGAACAAACCACATGTCTAAAATTAGCCTTTGGTTTCATAAACTTCTTCCAGACCATCTTATGATATTTTTATGCTTTAAAGAGAGTTAGAGTCCATTTATGTGCCTGCAGACAGCTAATCAAAGTTTTAAAACAATTATACATTTGGAATGTGCATTTAAACTAGCAAAATCTGATTAAACAACTTCAGGGGAAAAAAATCAAGAGAGTCCACCTCATCTCTGAATATGGCTATCTGATATTTGAAACTGCAGTGGATCTAGATATTTTACACAACTAAATATTTAATACAACAGAAGTTCCATCACCTGTCTTGCATATAGAGAGACCTAGAGTGCAAACACAAGATTAACACCAATCATGGGGATAGATAATATACTATGTATTTCAAAAATGTAAATGAATGTATACTTGAAAATACAAGTTTTCAGGGTGATGGGGGAGATTGTAAGAGAGGAGGGCTAATTGAAAAAGTTCTTTCAAAGAAACAGTAGAGCACGATGGACTGAATAGCCTCATATGTTGTTTTAATTTATTGAAAGCAAAAATGAAACAGCTGAAATCCAGTTCTGTTTCAGATGCTAATCCATCTATAGAATTCCAAAATTGTGTCAGACAACATTTGAATCACAATAAATGCTTTCCATCATGCAAAATATATCTGCTCTTCAAAGGTGTGTGAATTAGAATCATAAAGTCAATCCCTCACAGAAACAGACCATTTGGTCCATACTGGCAGAGTAATCAAATCAGTCCCATTCCTTTGTTCCATCCCTTTGGCTCTCCTGGTTCTTATTGGAAGATGAATCACAATTGAAAACAAGACAATCTACCTCACATCTTACAGAATTTAAAAGGTGCATATTTCTAACTTGTGCTTTAGCTGTGGAAATTCCCAGGCCAGGAGTGAGATCAAAAGGTTGGAAGTGCAGGTAACCTCAACCCTCAGGATTTTCTTTCCATTAATATGTCAACATGTGCATTTCAATTCCTGATATCTGCTCTCAAAAGGCAACATTCTAATCTGTGACCTCAAATCTGTGTCAACAAATAGCCTTTGGGGTAATTGAGATGCAAATTCTTATTCAAGATGATGAATAAATCCTCAATGAAATACGATTGTCAGCTTTGGAAATAGAATAGGAAAATGCAAATAATTATTTGGGTGTTCTGAAGTTGTTAAATAGTTAATATTATTTTTGACAGTTTTCCCTCTGTTTATAAAAGAACCTGAGATGTCTTTCTCTGTTAAGGGGCAAAACATGCAAGTTGTTCTCTTGGTTGCTGTCCTTCCCACCATTCCAAATTACTTAGCCAATGGAGCCATCTGCACATGGACTGGGTGAATAACACTCACTTAATTTCAGTTCTGAAAACATTCATCTGGTTGGATTGTCCCCTCATTGCATAGACTGGTAATACTTACTCATAAAACAATAAAAATAAACATTGTTTAAGAATATGAACCTGTCTGGGGTTCTGCAATTGAGGTTTCAATCTAATTTAAGTTCTCCAAACTTGTGATGTCAGCAGGCAGGCACAGTGGTGTAGCAGTTCACATAAAACTATTACAGTGCCAGGAACTCAGGTTCAATTCCGGCCGCTGTCTGTAAGGAGTTTGTACGTTCTCCCCCTGACCGTGTGGGTTTCCTCCAGGTGCTCTGGGTTCCTCCCACATTCCAAAGACGGATGGGTGAGGAAGTTGTGGGCATGCGATGTTGGCAACAGAAGCATGCCAACACTTGTGGGCAGTCCCCTGAACATTATCAGTAATGTAAAAAGATGCATTTTACTGTATGTTTCAATATGCATATGACTAATAAAGAAATCTTATCTATCAGATAGAATAACTTACTAGATAGAGGTATTATCAAAAATAAATTGTTCAAAATAAGGCAGTTTAAGCATCATGCTCTAGAGAGGTGATTACTACCAAGAGAAGCATTGTAGTACAATGTACAAAGTACAAAGTAATTGTCAAAGTGTTACATACCAGCAACAATAGAAACACACCGAGTCATGTATAAGTGTTAGAAACTATTTTGTTAATAACTACTTATGATAATAAGTAAAAATATGAGATCTTAACAATTAACGCCAAAACTAAACTCAAAGTGTGTGTGTGGCAAATTCCCAAACTCCA
>JARFYF010000002.1:51815030-51827096 GCA_030265395.1 Rhina ancylostomus | reverse complement strand
AAATGAAATCTTATGGTGCTAATAGATGAATTTAGGTTTAAAAAGCAAGGCAAATGAAAGCAGTCTTTTGTCATTAGCACTGATTTGCCATGACCCCGCAATGATTTAGGATCTTGAAAGTCGTCTTGCCACATCTGCATAAGCAGCTTCAATTTCACTGTCTGCAGCGCATGTATTGGTGAACTCATCCCGTGCATAGGCATTGTTCAGGTATCGCCAGACTCCAGTCATTTCTGTTGGGATCTCAAAGTTCCGATATTTCTTTGCCACAACCTGAAAAGTCATAAAAGTAAAACATTTCATTTGAAGTGCATGTTAGTCTACAAGGTTCCCCTCTTCAACCTGCTTTGAATAAAGCACCAACCTGTTTTGTTTGCATTCTCTTCCTATCTTCTAAACAGCCAGAGTTCCATACCCTCCATCCAAATGCAGCAGTTCTGTTGGTGGGATGAGTGAGCAGTGTAGAAGGTTGCAAGACTTATTAAATTATAAGTCTTGCGCTTGATATTTAGCCAAGATAAATGTACTTTCAAAATTATACTTCTATTTTATTGTTTAATGAAGTCATGAAACCCTATATGTTCTGTCTTTACATTCCTGGTGAAATAAATTGCTGGGTCCCTGGCAGTCTGCTGTTGTCATATCCAGAGTAAAGTAAGAAAATGAGGTGTTGTGATATCCAGTAAGTTAAACGTTATGCTAAACAAAGCTGTTTAGTACCATATGTACATCAGCACTGGGCAGTAAACTTCACAAAGTAGAAACCAGGTTAGTATATCCACATCACTGATAAATTCATAAATCTAAAATACTTTAAAGTTTCATACATGTAAATATCTAAAAACACTAAAAAGACCCACTGATCCATCCAGCCAGCCCCATAACAGTCTTGAGCCTCAAAATTCCCACGCTACCCATTCCATCTGGAATCCTCACCATGCTGTGGGAGGGGCAGAGGAGCAGGCAAAATCTCAGGTCAATTAAGAGCAGGAAAAATGGAAACCTCTCTCATCTTCTTAGGCACTCAAAAAAATATGCACAATGAGAGTCAGGGGATTGGTTACCTTCATGATATGCAGCTTGGGTAGAAGATTGCAATCAGCCAATGTTAACTCATCACCATCAAGGAACTTGCGATGAGACACAGTTACATCATCAACACTGTCAGCATCAATCTCATCAGACAATGGAGAATTCAAATATTCATCCAGCACCTTCAGGGCTTTGATCAGATTTCTTGCAAGACCTGAAAATTATAAAAAAATGTTTTGAACATTTACTCTCAGGTTATCGGTTACAATGAAGGGTCTTTGAGCTAAGATATCAACTCTGTATCTCTCTTCACAGAAGCTGTCCAACTTACTGAGTTTCTCCAGCATTTTCTGTTTTTTTAAAATACAAAAGTTGATGTTGCCCCAACTTCCTTTTCATCCCAAATAACAGTGAATGAATTCATTGCCACTGGGCATCTCAGGTGAATTAGACTGATTATTTTTGCCTGAGCCCAATATGCAAGAAGACAAACACTTTCATTTCCTAGCAAGTTGTTATTTTTGAATTTTAACTTTTTGACACATTTGTGATCATCAAGGCAAAGGATTTCAATGAAAATATTTACAGAGAATGCAGAAATTTTAACATAAATGATACCTCTTTCCAATGATCAAATTTCCACTCAGTTGCTGAGCATTGAACATATTATCCTCAACTGCTAGAGAGCACTGACATACAACAATGTGATAGCCCTATAATTGGACCACAATGTTTTTAAAGAAATAAATGCACACCAAAGAAAAAAATGCACCTAATTTCAGCCAGAGTCAGAATTTACTCCTCGTGAGCATCACTAACTTTAAAAGGCTGTTAAAATGTAAATGGCCTGGATTTGGGGTTTTTAAACCAATGGAAATAATTGTATTCAGATCACTTGGCAGTTTTCATTCTTGTTCACTACTTTTCTTCAGAACATAGATTAAGAGGTAGCAGCTATGTCTGTTGGCACAAATACAATGCAGTAAGCAATTTAATCACCTTGGGTTTCCCAATTTAGTTCCAACCAAGTCAGGTGATGCAAGACAGCAGAAATTCAACACCTCAGCTGAAAATACCATGATACTCAAATGACACTTTACAACTTGTATCTGTTGGAATGCTACTGCTAACAACTTTAAATATCAGTAATTACACACTGTTTTGGAATAGAATTTTTGGCTTTACAATGATGCAAAATGGATACTATAATTGGAGTAAAACTAGTGTCAGTTAAAGCTTGTCGGAACCAAGGCTAAATGGATGAGGTAATCCCTCACATCTTTCCCTCAACATTCTCTGCAGTGCAATGCAAACAAAGCAAACATATTCACTTTTACAATTACAGGTTTAAAAGGTTTCCTGAAGGTTCATGGTCTTTAATGTTAATAAAATAGTCACTATTTCACTGACTTTAAATATTTTGCTAAAATTTGAATGCAATTGGCAGAGGAATGTGAACTTACAGTTTTTTTTCCCCCGATTTGATAGAAATAAGGAATTGGGAGCATAAAGATTCAAAAGAGTTCTATGGAATCTCAAAGCAGTGTCATATTCTCTTTGGTGAAACTTTAAGCAGATGAAAAGCTGTAAGCAGATTTCAATGAACAAGTTTTATACTAATTGCTCATTTTAACTTCAAAGGCAATTCCAAAGAATTAGTCAAAATTTATCACTTCCTGTAGACTGGATGATACAAAGAGAGGATGTACTTAGACTTTTTAAACTATTTTCAGTCCATTCAAGAAAAACTAATTACCAATTCACTAAAGTTCAGTTACTGTCAATTTGTGAAACAGTTGCTGTAAATACTTGAAATTTTAATTAACTTTCCATGTTCTGAATTGCCCCTATGACCATGTTTTGACAGTAAAGCTTTGAAATTCAGATGACAACCACAAGAACAGCTGTACAAACAATACCTGTTCTTATTAAACCGTAATATTTATATACAGGCAACCAGTAATGCCGATTCCTCAAACTGCACAGGTCACCATAAAAGTAGCAAAATTAAAATTTCTTGTCCATTAAATCTTTGGAAATGAAATACAGTAATGAGTAGGCAAGCAATAAAGGGCTGTTATTAGAACTTTATCATCTTTTAAACAATTGCCAATGTAGTAACAGCAGCCACATCTACTGCAGTAGATTAATCTGCACGGTATTAAGAAATTGCATCTTAAAGTATTTCTTTTGGCTTACCCTATGGCTAAAACCATCGCACCAAAGCAAAGACACTGCAAAGCTCAATGCTCTGAAAATGGTGTAGCGTTTATTATATTGGTAACACCATTAGGATTAGACTAACTACCTGGCTAACTGAGGTTCTTCTCTCCTCAAAACCAATGTTAAGCTTGTCCCAGTTTATGATGAATCTCGAAGTAGTGATAGTGGAAAGGCTGACAACTAGATGAGCAAGTCATGGGATAAAGCACAAGCCAGTGAGAGCAAGTTTAGTAATCAGGATAGCCGGGGACACAATAAAGGGAAGGAACAGAATACTCAGTTAAACTGCATTTATTTCAATGCACGAGGTTTAACAGGCAGGGTGGATGAACTCAGAGTAAGGATTGGCTCTGGGGACTGGGATGTTACAGTCATAACAGAAACATGATTGAGAGAAGGGCAGGACTGGCAGCTCAAATGTTCCAGGGCACAGAGAGGACATAACAGCAGAAGTTAGAGATGACATTCTTGGGGAAAATCATCCAGTGAGGCCATATGGGTAGAATTTAGAAACAAAGTGGAGGGTCACTCTAGTGGGGCTGTTTATAGAACCCTCAATAGTCAGTGGGAACTTGGGGAGCAGGTTTGTTGAGAAATTGCTCATAGTTGCAAAAATAATAGGGTTGTATTAGTGGGAGATTTTAATTTGCCCCGGTACTGACTGGGCCATCCAGAGTGTTAAGGGCCTGTATATATATATATATATTAGTGGACCCTACTTGGGAGGGTGCAATACCAGACCTCCTCTGACGGAATGAGGCAGGGCAAGTAACTGAAATGACAGTCAGGGATCACTTTGGCTCTAGTGGCTATAATTCTATTAGTTTTAAGATAGTGATGGAAAAGAACAGGTTAGGTCCACAGGTTATAGTCCTAAACTGGAGAAGGGCTAACTTTGGGGGAATTAGCAGAGGATCTAGCAGAGGTTGATTGGGTGAGCCTGTCTGAAGGGAAAGGAACAAATAGCAAGGGGGGGATTTTTAAGAACGTGATATCAAGAATCCAAGAGCAGCATGTTCCTGTTACGGTGAAGGGTAAACCTGGCAAGTTCAGGGAACCCTGGCTGACAAGAGGTTTGAAGCTCTAATCAAGAAAGATAAGGAAAGTTGAGGAGGTCAGAGACAAGTACATCCCTATAAAACAATTAAGAGTACTCTTAAGAGGGAAATCAGGAGGGCAAAGAGAGGGTATAAGATGAATCTGGCAGGCAAGGTTAAGGAAAAATCCCAAGAGTTTCTATAGCAATATTAAAAGGGTGGCTAGGGAAAGAGTAGGCCCCCTTAGAGATCAGCAGGGCCGCCTATGCCTTGAGCCACAGGAGATGGGTGGGATTTTTAAATGAATATTTCTCCTCAGTATTTACTGAGGAGAAAAACATGGTTGCTCAAGAGATAAGGGAAACAAGTGGAGATGTATCGGAGAAAATTCATATTACCAGGGAGGAGGTATTTACACCCTTATAGCATGTTGTGGATAAATCCCCAGGGCCTGACCAAGTGCATTCTTGAATTTTGTGGAAGGTCAGAGAAGAAATTGCGGAGGCCCTTGTGGAGATATTTGCTTCATCGTTAGCTATCGGTGAAGTTCCCGAAGACTGGAAGTTGGCTAATGTTGTTCCATTGTTTAAGAAGGGTAGCAAGGACAAACTGTGGAACTATAGACTGGTCAGCTTGACATCAGTAGTGGGGAAGTGACTGGAGGGAATCCTGAGGGACAGGATCTACCAGCATATAGATAGACAGAGTCTGATTAGGAGAAGTCCGCATGGCTTTGTGCATGGAAAGTCGTGCTTGATAAATCTTTCAGAATATTTTGAAGAGGTAATCAAAAAGGTAAATGAGGGTAGGGCAGTGGAAGTCGTCTATTTGGCCTTTAGCAAGACCTTTGACAAGGTCCCACACAGAAGGCTGGTCTGGATGATTAGGTCCCATGGAATCCAGGGAGAGCTATTTAGGTGGATTCGAAATTGGTTCGGAGATAGGAAGTAGAGAGTGGTGTTCGAAGGTTGTTTCTTGGAATGGAGGCTGGTGACTAGTGGTGTGCTGCAGGGGTCAGTGTTGGGACCCTTGTTATTCATTATAATAAATATTATATGTATTCACATCAAAATCATATATAAGGCTTGATCTGTAACTTTGCAGATAACATGCAGTTAGGAGGTGTTGTTGATAATGAAGGTTATTGTATATTACAGGGTGTTTTTGATCAGTTAGGGAAATGGGCCAAAGCGTGGCAAATGGATTTCAATGCACACAAGTGTGTGGTGATGCATTTTGGAAAGTCAAACTAGTGTAGGACTTGTACTATGAATGGTAGAGCAATAGGCAGTGTAATGGAACAGAGGGAGCTAGAAGTACAAGTGCATAGTTCATTGAAAGCAGCATCATAGACAGACGGTGGTGAAAAAGGTGTTTAGCAGGCTGGCCTTCATCAGTTAGGGCACTGAGTATAGGAGTTGGGACATTATGTTGAAGTTGTACAGGTCATTGGTGAGACTACACTTGGAGTACTGTGTACAGTTTCAGTCAGCGTTATAGAAAAGACGTGGTTAAACTGGAAAGAGTGCAGAGAAGATTCACAAGGATGTTGCCAGGACTATAGAGCCTGAGTTATAGGGAGAGATTGGCCATGCTAGGTCTTTATTCCTTGGAGAATGAGGGGCAATCTTATGGAAATGTTTAAAATTATGAGAGGCATAATAAGGTGGATGGTAACAGTATTTTCCCCAAGGTAGGGGAGTCCATAACCAGGGGGCACAGATTTAGGATGAAGGGGAAAGATTTAAAAAGGATCTGGGAGGGGCAACATTTTACACAGAAGGTGGTGATTATATGGAATGAGCTGCCAGAGGAAGTGGTTGAGGTAGGTACAATAGTATCATTTAAGAGGCACTTGGATAGGTACACAGAGGGATATAGGCCAAACAGAGGAAATTAGGACTAGCTGGGTGGACAATGTGGTCAGCATGGACTGGTTGGGCCAAACAGCCTGTATCCCTGTTGTATCACTCTGACTCCATGACTCTACATTCACTTCATTCTAAAGTGACATTCAGAGAGGATTGCCACAAAGAAGAATTGAGTCAGGAACTATTTGTAATTTGGCACTGTAACAGATTGCTTTTCCTGAGACTTACTGTGTTCTACATCTCCAGGAACTGCTGTGTACAGCATGCATGCTGTACATCCCAGTGCAAAAGAGACAGACTACCTTGTCAATTTATACTTGGGTCCATCTTTGTTTCAATTTCCTTGGAAAATAAAATTTTCATTGATGGAGACATCTGAACTTGTTTCCTCTGACAGTTAAAAATAATCGACAATGAGATTTCAAGTGTTCATGTGACATTAGTTTTCCCAGAGTTCTGCACAGGGGGTACAATGTCCCACACTCAAGATAAGATAGCTTTTGAAAAGAAAAATGGTCTATAATAAGCACTTAGTCCATCAGCTGCTCCCACACCGTACCTCCATTTTTGCGGCTTGCTAAAGTTGAATTTCAACTCCACTGGTAGAAACAGTTATTAATTCTTAATGTGAGCAGGCTGACTTAATGATGCTATCATGTTTATCTCTGGGACTTCAACTACTTCCTAAACTATCTGCTCTAAAACAGCTGGGATCAATAAATAGCTTATTGACATGCACACAATAATCAAGGCAAAGTTGATAAATTGTAGTTGTTGCACACCTGTGACCCAGGCTGGCCTGGAAGTGTTTGATACTGAGACTTAATGAATGTTACATTCCATAAAACTGACATCCTTTGTCTTGATAAGCACACACAAACAATTGCAGTTATTAATAATTAATGTCTGGTTGTGGAAAATCTTCCCTGCACCACACAGAAATGTTCCAATATGCCCCAGACAGAAAGACCTCTGCGTATTTATGGTAAAATGACACTGTTAATTATCTTTTTAAAAAAAGTTAATTCTATTTCATTCCAAACTGGCTGGCAAGCAAAGAGCAAGCAACTTCCAAGTTTTACTGGGGGGGCGGGGGTGGGTATGTAATCAAAGTTATTGGCAAGCACGTCACTCAGTTATTTCACACCTGGAATTTCCCTGAGCTTCTTCCAATCAACAACAAAATTTGACAAAAGGGGTTGGTGAAGTTGATCAGAAAAACAGTCCAATCCAAAGAAAGGACTATTTCTCTGGAGGAGGAGGAGGAACAGAAATGTCCCTTCCTCGAGGGTTGACATTTTGGGCTCCTGTTAGTTTGTGAGGTCTTTGTCCCCAGATCACACCTCCTCTCCCTACCCAGTATGACAGCCACCAGGGTCAGCAGGAATCTAACAACTTTGCCATTTCTTAGAGCCAAGATGATGCACTGAGACAGCCATTTGATGCCCTTGGTTTGAATGCTTAATACAAATACCTCAAAACCTCTCACATCTGACTGTGGTGGATGATGTCTGCTGATCCATTAGCCACTGAAATTAAAATCAACCCTCTGGTTTCAGAGAGATTTTCTATCCTCTTTGATCCATCACAGCATCAAGATCATTTAATATACATTTTTTAATGACCATGTAGGTTTTCTGGTGCTGTGCCCTGGCTGGGTGAAGTAAGGAAAAATAAATCTTAGACGTACTTTCTTGCACCAAATTTTCCTCTGATCAAGTATGTCAAGAAAAATCCATATTCTTGTTTTATAATGAACTATTGAAGCAATGTAAAATGGCAAATACCTACAAGTGAGGTTACTAATGAACTCTCAGCCAAAACTGGAAGTTGTTTATGGTCATTTTAAAAATCCAAATATTTACTGTATTACTATTATTCTTATATTATACTTAGAGAATTTATAGCACATATTAACAAAGAATGCATTGAAATATTCTTCCTGCCTTTTTATTCTTTTTCAATTATTTATTTTGTGACTGTAATAGCAAATTTATAGAAAGATAATTTTTCTTTCAACTGATTTTATACCTATAAAAATGCTTACCACAGCAAGCTTCAGCCAATTTGATCTGTGACCAATCTGGTAATCCAATACATTTACATGCTCATGGTTCAAGTATTATTAACTAACCAGCTAGTCTTAATCACGCATGGAACTGTGGGGGTAAGTTCTTTATCTCCATATTACCATTTGACCTACAAGGAAGCCACTTCAGCCCCTCAAGTCTACAGAGCTATCCCACTCCCCACTAATTTTCCTTGTAATCTATTCTCCCCACACTCCCCCAATTGCACCATTCACCTTCACACGAGGGACAAGTTAGTGGCCAATTAACCAATCAACCAATCAGCCAGCACGTCTTTGGGATGTGGGAGAAAACTAGAGTACCTGGGGGGAGGGGGGGGAAACACCCAGACAAGGTGGGTTGCCGCTGGAGACTATGATAATACAAGCCAAAATACCATTTATAAAGGGCGATTCTAGATGAACAAACGGAAAGGAAAATGTATCAGACATTTGTACAACACGTGGCTTTGATCTCTAAATTATTGATTCTGCTGCACGCACTTGGCCCTTTGTCAAGCTGCTCTTAAAAATTCTGAAATTAGATAAGCAGAATGTGCCCCATAGAGAAAAAGGATGCACACAGTAGTTTGGAGATTCGAAATTAATGGCTTCCTACAGGTCTGACTCTAAGCTAACAATAAAAATAACCCTGAATCTTGGATGTTAGTGTCACACTCAGAGGCTTTTAAACAGCCTACAAATTTCTTCAAGAATACTCTTGAGGCTTTAAAGCCTTTGCCAGAGTTGCTTAGGAACAGATGTGTGAATCCTGTGCCAATGTACAGTTTGTTATTTGAAGTTCCACTGACTTCCTTTCCCAAGGAACTGTTGCTGCAGGTCAATGACAATTAAATTTTAATTGGTTCATGTGTGGTACAGAGCGTTCAAGGCTGTTGCTGCACTGAGGGCCATGATTATGAACTGACACACTGTCCTTTCATCGGCAAAAACCTGTGAATTATTATGGAATAAAGATCTGAGTAAATGGAAGGATACAAAAAAAATTTAAAATTAATTAGTTCATTTATTTCTCACATCAAATAAAAAGGGCATTGTGTGTAAAGGACTCCCTGTGACTGTACAGAAAAGAAAGACATTTAAGGCCTTAACTCTGGTAAAATACCCTAAGATGTTTTACAGTAAGGTTATCAAACAATATTTGGCATTGAGACATGCAAGGAAATATATTTGGGCATATGACAGGTTGGCTTTTGGGAAAATCTAAAACCAGGAAAAAAATGCTGCAAATAAAATGAGCCACAAATATTCTGAATTATTATGGACCAGAAGCAATCAAAAAGACAAGAGATGGGAGGCAATGGAAATCTGAATACAAGGTACTCTAAAATAGTGTTGTTTAAATAGGAGAGACACATACAAATGAATTAGGAACAGGGCATGGCCACTCGGCCCCCTAGTTTGCTTGGCCATTTAACAAGATCATGGCTGACCTGTCTGTGACCCCAACTCGACATTCCATCTGCTCCCTGGATTATTAAGTAGCCATTTACCTCTGCCTTAAAAATATTCACAATAAAAAATCTGCTTCCACTGCACTTTGACAGAGTTCCAAAAACTGTTTCCAATGCATTAACATCTTTTCTTAAGGAAGGAGGCCAATTGGGTACACAGTACTCCAGATGTGATCTCATCAATGACCCAAATAACTGAAGCATAACCTCCCTATCTTTGTATTTAATTCCTCTTAACAACAGGAATAATATTTTGTTAGCTTTCTAAATGAGTGACTATCTCCATCTAGCCTTCTGCAAATCATGCACTAGGACCCACAGATCCCTCTGCATCAGAGCCCTGCAATCTCTCACCAGTTAGATAGCATACTTATTCAAATTTTTGGCCAAAATGGACAATTTCGCAATTTCAATATTACTCCCTATTTGCCAAATCTTTGCCCTCCCACTTGTCCTAAGTACAACCCTTTGTTTTCTTGCATTGTCTTCACAACTTGCTTTCCTACCTATGTTTTTGTCATCAGCAATTTAGCTCACCATGCAAATGGCTGAGGGGGATTTGGTACAACAAAAACAGGAGAGTTTTGGAGGACTGCAAATTTATCGAAGGAATGAGGGAATATGGCAAAAGTTGGAAGAGTCGTGCAGAGATGGTAATGGAATGAATGGCTTCAGCAATAAATGAACTGTAGCAAGGTAGAAATATACTTTTAAAGTGGAAAAAGTGATCTTTTTGATGGCAAATGATGCCTGCTCTGAACTTTATCTTACAGGCAATCGTGACATTGTGATTGTTAAATGGTCTGGTTTAGCCCGAGATTGTTTTCAGGAAGAGAAACAGCTGTTAACAATTCTTTGTTGTGGTCTGAAGAAAATATCTTCAGGTTCACCAATATGCAGTTGTTGGAAACTTTCGATCATCAAGCACTCAATGTAGGCAGCAGCAACAGGGTCAGAAAAGGTTTTGGTGAGAGCTGGCTCCCATCAGTATGCACCTGGAAATTAGGGGCAATGTTTGTGCTAATGTTGTCGAGGGGCAGTAATTATACAAGAAACAGGAGAAGGTAAGCAGAAGTAATAATATGGAATCAGAAGCCTTGAACATGATTCCTTAGCCACTCCTCAGCTGGTAAAAGTGTAACCAGGCAAGTGTTATCCTACCCAGCTCTAAGACCATTGATGCACTAAGGTTAGAGCACATGGTCAAATGCATCATGGTGTGTAAGGACATTTGGAGGTTGACTTATGACATGGCAATATTGTGACTTTGATAAGAGCAGTTTCAATACTGTGGCAGGAATGGAATGTCAATTAGAAAGATTCAGCCATGGAGCTGCGAGTATGATGGGCATGAATTAGGGAGGCAACAGCATGCTCATAGTTTTTGGAGAACAAAGGGAGTTTAGAGATTGAGCAGTACAAAGGGATCTGTGGGTCCCAGTACATGAAATACTATGGGCAGGCATGCAGGTACAGAAATTAGAGAAGCTAATGGAATGTTGACTTCAACTAAATGCCATCTCAACTACTCTTCATCCCACCCTGCCTCCCATTCCATTGTCTCCACTATAGTTGCTCCCATGATGCAACTTTCCACATGGGTGCCTCGATGTCTTCCTTAAAGTCATATAGCATGGAAACAGGCCATTCAGTCCACTACATCTACTTCTGCATTTAATGGATCATCCTTCACAATTGCTGCCAGTTTCAAGATGATTTCACCACCACACAGCTTCAAAAGAACTACTCCTGATCCCATTTATATTCACGTGAGCAGGAAGGGAAGTTTTTTAAAAAAATTTTATTTATTCTTCCAGCGAGGCCAATACTTATCATCCATTCTTAATTCCACTCGAGCTGGTAGTAAGCTGCCTTTTTGAATCACGGTAGTCCTTAAGGATGCTCTCACTGTGGTGACAGGTGCAGAATTTTGTCCCAGTATCAGTGAATGATTGTGCTCCCAAGTCGGGATGATGCACAATTTGAAGGGAAAGTTTCAGGGCATTTCCCAGGAATATGCTGCCCTTGTTCTCACAAGCAGCACAGTTTCAGGTTTGGGAGGTGCTGATGAAACCTTGGCAAGCTTTTAAAGTGTAAATGTTCAGGGTGGAGCATTAATAGAGGCAGCTTTGTTCTACATGGCCTTGTACTTCAAAGAAGCGTTGGAGCTGTACACCAAATACACCCCACTGCACTCCTGACCTGTGCTTTTGAGATAGTGGAAGGGTTTGTGAAGAGTAGGAGAGTATGTAGTATAGTAGTTAAGTTGCTGAACCAGTATCCAAAGACCTACATCATTGATCCAAAATGCATTCTAATCCCACCATGACAAATGGAAAACTTCAATTTAGGTTAATAAA
>JARFYF010000002.1:51737690-51747956 GCA_030265395.1 Rhina ancylostomus | reverse complement strand
TATTAGAATAAGATATCTTTATTAGTCACACCTACATAGAAACACACAGTGAAATACATCTTTTGTGTAGAGTGTTCGGGGGGCAGCCCACAAGTGTCGCCATGCTTCTGGCACCAACATAGCATGCCCACAACTTCCTAACCTGTACGTCTTTTTGGAATGTGGGAGGAAACCCACACAGACACGGGGAGAAAGTGCAAACTCCTTACAGACAGTGGCTGGAATAGAACCTGGGTCGCTGGTGCTGTAATAGAGTTACACTAACTGCTATACTATGGTGCCAGGGCAACTTCAAGCTGTGGTTGCAGAAAAGCTAGGGGGGGTTTTCCCATTAAAAATAAAAACCAAAAATGGAAAGCAATTTATTTGATAAAGGTACTTTCAATAAACATAAGTGATTTTGTTCCCACAGTTCGAGAAATACATGTTCTTTAGTTAATTTATCAAAACAGCGTGATTGGAGAGTTCAGAGTGATTTAACTGACGCAACAAGACACACTAATATATTAAATATTAGAGTTGTTTGCAATGCCATGGCAACAATACACAAAAAGTTGTAATTTAAGTCACACTTCAGATTACACAATAAACCACAAGGTCATAGATCATTCTAAATCCTGATTAAGAATTGCTAGTTAAATATACCATGAACCCAATCTCCAGGTAGTGTTCATCAATGCTGACTGAAAATTTTCAAAAGCTAATTTATTTTATCCTGAAGATAAAAGTGATGGCAGATACTGAAATCTGGAACAAAAACAGAACGCTGGAAAAACCTCAGTGGGTCAAGCAGCATCTGTGGAGGCAAAATGTGCAAGTTGACATTTCAAGTCAAGACCCCACATCAGGAATGAGAAGAAAAAGATTGCCAATATATACAGCATAAGGTGGGGGGGGGGGAGCAAAATAGAGTCGAGTAGGTAATAGGTGCAGGGAGATGGGAGAGGTGAACTAAGGGGGAAGTAGGCTTTGTCCCACAATCGAGCAGTGGGAAGACATTTACTTTTTACACAAGTACTTTCAACACCTTTAGGTGTACTGGACATGTGCCAGCCCACCCTGGTCAACAAGATCAGTTAGGTTCCCACCCACAAGACTTCAGTTCCTGTTTATCTCCATTCCAACCCCATAAATGATTGTCAATTTGTTTCTTAAAAAAAAGCATTCCTCCGGCATCCAACTTTAGCCCTCTGGGTTGCAACACTCATCATTTAAAGGAGTAGCTTCAAGTTCCACAGCTGGCAAGAAAAAGGGAAGGAATGACTAGATACCAGATACTTTTGGGGAAGTTACTGGAATCTATCAGTCGGAGAAGCAACTGAGCACTTGGGTAAGGAAACAAAAGTGTAGATCACAAATAATAAATCAAACAGAATTTTGTGAGGAATCTCTAGGAGTATGGATAAGGAAAAGCCCAAGGAAGTCACTTGTAGTGATTTGTTTAAAAGTATTTAACTAGGATTCTGTACAAGTGCTTATTAGTGAAAACAAACCACATCTTGGAAGAACCTTGTGACATGGGCTAACAATTACTTAGAGGTAGGCAACAATAATAATCTCTCAATGGTAGATGTGACAATTAGCAAAGAACAAAAAGCCTGCTTCATACCCAAATGTTCATGCCCTACACCACTGGTTCACTGTGACTACAGTGTGTACCATCGATAAAATGTACTGCCTGACACACTCAAACTTTGCTTAATAGCAGGAAACATGTTGAAAAGAATTATGACAGGTCCAATAGCAAAATCAATTGAGACCTCCAGAAAAACCTGAACTCCAAGTTTCCCACCCCACACCACTTTCATCCCTTCTCAGAATTACCAGATTCCATATCTTAAGATATTAATGGGCTGCATGTATATGAAGAATGAGAATACAAAGGGTTTATTCTTGATGTGTCCAGAGATAGTGTGCAAAAACACATCAGGGATAATGGAGAGGCCAGGGAGGTTGTGAAGTTTGGATGGGATCAAGGGTGGGATTTGGAATGAAGAGAAATGGTTGTGCCTGAAGAGAGAGAAAAAACATTCACAACGTCATCTAGTATAGGGACCAAGGTCTGTACCAGTTCCGAAGAAGAGTCTTCAACCTGACATGTTAATTCCTTCCTTTTCTACAGATGCTGCCTGGCCTACTGAACACTTCCAGCATTTTCTGTTTTTACTAGTGACCAGGATGGTGGGGTGATTATTTTATTTTCCCAAAGAAGGAAAATCTCAGACAAGGCAAACTTAAAAGTGAACCACAAAGAAAAACTGGAGAAAAACTGGATTAGTGAGCAAAGTTTAAAAAAAATAGGAAGCTCCAGAAATATGTAAAATTGTAGTCCAGTCCCAACAGATAGAGTAAAAAGCTCTTTCACTTGTTAAGTAAAGGTGATATGGTTCAAGGAGATGGTTTAGTGGTAGCCAGTGGAATGTGTGAATAATTATCTAGAGAAGGTATTTCAACAAAATTTAGTTAAAATTACACATGGAACCTTTTGAGTGCTGAAAATGAAGGGAAGTACATATTCTAATTTCAAAAGCAACACTGTTTTACTTTCTACAAAACTGACTCTGAAATTTGTTCAATTTTTTTTAAAAATGATTATGGGTTAACATTTGCTTACATTTGTACCAAAGGTCTGATGACCAGGTGTGCTCCAGCAAAAAACCCAACCCTTCAACCTCTAGTGCTACACACTCCATGACATACACAGTGCCTCATCCCCAATTCACACATTACCAAGATAATTAGACAAAAACATTTTTCAGCAGAGTGCAAGGATTCTTGATGATGGTTTAATCCCCATCAAGGGCGAATTAAGGATGGAAAAAGCTGAAAATTGTGTTAACCTCATCTCCTGAAAAAATAAAAATATGATGTAGCAATCAAGCTGCCTTCCCACTGATAAAACCAGAGATGGCATGTTGTTGAAGAACCTTAGAGGGAACCACATGAGAAAAATTCAATGATCTCAAGAAGTTTAATCAGTACTCAGATAGCATTCAGAGTAACAGACACTGTGATGGTGAATTTTAAGTATGTTATCAGATTAATGCATGACTGCACTATGTTGACATTGTCAGGTTATGGTTTGAAGTTTTTCATTTATAACTAATCCATTTCTATTCTTAGAACTTTCCACCAATCTGTGCATGAGGGGAAAATTTCTATACTACAACCTCCTTGGTACTGTTTGCATAGATACATTTACAATTAAAAAAACAAATAAAATCTACAATGTCCAATGACTTAGGCAAATGAAACAGTAATTGTAATCTTCACATGATCTATCTCTTCTTTCTTACGCTTTCTGGATCTCTCTGTAGCCATTTCAAGGAACAGATTAGCGAGAAACATTGATTGCAACCTCAAAGACTCCCAGTTATCTCTGGTTCCATCCACCATTTATCCAGTTTCTCCATCTTCACTGTAACTGCTCTGATGAGGAGTCTTCCCACACAAGTGCCTCCAAGATAACTTTGTTTTCCTTAACTGTGTCTTCCTCTTCTTTACTAGAGACACTGACTGCATCTCATCTATTTCCTGCACCTCTGCTCTGTTCCCAGAAAGAGCAAAGATAGAGCCCCCTCAATCCTCACTTTTCACTCTACCAGCCTCCACATTCAGAAATGTTTCTTATATTTTCTAACATAGGAGGCAGTTGTAACAGTTCTCAGAACTTTCCCATCAGTCCCATTCCCTCACTTAATGTCCCCACAAACCACTTCCTTTCACATGCTCATCAACTTCCTCTATTCTCATGCCACCACGTCCACCAAGGGCAATTACAATAGCCATTTAACTACCAGCACATCCTTGAGATACTGGAGAAAACTGGGGCACCCAGTGTAAGCCCAGGCAGGCAGAACACACAAACTCCACACAGACAGCACACAAGATCAGAATCAATGCCAGGTTAATGAAACAATAACTTTGTGCCACAGTTCCACCCTATCCAAAGGATCATCCTTCACAATTTCTGCCAACTTCAAAGAGATTTCACCACCAGTTGCACTTTGCCTCCCCTTTCAGCATTCCAGAGGGACCCTTCCTTTCAGAACTCCCTGGTCCATTTTCCATCTCCATCAACCACTTCCCTTCTTGCAGAACTTTCCCATACAACCACAGGAGATGCAACACCCATCCTTTTACCTCAACCCTTCCCATCATTCAGTGACCCAAATAGCCTTTTCAGGCGAAGAATCAAGAATGCTGCCTGACCCGAGTTCCTCCAGCATCATTGTGTTTTTCTTCTCGAAGAATCAATTCTGTTGGACTTCTAACAATCTAATTTATTGCAATTGATGCTCACGGAGCAGTCTCCTCCGCACTGGAGAAACCAAATATTGATTGAGTGACAGCTTTGCAGAGCATCTTCATTCAGTTCATTGGGGCAGCCCCAAGCTTCCTGTGGCTTGCCACTTTAAATTGTCCATCCCACTCAGTTATCAATGCAACTTCCTGAAATACTCCAACAAGGCCCAATCTACACATAAAGCACCGCACTTCATCTTCTACCTTGGTTTGTTGCAGCCTTCCAGACTGTAATCAAATTTAACATTGTCAGGCAATATTTCTTTTGCCTTGTGTAATGACCAGTTCTGCTGTGGTATCCACTTGTACATCAACTCAGTTTTTCTCCCACCATTGACACTGCCTGATCTGCTTGCATTTCCTACAGCTTTCCTGCATCTCAACTTTTGCATGTCCCTTTGTTTTCTCTCTAACAGCCTTAAGCAATCTATCAACCAGATAACTTCATTAACAGTTTATCACAATGGCAATCCTGGCCCCACCTTAGATTTATTCCTTTTGTCTAAAGACACCTCCTTCACGTTCATTACAACTTAAAACAAATCATTTTTCGCTTTCCTTGGTCTGACATCAGGTCTGTGCTGGAGATGTAATTGTTTCCTTTCCATAGCTGCAGTATGACCTGCTGAGATGGTCCAGCATTTTCTGTTTTTAATAACAGATATCCATCATTTGCAGCTTTCTTTATTTTCCGATCTTCAAGTATGCTCATTTCATCAGGAATATCAACACCCTCACTCAAGCTTTTCTACACAAATTGCATAATTTCACCTTCTTGCCTGAATTCCCATTCAATCCACAATTCTGTTCTTTCACAGGAAAGTGGAAGAGTGATGGAACCCAAAAAAAATAGAACAGGTAAGCATCCACAGCAATAGCAAAAGTGCTACAGGTGGTAAAGAAAGGAAGAGAGTATAAAGACAACAAGAATGTGTTCATTAAACAAGCATTAAAATAAGCATTAAGAGTGATATATTGAAGTTGTCACATCTCATGTGGCTTGAGATCCACAAAGGTAACTTTGTCTTTTATTACATCATTATATTTCTAGCAAATGATTATTTAAAACTAAAACCAGTGAACCTTGAAGATGCATTCATTTTCTTTCTTGAACTTTGCACATCATGTTTGACAATGAAACTTTCTCACATGGCTGCTGTTAAACAAGGATATGTCAGCAACATCTAAATGAAGAGAAGTCATCCATCATCCTGGAACACAGGGCTAGTGTTCATAGATTCTGTACAGTTGGGGCAAGAAAGCACATCTCAGCTGCTGCATGTAGTTTTCCTTGGCTGTTACTCAAGCAGAGACAGCATTTCCCAAATTTGTGCATGTAATCATTTTTATTACACTTTTTTCCATTTGATTCTACCCATAAGATGAGCTTGCATCTTTGTTCCTTCTTTGATGCTGTAATCAGAATAAACTGTACTCCAGATAAAATGGCTCACAGCAAGCCAGGTACTATCAATACAAGGTGAAGTATTACAAGAACTCAATGTGACACTTAATGAAGTTCACAGTTGTTCTTTATTACTGGTTGGAGAATTACTGTTATATAACATCACTCAGTTTCTGCTTTCTTTTTCTCGTCTCTTTTTTACTTAGATCTTCCTCCTTTTGTTTAGGGTCCCATTTTTAAAAAAAAAGTATTTTATCATCCTCAGGACAGTACTTACACGCCATGCAAAGGAAAAATCAACACCTGCCAATTGGCTTATGGCTGGTAGTTTTGGTTAAACAAATAGGTCCTTCATAACACATCCTCATACTTGAGGAACTCAAAAGTAAGGAACCCACAACTTTGCTTCTGCTTTTAAATTAAAGATTGAAAAAAAAGTCAGCATCAAGTAGTAATGCAATATAGTAATAATGTAAAACAAGTCTTTGCATGCTTGTCCTAGGGCAACCCAAGTATTGCAAATTAGCACATTTATAAAATGCCTGAGGACATCATTATCATACCCGATGCCAACTAGTGCAAGTAGGCACTACCTCACTTTTCTCCCTCTAACAATCACCTTTCACCTTCCCTCTACTATCTCTTTAATAGCCTGTCCCATCTCCTCAACTAGCTTTCAAGCAGGAAAGATGCTACCTCACCACCCCACTTTCTATCCTTTGTGATAAATAGCAGAGTTTTAAGGCTGCCTAAAAGCCAGAGAGTGTTAGATAAATAAAGTAAAAAAAAAGTACATCTGGGTAATTCTACAGCACATGGTACCAGTAACAGGAAAAAGCTAACAGATGAAAAGAGCAACAAACTGAGGGTTCGAGGAGAAGAGATGCACAGGAATTTGAGGGGTTAAGGGAACTTAATGCCTTATTTTTTGAACAGTAACCCCTAGTTCTACATTCTCAAACAAAAGGAAACATTTTCTCCACGTGCATCCTGTTAACCCAAAACGTCCTAAGCATTTTGTTTCCATCAAGTCACCTCTGAACTGCAGTGGATAAAAATGCAGTCTGTTCAACCTTTTCTTAAGGCAACCCAACTATTCTAGGTATTAAATAAAATGCAAAAATGAGGTTCTTGAGTTGAAATGTCAACTGTCCATTTCCCCTCCACAGATGTTTCTTGACCCACTGACTTCCTCCAGCAGTTTTTTTTTGCTCCAGATTCCAGCATCTGCAGTCTCTTATGTCTTTTAAATGGCAGAGCAGGCTCAAATAACCAAGTGGCCTATTCCCACTCCCAATTTATGCTTGTACATCGAGGTCCTTAAGTAAGCCAAGAGCCAAAATAAGTATACAAGGACAGGAGTGATGATTGAGCAGTACCTGTGGTACGATAGGTGATGGACAAGAGTTTTAATGATGGGTGGTGGGGAGACCAGCTATTGGAGCATTGAAATAGTTGATCTGAAAGTAACTTTGGCTTAAATGAAGCAACTCAGACATGGAATGAGCCAAAGTAGATTATGTTACAAAGCTGTGAGCAGTCATGTTGATAGTGGTCAAAACCTCCATTCAGAGTCGAACAGAAAAAGTGAGCAGCAGTCTTGTTCAAATGAAATAATGGTTTGGGAAAGGAATAGTATATTTAGTCATTGTTAAGAGTTATTGGCCATGACTGATGGCTTTGGTCTTGCCAATGGAAATTGCAGTTTATCCAAAATTGAACACGGCAGAAGAAACACGAGTTCAAAAGGATAGCTGAAAAGGTAAAAGTCATCATTGTAGATGTGGAAGCTTTATACATGTATGGATAATCCTATCAAAGGGAGCTTACTGATGGGAACCAAAGGAAAAAAAAACATGGAACACTCCAGAATGAAAATTTGCAAGAATGGAAGAAGAGATATCAGGTTGATTTGACTACAAACTGACAAGCAAGAATAGAACAAGGCATGGAAAATCCCACTGGGCTGGACAATACAGAAGACTCGGAGGAGGATGTTATGGTCAACTACATGACAGTGTTCCAAAAAGGTCCTGGAAGATAGGGTGGGAAGATATGCTGCTATCAGGATTACTCAGGGTCCTTTTTAAAAATATATATTTTTCCCGAGGGAAAGTGCATTTGCGCTGTATTTCTTACAGAAACAGGTCTGATACCCAGAATATTTTTGTTGCCTTAGTAATTTAGATTCTTATGGGCATCTGTGAACTTCCTTTGCCATGGTTCCTCCTCCTCGAATACTTCCAAAGGAATTATATTGCAGTGAAATACACTCTACAGCATAAACAGAAACAATTCATTTCCTATTTGGAATGACTCATTGTGTCATGTATTGATGCTCTCCACCAAACTACTACCATCTTAACCAACATTAAGACAAGCTAGAAACCAGCTGTGAAAATTTGCTTTTAATTAACTTACTAAATTCTAACAAAAATAAAAATCCATGCTATATTTCTAATTTTGACCTAATTTATGTGGCTTTGAAGGAGAAGGGATTATAACTGGAATGAGCCCTTGTCCCAGATTATCCTTTGAGAGTCTCTGCAAGAGATGTTTTTGGAGAAAGGCACTCTAAAGGATGGGGAATAGCTAGAAACAATGGACTTCCAAAGAAACCAAAAAGTCTTCAATATAAATGGAACAGGTGCATAAAGTTTTAACAGAAACTAATCAAATGCTTGCCTTTTCCATCTGCAGGGCAAAAAGATAGACATTATGGTCTATGTAACCCTAATTTGAAGCAGTTTTGCGTACTGTCACTAATTCCTGCAATACACCTGGGCAAAGTGTTCAGAGTAGATTCACCTGAGTGATACCTGGATTCCAAAGGTTAAATTACAAAAGACAGATTACATAAACTTGGGTTATATTAACTGGAATATAGGTTAAGGAGTTATCTGATCAAACTTTACAAAAAAAAAAGCCAAAAAATGATGGACCAGATGGAAACTACTTCTGCTGGTGGCAAAGCTTAGGGAAGAGTAGTCCAGAATCAAAAAAAAACTAAACCTTTTGTGATTGAAGGTTAGAAAACCCCTCTCCTCTTGAGGGATGGTAGATGTTTAGAATACTGCTTTGCAAACAATTGATTTTAGTTCAATTGTTAGATTTTAAATCCAATTTTTTTTTAAGTTAACAAATACCAGAGAGGAAACACTGGGCATAAAACATAGGAGATAGATCAGTCAAGGTCAGACCAAATGGTGGAACAAGTTTACAGGGCTAAGTAGCTTATCCTCAATCCTAAAGATAGAGCAACAGTGACCTGGGACAGCACCTGGGACGTCAAATGATCCCAAAAGGCACTTTTAAATGCACAACCTTTTCTAAAACAAGACAGAGTATATACAGAATGACATTGGCAGTAACAAGATAAAGAACTAGGAGTAAAATGTTATTTGTGTAAACAAAGATAACAAGTTACCTTGCATCACCTGCTTTCTCCACTTTCTTAAAGACATAGCTTTCAATTAAGCAATTCCAGCAGGCATTTGTTAAAAACTAGTACAGAAACAACTTTCAGGAAGAAAAGCTGCCAGCAATCCAACCACCTCTGGATTTGGGTAGGCTAATGTATTTAGTTGTGGATGGTTTTCAATCAAGCTGTTTTACATCTACGACAAGCAACTTTTTTGTCCCCGTGTGATTTGTGTGCCAGATCCTTTGATCCAAAATGGCAATTTACAGAAAAATGCTGGGTACCAAGTCCAGCAAACACGAAAAAAAAACTGGCAAAAAGTAGCATTAGAGTACAGAAATTCTCATTCTTTCAATTCAAGAAGAGAAAGCACTTAGCTTCCCTTAAGGATGGTTATTTCTCCTCACTGTTGTGCTTAAGAAGCCAGTGTGATGCAAAAACCTTTTTGTTCATCTTGGTTCAAGAACCATCAAGGTGTAATAGATCACTGTCTGAGCTGTACACTAAAAAAAAATGCATTAGTGCATAGTGAAAATGAAGTGATTGATCCCTATTTCATTAAAGGCTAAAAACACACATCACATTTCCAACTTCAAATATTGTTTGACCAAAAGCTGTTATTGAAATTCTCAAAACTTTTACTATATTTTGAAGTGAAGAGGATTGTCATTTACCTTCCACTGTACAAGTCTGGAGATATGATTTTCATTTCCCTATTTCACTACATCAGTCTTGTTCAAGTTGTTGATAAAGGCTACACCTTTAACATTTCAAGCAAAAATTTATTACACATTCCAATTTTTAAAAAACTGCCCTGATAGAGACTGGTCATCTCCACACTTAATTACTCCAATGGCCTCCTGGATCTTTTCTATTCCTTTTAAGATGAGAGATTAGGATAGAAACCTAAACTGGAGCAGGGCTAATTTTGGGGGAATTAGGCAGGATCTAACAGAGGTCGACTGGGTGAGCCTGCGTTAAGGGAAAGGAACTAATGGCAAGTGGGAGGCTTTTAAGAGTGTGATATCAAGAATCTAGGAGAACCATGTTCCTGTTAGGGTGAAGGGTAAACCTGGCAAGTTTAGGGAACCTTGGCTGATGAGAGATATTGAGGCTTTGGTCAAGAAAAAGGAAG
>JARFYF010000002.1:51552092-51562806 GCA_030265395.1 Rhina ancylostomus | reverse complement strand
GTTGCCTCATTATAGGAAAGATGTGGAAGCTTTAGAGAGGGTGCAGAGGAGATTTACAAGGATGCTGCCTGGCTTAGAGAACATGTCTTATGAGGAAAGCTTGAGTGAACTACAGCTTTTCTCTTTAGAGTGAAGGAGGATGAGAGGTGACTTGATAGAGGTGTATAAGATTATGAGAGGCATAGATAGAATGGATAGCCAGCACCTTTTTCCCATGGCAGCAACGGCCAATACCAGAGGACATCTGTTTAAGGTGAGAGGAGGAAAGTTTAGGGAAAATGTCAGAACAAGTTTTTTTCCCCACAGAGAGTGGTGAGTGTCTGGAATGGTGAAAGAGGCTGATACAATAGGGACACTTAAAAGGGTCTTCGATAGGTACATGGATGTAAGGAAAAATGGAGGGTTATAGGTTGTGTAGGAGGGAAGGGTTAGATTGATGATGGAGTAGGTTTATATAGGTCGGCACAACATTGTGGGTTGAAGGGCCCGTATTGTGCTGTACTGTTCTATGTTCTACAGTTATTAGATCTCTACATAAATCTCCTCTTTTCAGCCAGATTACAAGAATCTCTGAATTAAAGGCAAGAATTCAGAATGTTGCGGATAAGTACAAAGTAATTAATTTCATAGCTACTATTTAAATCAAATATAATAAAACCTACAATTTTATGGACATGTTCATGTGAAAAGCTATACTTCAAGGTACAATGAGCTAGCAAGCCAGAAATAAGACAAAGTAAAACAGAATTTGTACATATTGTCATGCAGATAAAAGATTAGCAGAAAATCTAAGACATTTATTGGTCAACAAGAACAAGAAACTTATTTACTATACCTCTATTCTTGGCAAGTTTTTCTTAGATTCCTTTTCTTGAAAGAATGATATTTACTCCAAGTTTATCTTTGAAAAATGTACCGTCTGTAGGTTACTGATCAACACCCATAACAAAATTGCAGAACATGGAAAAACCTACCAGGTCCCAGTTTTGCCACTGCATAGAGAAGATCGTAGTTGATGATTGGAGTCGCATCATCAATTTGTTGCCAGCCCACAGGTGGTGATGCTGGAGGGGAGATGAGAAACTGTTTTGCTGGCTGTGGGGGTGCAAGATGCAGGTTATCTCCATCTGAACCTTGATTTTGAACCTGAGAAAAAATATAGGTACCTGCTTAGGCCATAATCCATAGTGTATCAGACAACAGCAGGTGTTTACTTCCTGTGCCAATGATTCCTGGTCCTCAGGAGTTAAACAGAAACATAGAAACATAGAAAAACCTACAGCACAATTCAGGCCCTTTGGCCCACAAAGCTGTGCCGAACATGTCCCTACCCTAGAAATTTCCAGGCTTACCCATAGCCCTCTATTTTTCTCATCTCCATGTGTAATTATTTATATAATTACAAACCAGGAATATATTCCCTGCTAATTGGAAGATTAAGGAATATTTTTATTATGTTTTACAGATGTTAAGGAGAAGCGATGATAGATAGGTGACAAAAATTATTTTGTTTGGGGAGTCCAGAAAACCTAAATGAAACATTAGAGAGAAGTCTATTAGGAGTAAAATTGGAATATGTTGAAACTGGTGGTATTCTTGAATTCTTTTCAGCAAGCAGCAGTTGGCTCAAGGTTAATTAATTTTAATTCCAAAGTTATCTGATTTTTTTTTGAAGAATAAGGGATGTCTGAGAAAAGGTATGCACATGGTCATAGAACGGCCATGAAGCACTGACTGGCTCAAGGCATTCTGGAAAATGAAGCCTCCATTGGCTACAGTTTTCCAACAGTTACACAATTATGAAATTAGGGGTGAAGACCTCTGGCCAAAGAGGGTGAAAGCAGTCAAAGAAGTCACATCTGCTTAAAATACAGGACAAAGTGAAAAACTGTGACAAGGAATAAGATGGGAAGGTAAAATGGGGTTAGAATAAAGTGATGGGAAAGAATGGCTTCTTACAAAAGCTATGTCTATTAATTGTTAAGAGTTTGTGATGCTTGAGGTGAAAGATACAACTGGAACTGTGGTATAATGTTGAGATGGTGCTGCTGAAAAGGATTAAGAGCCTGCACGTGACAACCCAAGTCACTGAGTGTAGGTTATTACTGCAAAATATTATAGATGCAGGAAATCTGAAATAAAAACATAACTGCTGAATTGCTTAGCTAGTCAGGGTACCTTTGTGGAAAGAATTCTGATGAAAGGTCATTGACAAGAAAAGTTAACTCTGTTTGTCCCATGACAGGTGGTCCCTGACCTGGTGAGCATTTCCAGCACTTTTTTACTTTATTTCAAATTTCAGCATCCACAGTATTTTGCTTTTTGCAAAAAGTTTTGAAACATGGAGAAACCTACCAGAATCTCCTTCTGCACTGAATGGAAGAGATTATAGTTGATTGCTGTGTGACATCTTTAATTTGGTGTCAGCACTTAGGCTGCTTTGGTGATTGTTGGCTTCTTTAGATGGAAACCGATGTAAACTAATAAATAACAAATAATTCCTAAACATAGTGAAATCTTCTATACCTCTGTTCAACTGGACCAAAAGTTTTACTCCCCTCAACCTTGCTAATATCAGGCATTATATGGCTGTCCATACACTTTGGTTTCTCAACATATCAAGTGCACATTTTTACTTTTTTCAGCTTCTACATAGGTTTCTGCTTTTCACTACACTTTACGGTTGAATTTTGTTTCTGTACTTCGGCTGGTGAAGAATTTAAACAAACATAAGAGGTAATTCTACAGGACTGTTGGGGGTACAACAGCCAGAAACACACACTGAGAAACTGAACCCACTACAGTCATAACACCAGTTTTTAAAATTTTACACTGAAACCCAGAGGCAACATCTACCCCCAGAACCTTGACCCCAAATGATCCCTTCAAACTTGGCTCCAGATGGAAACTTGAATATATGAATACTTCAATGGGGCTTTAAACAAATATTATTTTGGATTATTAAACCACCCCCCTTGGTAACAACTACTTCCATTAACATGTCTTTCTGAGATAGCTGATTTTAAATGAAGCCACAGCTGAGGCACAGCAATTACATTACTGTCTCTGGGCGTGCAAGAGGAAGAAGTAGCTGCTGATCACAAACTATTGTATTGTTGGAAAATATGAATATGTGGATATTGGGTAAGGTTAATAAAGGGCTTAATGATGGTGCAACCTATGATATAATACTTCACAGGCACTCACGGAATGTGCACAACAGAGCTCAGCTATTTAGCCAAGGTTTTGGAGGTGACCAGTACTTGTGGGATTGTACCACCTCAAACACTAGACAGTGTTTTTCAACTTTAAATGTTAAATATTAATGGTAGTCTTTGTAAGTACTAGATATGAAATAATCTACAGAAACACAAGACACATAACTGGGAATTAATCGTAACTTGTGTACCTATGAGGTGTTCACTTATGGAACATAAAGAGCCACCCAAGCTACTAACTTGAGTGTTTGAATATTTGCAAGTGTGCTGGAGACTCCAGATGTTGGCTTGAAGAGTGCGGTATGCTGTGAGGTGTTGACCTAATCAGGGCCTTTGGCAGTCTGTTCTTCTAGCCTACAAAGATTGAAAATATGTTTTGGAATGTTGGATCTGAGACATCTTTATGTAGAGTTTTTGTTAGAAGGTACTGTAGGTGGGGATGCTTGAGGCAAGTTGTAATTATTATAGGGGGTGGGGTGGAGGGAGGAGTAAGTACTGGTGCCAGAGGAACAATACATACTTGTTGGTGAGAAGGAAGTGATGAATGGACCCTGACATCAGCCTGAAAAGAAGCATGAGAATTGGGAAAGTTTCATTAAGCACTAACCTAGTTTTATGCTTGTGTAGATGCTCTGAGGAATAAGATATAACAGGAGACTTTTGTATGAGCCTTTTCTTCCATCTTTTTTTGTATAAGGGATTTAAAAAGATTGTAATCTCTGAGCATGACTCTGGATTGCATCTGTTCCTTTGTTACAGAGAGTGAATCTGCAATCTGGCATTACTTATGAGCACTGCTCCATGGGGAGAACATCAGATCATGGAATCACTGCAATACAGTGTTGAGATACTGCATTGCTAACAGTGAAACTGCCTTACACGTGTAACATGCATCGACCAGGAAAACAGGTTAGAATTATTAAGAAGTCAAGTTGATAGGCAGAAGTTCTTGCTCAACTCTCATGTTGTACCTTCCCAGAAGATGCTCTAAGCAATCGGGGTGTGGTGGACCAACGTATGCATATTTATGGAAGATTTATGTACATGGGTGTAAACATATATTTCATTTTCACCTTTCATTTAGCATCAAGATTTCCTTTGATCTAAGTTTTCTCAGGCCACATGCACTTGTCTTCACTTTCCCAGTTTTCAGGCATGTAATTTTATATGTTTTTGACAGTTTGCCTTGTAAGAACACGAGAAAGTGGAAGAGAATGTGACACTTCACCCCGAGCCTTTCTTCCCTCTAAAACACACCCCATCCTTCTGTCAACTAAAAGTTGTTCTATAAGTGTGCAGAGAATTGTGAAGTTTTCTATTATCAAAACACTTGTCATTGTATTTGTCATGACAGGAATATGATTTTGTTAAATAACCCCATGGAGTTCTGGACCATTACTTGAAAAAGTAAAGAAACGTTGGTGTTTAAAATATTCCAAAATAATGATATTCTGAACAACTGTTAACATCAAGACATGAGTTAATATGAAAAATAAACTTACTGAATGTTACTGAAAGGTGGCAAGTTAATATGAAAAATAAACCTACTGAACGTGGAACATCCTTGATGTTCAATGGCCTTCTTTAATTAAGGTAGATCATGTTGTTGAGTGGCAGGGCAATTTTCAAAATATACACTGACAGTATGATCCCAGTGACTAATATTATTATGTTGATGCTGCCTGCTCTTTCAGAAGTTAGCAGTTATTTCATTATTAGAAGAGTACTTCATAATAACATTAAAGACTGATTGGATCACATAAAAACAGACACCAACTGATGTTTTATAAACTTGAAAATAAAACAGCTGATGACTGGGTTTTGCTGTATATTACCATGCAACTCTTTCAGAATTGGGATCTGGTTTCAAAAGCAATGCAGACTAATGAGAACAATATTCGGACTCTGTTGTAAGGGTTCTAACTGAAGTGTGCTTGGGTAGTCTCAATTACAGCATTAAACCCAACACCGATTGTAACCATGATAAACTTCTGAATAATGTTATTTTGGTCAAAGGGAGAGAAAATTACATTTTATGTTTGCATGTTACACATCATAATAACACGTTAATGAGGTTTCAAAAACACTATCACAAAGTCAGTACCTAATAGTTATCCAAACCTGGCTTTAATTGGATTAAGTATTGGGAAAAAAGAAACACTTTTAGCCATCAATAACAAGTTATTTTCTTTATGTGCCTAAGTGTAAAGATATGTCTGGCAACACAAAGGAAAGTCTGGCACGATCAGTGAGGAGTATCCTGACAGGTTTTCCTTACTGTGTTCCACCCAGATGATAAACATATTCCTGTTTTACTGTTAAATCCTTTATCTTAATTCAATAATTATGTGAAAACCAGACTAGAACAACTTAAACCATCTATTAAACTACTGAAAATGAAATAAACTGGTGGTGTACTCTTGCTATTAAAAATAAATGTTCTTTTAAAATTCAAATTTGAATAGTTGACTTCTAATATTCTTATACTCTCATAGGATAGCAATTGTTCATAGCCCTAAACTGCTCCAGTTGGGTAGCCCAGGTCTAACCTGATTTGGGCCTCAGATATCACCTTAATAATGTGGGTGAGCTGCTGACTCTGGTTGCACTTCAATAATCAACCCACACTTTTGCAGGAACAAATTCATCTCACCTAGCTTACACCAACTGACTCAGATAAAAGCAAGGGTTGGAGAATGGAAGAGAGTGAAGTGTGGAAGTGAACAGATCATGATAGCAGCAAGGGGCTAATCATAATCAGGAGATTTTTCAGGGGTTCCGCTTAAAACAAAATGTGGCAGACTGTTAATAGGGCACATGCAACACATGTGAAGCAAGATGGATACCTCCTCTGTTATCTGGAACAACAATTTCCCTTTGGGTCAGTAATCATAACTTAAGTCCTTCATCTGTATAAGGAAGGGGCTGTGGAAGAAGGGGGCTAATGCTTCTACAGATCACCATTGTGAATTTGAAATAGTTTCAGTTTTGGGTAGGAAATCTTTCAGATGTACTAAAGCACAGGAAATCACTTTCAAAAACTGGGTTTCCTTGTGTCCATGTTATGAATACAAAACAGCAGAATAAGATCCAATTTCTACCCCAAGTGTACCATTAAAGAACCACATTGTATTTAATGAACAAAATCATAATCTCAAATTCATGACCTGTGCAAAATAGAGTTTTAGCTTCTTCCCATTGAACTTTGTTTCGTGGAGCTCTATTCTGGCACGGGCTGCTACTTTGGGATTGGTGAAGTTAATTCGTACACGCCTGAAACTTTTAAACAGCTGGGATGTGGCATGGTCGTCATAAGCCAAAAAAAGCGCTTCAAACTTCTCCTGCATTTAACAAATCAAAAAACAAACTTAAATTTCATGTTTATTATCCAAATATTTCAGCTTACAAACAACATCCTTTGAAAATATCAGAAGGTTCATTCAAGAACTTGTTCCTGCGTCCCTCCTGCCTTTACATACAATTTCACACAAAGGTGATAAGCAAGCTGCATGTTTAATAAATCAGTAAATAATCCTGTGACATGGTTTAAACAGTAAGGGGGGGGGTTTGTAGATTCTTAAAGTTAAGACCAAGGCAGGGTGAAGTAATGGCAGTTTTGATCTTGATTTATTTGAAAGAAAGAATATGTTGTCATTCAGATAATTGCAGTAATATAGCCATTATAGCCAAGTCATAAATCTTCACTTTCACCACCTGACTGCTGGCAGAGTGGATCACCTGCTCTTTATAGCCTCCAAACAATTTTAATCCTGTATCACATTGCCATGCATGTCAATGATGGATGTAGTGTCCTACCTTGAATTAGGCTGCTTAATTAAGAGTTTTGAGGAGAATGATGATGTAATATACATCAGAATGAATCTTTACATTATTTGAGGAAACTCTTAGAATGCATTCTTGAAAACAAATTACATTTGAAAATTTTATTCTGCCCTCAATCACATCAGCTCTCTTTTGTCTCTTTGCCTATGCTGCTATGGATGTTGGTCAGCCTTCAGGATTTACTTAATTGTCAACCTTCGTATCTAGTCAGCAAGTGTTGGCATTTTCATCTAATGGTGGAAGCATAATACACCGACTCAAGGGTGGGTAACACAGCTATTTTCCAGAAGTAGATACCGGATAGTGCTGAAAGCCTGATTTAAAAAAAAATTATTTAATATATCCACGGTAAGATCAATTAAAATATATTTGCCTTTGTTTTGGATGATATAAGATATCTAAAACATCAAATGTACAAGGAGATTAAGTTGGATAACAATGCCACAGGAATCACAGTCTGTGATTAGTCCATCCAAATGACTGCAACAAGACAGCATGCTAACTTGGTTAAAGCACAAATAAAACAGCAATCAGTCAAAATTAACAATGCTGTTGTATATCCAGAGAGGAGGTGTAATGCGATGGCAAGGGATTCTAGCAATTGTACTACAGGCAATTCTAACTCAATTTACATGTTTCCAAGGTATTCCAGTGACCTAGTGGAGGTCTTGCAGTCAGAGGTGGAGAGATGTCCTGTGTCCACAGGAAAGAGAATGTTGAGAGTTGGATTTGTGGGACTGACCAGGGGCTTCACTACTCTTGAAAGACAGTATGAATATAAATAAACATATGGAAGTAATTACCTCCTTTTACACTCCACAAAGGGGACAGGAGTGTTTTGCTCAGGCTCAGCAGTGAAGCATTTGCATCTCTTCCCCACTGCCCACCATGATGATTATGCCTGTTTCTTCCACCCTCGCTTTGTTTGCTGACTTAGTCCAATGGCTTCACACACCACATCCCTGACCAAGACCTCCTCCTGCTCCCAGCTGCTGGTGATGGTCTTCACGGGTCTCCACCTATGGCCTTCTGTCACTAGCTTTCCTTCTTGGCCCTGAGCCAAGCTGTCAATTTGGCTAGTGGCCGGGTAGGAAACCAGTGTGAAACTAATGGAGATCCGGTAATTAAGTTTGGCAGGATTTCCAGGTCTAGCCAGGTTTTTTGCCCTTTTCAAGCTTTCCTGTACCTTCTCTGTAAATGCTGGTGCCAAAGGGCATGAGAGGTCAGTAGAGAGAAGCAATAAATTATCAAGGAAGACCAATTTACTTAAATGGTATTCCATAAACTCGTATCAAAATCTTTCCCATGGGCATGTGGTCCAGAACATAAGAAGGAAAATGTGGTAACATTTTCATTGTATTCATATTTTTGTGTGTTTGCCAAAGTGCAGAAGGAGGATATTCTATAATACTATCATGATGTATAGTCATTGAATTTTTCAACACAGGAGGTCATTTGGTCCCTTCTCCACATATTCTTTTATTTTAAAAATATTTATGCATTCCCCTTAGAAACCTATTGTGAAATCTGCACCATATTAGATCATTTTATGCTCAAACCATTTAGTATAAAGAACAGGAGATGTATACAAGACTGTCTATTCTCTATTTCACACATCTAAATTACACCCATCATATTATCTGATAGCCAAAGATAACTAAGTAGGTTATAATGACTCAATTTTCATAGTTGCGAGACACAAATCTGCAGAAAAATAAACCTTAGTTCCCAGAATTTTAAGAAGAACTAAAGAGGCTTCTCATGACACTTGTTCAAAGGTTATATGGATTTAACATTTTCAAATAGTAAGGAGAAATGTTTATTTTCTTTATGTTTAGGGACAGACTCTGGAATTTGAATGTTTAAAGTTTCAGATTACTTGGATCAGAGTCTAATAAGTAAGTTATTTGGCATTTATGCCTAAATATAAATGATTACATCAAACTACAGATCTTTGCAGGAAGTGTATGACAAGAATATGATTAATATGTGAAAAATGAGACCTTACATTAACTTTTGTGACAATATAACATGAGCAACTTCAGGATGTAAGTATCAGAAGCTGCACATTGCAATACATGAAATCTGGAGAGGGGTACCAATACAAGTAGTTCAACAGGAACTGTACTGTTTGTATAATCTGTATGATGATATATGGACCCTGATGTAAATTTTCAGAATCTGGGTTTACCTTCATGTGCCCTGAAATTTATAACCTGCTAACCATCAGTTTACCAACCAGACTGGGACCGGTTTCTGGATTTAGCAACTATCTCTGAAAATAGCTCATGCTGGAAAGTCAATTTTCAGACCTTGAATGAGTGTCTAATGTTTGCAATATTTCCGAGGTCTACTTTTAAACTTGCTGTAAAAATACTCATTTCAATTCTACATATTTAAGTGCTCTTTGTAGACTGAAACTACCTCACTTTTCTTGAAGCATATCTGATGCAGATCATTTTCTTCCAATGTTTCACTGACTGAGCTCAACCTCTTGCCATTAAGTAGTTCTTCCCTCAGTCTTATCTTACTTTCCTTTTCATTCAATTGCCTTTTTCTTTTGACTGTTCTTACTTTTTCCACCTTAATCTCAGTTCTTCTGTTACCTCACATGTGCAATCAGGTACACATTGAAAGATGGCCATTAATATCTTTGATATACAAATAACGTTGTCAAAAATGTTCTAAATTATGCAGCTGCCTAGCATCGCTTCAAAGTGCCTATTCTTCAGAAGTCAGCCTAGTTGGTTATTATTTGCAGTCTATTCGATGCCAGGTGGACATCAAAACTGATTTTTACTCATTTCATTTTTTAATACGTAAGTGGATTGCAGCAAGATGCACTGAGTAATGATGAAGTTGTCTGTATCTTCTTCCTGAATCTCTAGCTGGTCTGTACACTATTATGCAACCCAGGACACGCATTACTATCTATGTGGGAGTAATCACCTTATTACTTATTTACAACTTGCCCTAGATTATAATACAGGCAGTCCCCATCTTACGAACGCCCGACTTACGAACATCCGTACTTACGAACGGGCCTTTGTGGGTCTCTGGGCCAAGTGCGCATGTGTGGCTGGGGCCCAGTGCGGCCGCGATCCCTGGGCCAATTGCGCATGCACAGCAATGATTTCTGGGCCTAGTGCGCATGTGCGGCCACGATCCCCGGGCCTAGTGCGCATGCTTGGACACTGTTCCGAGTTACGCACAAAATCGGGTTACAAACAGTCTCTAAAACAGAACTCGTTCGTAACCTGGGGAATTCCTGTAATGTGTATACAACTACTTGGGTGTGAAACGTAAACATATCCAGCACATTTTTGTCAGTTGCATTCAATTATATATAAACGTAGTGCCCTGCTATAGTTACACAACATAAAGAGTACAGAGTTCCCAAACCTGCAGTGTGTAACATTGAGAATATCACCTGGACCAGATGGACTCCACCCAGAGTTCTGAAAGAGGTAGCTGAGGAGATTGTGGAGGTATTAATAGTTATCTTAAATTTTATTTACAGTGTGGTAACAGGCCCTTCTGGCCCAACAAGTCCACACTGCCCATTTTAAATCCACGTTAACCTACCCGTACGTCTTTGGAATGTGGGAGGAAACCGGAGCACCCGGAGGAAACCCACGCAGACACAGGAGAAC
>JARFYF010000002.1:51539054-51551992 GCA_030265395.1 Rhina ancylostomus | reverse complement strand
ACTCCTTACAGACAGTGGCAGGAATCAAACCCCGATCACTGGCGCTGTAATAGCATTGCACTAATCGGTATGCTACCGTGCCGCCTTATCTGTCAAGAATCACTGGAGTCAGGGAAAATCCCAAAGGACTGGAAAATTGCAAATGTGACACCCCTGTTTAAGAAGGGAGGGAAGCAAAAGACAGGAAATTATAGGCCAGTTAGCCTGACCTCGGTGGTTGTTAAAATTTTAGAGTGAATTATCAAGGATGAAATTTCAGAGTACTTGGAAGTATATGATAAAAATAGGATGTTGTCAGTACAGTTTTGTTAAGGGGAGATCTTGCCTGACAAATCTGTTAGAATTCTTTGAGGAGGGAAAAAGTAGGTTTGACAAAGGAGAGTCAGTGGATGTTATTTACTTGGATTTTCAGAAGGCCTTTGATAAGGTGCCACACATGAAGCTGCTAAACAAGGTAAAGCCCATGGTGGTAGAAGCAAGGTAATAGTATGGATCGAAGATTGGCTGACTGGCAGAAGTTGGAGAGTGGGCATACAGGATGGCTGCCGGTGACTAGTGGAGTTCCACAGGGATCAGTGTTGGGACCACAACTTTTCACTTAATACACTAATGATCTAGATGAAGGAACTGATGGCATTGTGGCCAAGTTTTTAGATGATACCAAGATAGGTGGAGGAACAGGTAATGTTGCAGAGGCAAGGAGTCTACAGAAGGACTTGGACAGGTTGGGAGAGTGGGCAAAGAAGTGGCAGATGGAATACAGTGTAGGAATAAAGGTGTAGACTATTTTCCAAGTGGAAAGAAAATTCAAAAATCAGAGGTGCAAAGGGACTTGGTAGTCCTCATTCAGGATTCCTTTAAGGTTAACTTGCAGATTGAGTCAGTAGTAAAGAACGCAAATGCAATGTTAGCATTTCAAGAAGACGAGAATATAAAAGCAAGGATGTACTGCTGAGGCTTTAAAAGGCATTGTTCAGACCACATTTGGAATATTGTGAGTAATTTTGGACCCCATATCTAAGGGAGGGATTGGAGAGGGTCCAGAGGAGATTCACAACAATGACCCCGGGAATGAAGGGCTTAATGTATGAGTAGCGTTTGATATCTCTGGGCCTATACTTGATAGAGTTCATAAGGATGAGGGGAGATCTCATTGAAACCTGCTGGATACTGAAAGGCCTGCATAGGGTGGACGTGGAGAGGATGTTTCCATTAGTAGGAGAGTCTTGGATCTGAGGGCAGAGCCTCAGAATAAAGGGACATCTCTTTTAAAACTAAGATGAGGATGAATTTTTTTCAGCCAGAAGGTGGTGAATCTTTAGAATTTGTTGGCACAGAGGGCTGTGGAGGCCAAGTCATTGGGCATGTCTAAAGCAGAGATTGATAGGTTCTTGATTGGTAAGGGGTTTAAGGGTTACGGGGAGGAGGCAGGACAATGGGGTTGAAAATATCAGTCGTGATTGAACGGTGGAACAGACTAGAGGGGCTGAATGGCCGAACTCTGCTCCTATTGCTTATGGTCTTATGGTCTAAGAGTTTATGGTGGATTGTATCACCTGTTCATAATTAAATAATGCTGGCTATTAAAAAAGATATACCATGACATGGATAGATTTCATATTCTGAATAGTACGTGTATTTTTGTATGCAATGATTTATATCTTATGATAAGATTATTGTGGGCATCCACAATTTCCATAAGGTGAGTATCCTTATGAAGAAGAGTTGTCTGAACATAATGAATTTCTAGTAACGGTCAGCAACAGCCTGTGTGGTGAAGCTCTCATGATCTTCCCCAGAGATGTCTGCTCCCACAAACAGGGACAAAACATGGTCAATTCAACAATGGACAGAAACAAGTTTACATTCTATGTAAAATTTTCCATATAAATCATCTTAATACTTTTTAGCTCAGTAATATAATGCCATGATTCAGTCTGTGTCGCAATTTTAAATGTTCAAATACAGGGGCAATTATGCTGAAAATATTAGATTCAAGACAACGTGTATTTAACTGGGAAATTTCAAAAGTAATATTTTCTGATATCTCTTAATGTTCATAAAGAAAATGTGTTGCTAGAGAGCAGTGTCTAACACAGTCCTGGCATCTATGTGAATAACAAAAGATAGCTTACATACAGAGCATACATCATCACACAACCACTAAGGTCTACTGCTGGTTAAATGCATCATTTTACATTAAATTTGGCAACATTTTATACTTTATGATCTTTTAAAATGATTTCTAAGGGAATTTATTATCACCTAAAGTATTAGTCACTTTCATGATTTCAGTGCATTTTTTCCTAACCACTAAAGTCTGGTTATTTTCCCCATATTTTATCTACAATCATTAAAAGATTTTCACAAGTTTCTTTATTCAATTAAGTAAATAATTAGGTGGCACGTGGACTGCCTTGCTGAATTGGTGGTTTGGGAGATCAAGAGTGAAGGTAGACTCCATCACTATTCCAACTTAACATCTGTTTGGCAACACAGTGCACTCTATATTCATTATTGTCAATAGCTTTTCTTTATAAAAGAGATAACTTTGTTCTACTACTCAGTAATTCAAACCCTTTTTTTTCAAATAAATTGTCAAATCAAGATCCCCTTTGTTGAAGATATCACTAATGTGTCAGGTGGCTGGAATGGAGAATTCTGGTTGTAGGAAAATAATATTTCACTTGAGCATTTTCAGTGTTTATGTTTCCTCATAGTGGACGACATAAAATACTGCAAAGCATAATTCTCTCTTATGCCAAGAAATTGCCAAAAAAAAAGTTAAGTAATTTCACAGTTAAACACCTCTACAAGTGCCACCAATTCCATCATCCTTTCTGTTTATTGTCCAAAGTTAAAACAAAAGGTTCATATCCTCAACTTCCTATTTAAAGCTGAGCTGAGCTTCTTCCTCTGCATCTCCGCTGAACAAGAACCATTTCCTTCTAACAATTATATCATCTGATTTGTCTTTTGTATCTCAACATTTAATGATTCTCATGCTCATCTGGATGTCCTGTATATCACCTTCCACATGCTGCTGCTTATCTAATTCTCTTAAACTTTGCTATATCAAATCTCTCCCATGCGATCCTAACCATTGTCTACCTATCCCCACTGCTTCATCACTTCGAACTTACATTCCTTTATGTTCTGGCCTTGTCCAATTTGTGCAATCTGTTCTAGGCCTCCAGAGCTCTGGACTACTCTGATTTTTGTCTCTTGTGCATCACTGACTCACCACTCCATGTGCATTGATTCATTTATAAAGTCTGCTTCAAATTCACCTTCTTGACCAAGCTTTGGTTGTCCCTCCTACTAATTCCTTCATTGGTATAGTGTTCATTATTTTCCTTTTCTGTGAAGCACCTTGAAATGCTTTAATGTTATGCAAAGCACCACATCAACAGAAGTAATGTTTTACAAGAGCATAAAGAAACAAAGAGAACTTATAATTTTAGAGCACCTCTCAAAACTTCAGGATGTCCTAAACTACTTCAGATCCAATAAGTTAATTTTCAATTGCAGCCACTGTTATAACATAGGTAAATGTAGAAGCCAATCTGTATACTGCAAACGGCAATGAATTAACGGACCAAAAAAATCCGTTCTGATGATGTTGGTTGAAGGATGAATGTTTCCAAGGTTCTGGAAAAATCATCCTGTTCTTTTTGGAATAGTGGTACAGATCTTTTGTATCTGTCCAAGTAGACAGAGAGGGCCTCAATTTGAAGTCTAATCAGAAAAACAGCACAATAGAAGGTCAACACTTGCAATATCCTGCACTGAAATATCAGTACTGATGCTGTATTCACACACGTGAAGAGTAGTTTAAGCTTTTTGAACTGAGCCTTTCTAGCCAAGGGGTGTTGAGGCCAGATGCCTCCACAGTCCAGCTAATCATTAGCTAATTAAACACAGATTTACAATCAAACCGTGTAACCTCCTGTTCTGTTCTTCAATACATACACCATTCATCAACTGAGCTACACTAAAATGCAATACAAAACTAATAAAATTCTATAAGCTATAGGTTTCAGTATTAAAGCCAACCCAAGATGATTTTGCTCAATTTTTAAATATTTTACATTTGCTCCTTCAAGAGTACCCTGGAATCCTTTGAAGGATTTTTAGTAAAAAGTAAAGGAGAAACATATATGCGTGTGTGTGTGTGTGTGTGTGTGTGTGTGTGCGTGTGTGTGTGTGTGTGTGTGTGTGTGCGTGCGTGCGTGCACGCGCGTGCATTTGGATGACAGGAGGAACAAAGGGCTGACTGCAAGGCATCAAAGGGACTTGAAAATGGCCCACTTAATGTTCCAATGCACAGGCACAACAAAAGCCTTGATATCATCTGCCTGAGAGCATAATGAAAATCTAATTCATGTTCCAGCATAGTAGTGACAGCTACTGAGGTCACAGCATGGCACTCAATTGCCTTTGCTCACTCTGAAACAGTTCACATCTTCAATTTAATTCAGTGAATGACGCACATATCTGTGATGCAGCTGCAGTCAGTTGGGAAACAAAGACTGCTGCAAATGAAGTCTAGGCTTTTGTTTCATTTTATTTTTGCTTCACAAATAGGGTGAACTAATGTTTTTACTCAGGAGATTTCTAACTGAATTTTCCTAAAATGATAAACCTTGGCTTGCATTAAATTGCTATGTCCTTTTCTATAATCAATGATAACATAATAACTGCAATTATTTTCATATTCCAGATTTATACTAAAATGCTCCAAAGAATTTCAGAATACCCTTGTACAATTTAATTTTGAATGTAAGTAATACATTGGGATTTGTGCTATTTATCAGAATAAAGACACATTTCCTTTATGGAAAATAATTAATTAATTGTGATCCGAAGGCTATAACTTAATTAGAATGTTTTTTGAATAATGATATTTTCCTGAGATCTTAGGGAATGGTTGTTTCTTCAATCCCTGCAGTGTTGTTAGGCTTAGACAAATTTAATAAAAATATTCGAAAGCAGTAATTCATCACAAGTTTTAAAAGGATAGGCCAAGTTAGTTAAGACAGGCTTAACTGGACAGTTTGGAAATATGTTAAGCAAAACATTATATACATTCATATCATTGGTATTATTTTAGTCTATATGTTTGCTGTGATATATCAGAAAGATAATGTGATTCAATAAGCAGCTTGGAATGCTATTCGATGCAAATGAGAAAGCCTGATAATGGCTAATGTTAATGATTTTGATAAAGTAAATAAATACTTAAGATGATTTTCTAAGCTCTTAAAAGCATTTTTAGTAAGCCTGATTCTTTTGTTCTGTTGATACTTAAATCTCTTTGTTTTTTATTCCATTTCTATCAAGTGGTTTTTATATAATGTACCAGCCGGTTTGCAATTCTTTCTGAATTGTCCTTCAGTGAAAAATTGAGGACATGCAGTGATTAATGAGAATGCAGTAACTTTGGAAGTGATTTACCATAGCATTTTATTGGAACCACATTGGAGACTGTGGATCTTATTATTAATCCAAACAACATATCAGAGGTTGAAATGCATAATGCAGCATTTTTCTGTTTATTCATGGGATTGAGTCACATGTCCTAAGAATGAATTGAAGAAAATGACAAGGCCAACATTTGTTGCCCTTCCCCACTTCTCGATGAAAAGGTCAGCTGCTTCTTGACCTGCTGCAGGCCATGTGGTGAAATATTCCCTTAATGCTGTGAGGTAGCAAGGATCTTAACTCAGTGACAGTAAAAGAAGAGCAATATCCTTCTAATCAGGATTTTAAGCAGCAGAGTCCCAGGGTTCAGGAAGTTATGTCAAAAAAGCCTTAGTAAGTCATTACATTGCATGTTACAGACACTACATACTGAAGCCATGACCCATTGGCAGTGGAAGGAATGTTTATGGTGATGGATATGGTACCAGTCATCAAAGCTAGAGTTTCGTTCATCCAGGCAAGTGAAGAGTATTTCATCACACTCCTGATGTATGCTTTGTTGGTAATGAAAAGGGAAGTCAGGAGATGATTCACTCACCATCCAGCTACTGACTTGCTCTGATTGCCTCAGTATTTAGATGACTGGTAATTTTAGCTTTCTGGTCAATCATCAAAAATCTGTGCAATCCAAAGATTAGACTCTAGAGCACAACTAGGTCACCTACAATGTAATCTCCAACTGACCTACAAGTTATTAAGGAGGCCTTTAAATTTAAAGCTTTTGCCTGTTCAAACCTAATTTCCTGTACATGTTCCACACTGTGCGTTAGATGCATGTGTGTAGGTTATTGTGACAAGGTATTCTTCAAATTAGCATGGTCTAAAAAGTTGCTGTGTACTCTGCATACATTATGTATAGACCACTTGATTTAACATTAATACTGTAAATGTTATTGCAAATTGCAATTGAAATCACACACAACTGGGGACTTGTCATGCATTGAAAAAGGTGTTCTGCAATTGAATGTCTAGGCAAGAATGCTTTATGACTACACGAAGTAATGGAATGCTAATATTACAGTCAGTTACTTACAGCTTACATCCCAGAAAGGATGTTCAGTGAGCACAGAATCATTGATCTGAAATGTAAGCAAACTGCAGGAGAACCAGGATCCAAGATTTTCCAATATATCTGGATTCTACATTTTTTGGATGCCTCAATATTTGATGCTCATCATTCCATACATAATCCTGAAGTTCTGACTAATTCACAAAGAGAATTAGTATGGAAAATGTAGAATTCTACCCTTTTGTTTTTTTTATTTAGAACTGTGGAGCTTTTGGGGTTGAAATTCCTGTTCAATCACGAAATAATACTTTTCAGTTTTCCTACTCTTTGTGATAAAATTAGAGAAAGCATGAATTTCATAAATAATCTGAGGGAGAAGCTTATTTTTCCATAAGTAACTACCTACTCCATGTATTTTGTCTTATTTACGCTCACCTTTTGCTGCCAATCCCCATTCATGACAGTAAAGAAGTGAAAATCAATTAAATAAGTGACCAAAATGTGAATATTATGCAGAGGCTAATACTTAACTGGGTACTGGTTAAAAAAGTTATCCATATAAAATACACAGATCAGAAATTCAAATGTCATTGTGGTTGGTATTTTGCAATGCAATGCTGGGGCAACCATGCCAGAGGAGCCATGAACTGGCAGGCCTGAAATGTCTGCATCAGTACAGCCAACCCATTCTGCACAGCTGCTAATGTGGCTTTGTTTTTTGTGCTAGGAGCTGGCCCACAACAGCAACTGGACTTCTGCCCACCTATCCCAATTGAAATGACTTCTGCTGTCAAAAAATCAGCATCTGCATGTTGAGACAAAACCAGTCACTCCAGCTGTCATTTTGAATTTCAGACACTTGCTAACTTTGGCCAAGGATGGAGAGAGAATACCAGGATCAAATAAAGTGAAGACTGTTGATGTGGAGACACCAAACAGATCATTTGTTAATTCAGAGTTGTGGTGGCCAAATGGAAATAACCAGCAGAATGTGATGACCTTTGAAGAATTGCCCTATGTTTCAAAATTGTGGTGGGAGAGGACATGAGTTTGTGAGTGCTGAGCTAATCTAACTTAAATGTGGATTACTGGAGAAAAGGAACATCAGCAAAAGCAGAATTTGAATTTGATAATTATTGGAGGTGAGAAAAGGAGAGACTCCAGTGCAAGGCCTTTGAGCTAGTTTCAGAGGAATCATTATGAGCACATGAAAAGGCCCTAGTGCTGTCTCGGGCTTTCCCCAATATTACATCCTACTTTTGGTGGAAACCCATCAGAGATGTGGAATATATATGCCCATTTCCAGCCAATTACACCATTTTCCAGGATTTGGGTGGGAGATTGGTTAGAGTTGCAAGGAATTTGAGGGCTAAGGCCATTTGAGAGGAGACTTGGTCTGCAGAAAGAGTGACTTACATCTATTTTGTGTCTGCACATCCTGGTCAGAACTTCCAGAAGCAACTTTTGTAATTTTATATGTTGTTGTTGCATTAACATGGAAAATTTGTGCACAGCAAAACTGTACAAACAGAAAATGATGACTTGAAAATGAGTTCTCTTTGTGATACTGTATTGACCAATGGATTGATTAAGCCCCCCTCACATCAAATGGTGAAATTGTGTCATGAGATCTTTTACACCAACCTGAGAGATGGACAGAGCCTTTTTTTAAAATTTGAATGCCTGCGCCACTGAGAGTGTAGCAATACCTCAGGCCTCACTGGAGTGCCAACCTAGATTTTTATGCTCAAGTCTTTGGAGTGATATTTGAAGCTAAATCCTTGGAATTTAAATGTGAGAATACTGAGGCATGACTAACAATTTTTTTCAGGAAGGTCATACATTTTTGCTTGACATTTTTGCTTGAGTTCATAGTGCTAGGGAAACTTTAAAAATGATGCACATGTTTCATAGGAATATTAGCAGAGTTCCAAAAATACGTATCATTTTGAAACAAGATCACAATTAGATGTCATATCGATGATTATATATCAGGTCACAAGTTTTAAATTGTGAATGATATCAGATTAAGCACTTCCATGATCTTAGTTAGTAAATTATTGGAGCAGAAGTTCAAGTCATAATGGGTAGCCATTACAAGGAACAGGAGGAAGCTTCTGAGGTGAAACAAAGCAACTGAGAGTGGATGGGAATGAGGATATCCCTTGGAGCCAGATTTGGGGATGCCACAACTTCACAGAATAATTATGAAAAAATTGGTCACTGTAAAATTACCCCTAGTGTATAGGTGAGTGGTAGAATTTTGGGGGAGTTGGTGAGGATGTGGGGATAATAAAAATGGGACTAATGTAGAATTAGTACAAATGGGTGGTTGATGGTCTGACTGGATTCAGTGGGCTGAAGAGCTTGTTTCTGCATCTCTGTATGATTCTATGATGACACCAGCCACAGATCATATTAGTGCTGAGTGTAGAACAATGGATAGATATGATGGGAATAAAATCTGGTTTTATCAACAACAATTTGCCTTCAGATAACAACTTTAACATAATCAGATGAAATTGGATCCTGAGATTTTAGGTGATCACTAAAGCCCAGTCAAAGAAGTGGACTTTAAGATGAGTGAGGAGGAGAAGCAGAGTTTCAGCAAGGAAATTTCAGACTGTGAGACTTACAATGAAGCAGGAGCTAATGTAGGTCAGACAAAGCAGCAGTGATGGCTGATTGAGACTGCTGAGGGATCATACCTGATCAGAATCTTAATTCCGTCTGCATATTCTAGTTCTGTAAACATTAAGACTTTTACCCAGTAAATTCTATTTCCAGATTTGTAATTTTCAATTGACTGAGCCTCATCAGCTTTTTGGGAAGAGAGTTCTTGAGTTTTACTATTCTCTTATCAAGAAGTATGTTCTGGCATTATTCCCAAACAATCGATCTCTTCATTCTGAATTCCTTCACAAGGGAAAATGGATTCTCTCTATCAACTCCATCAATAAAAGGCCCAAGTTTAATGCCCATGTTCTGTCCTTCTGGAGGTCCCTTCACACTAAATGTTTATCAGAGAACACTACGTAATGTAGAGTTCAAGGTTTCTCCAACTGTAATTGTTCCCAACCCCTCCCCTTCTAATCTCCACTCACACCTTACCTGATTGCCAAATTCTGATTCCTGGCTGAATAGGAGTTTAATATTGTTCAAAACCATCAGCATCATTTTTGGAAAGCCAGCAAATGTATAATCTCGGCTGAAAAGGACTATTTGCAAGGCACAGTTTTGCAGAAGAGTGCAGTATATATGATAACTGGAGAGCAATAAGTCTTCTTTCTTTCCAGCAGTATTGTGTGAATCACTTTTTCTCAGTGACTCAAACAGGCTGAAATAATATAGGCCAGGGATAAATCAGGACAGAGTCCTTATCACAGTCAATATTATGGCAGGTACAACTAAACCAAGATATCTTTTCAAAAGAGATAGAATAAAACTATTAGGTATGAAACCTCCCATGCTTTTCAAGCTAATCTAACCTGGCACACAAAATTCAAGCTTAGTGTTTTGAGACCATTTTGTTAATTGTAGAATCAAGTCCTAAACATCCCTAAATTAGTTAGGAAAGAAAGTAAGATTGTTTGAGCAGTCTACTGAAATGGCAGATGGATTTCCATGTGTAAAATTTCCTTAAAGATTTTCATACTCATTTTGATCTTATTCCCAACATTAACAAAGATGGGAAAATAGAATGTAACACCAATTTTGCCTGATGAAGTTGATGTTGTATTTGCTAAGTGCCTTTCAATTGAGCAAAAATGACTAGGCACCAAGAGACGCAGAGAAAAGGCGGTTTTGCTTTTTAAGTGCTGCATGAAATGAGCAGTTTTGACAGATGCTTTGGAGGTTGTTCAGTGATCAACAAACACAACCAGAGTGCAAATGTTCAGACTGACAGCTAGTTTACTGAACAGGAATGTTCAAACACATGGTCTCAAATCCATTAACAGGACAACTTTTACCAAAGAAAATGGATTGTTATTAGCAATGACATAGCTGATATATGTTTTGTATTGTTTGGCTGCCAAATGGTGCTGTTTGTTCAAGTACAATATCAGCATGATGGATATCAAAGTGTTCAGAATTGGGATTGAGTTATTCACTTATTATGAACCAATTTTAGCCACATAATAGGAGAGAAATTGATTGAAAGGAAGTTCCTTCCCACAAAGAGGAAGAGAGGATTCTGGGTTAGGTAACTCCCAGCAGGTGACTGTAACTGGCAGTTGCCTGAAACAGGCTGTGGGCTCACACTCTCAAACAGGGAATGATGCATGAAATTCAAACAGGTTGAGAAGATATGTATAATATTTTAATATTTGGTATTGTTCACATTGAAGTGGTTTTGTTGGCCTTATTCTGTGAGGCTATCAATTTTTAATAACATGCAGCATTCTAAAAATTCACAAGGGATCAACAGAGTACACACTGAAGCTTGCTGCAGACAGAGCAAAGGCTTTGTGGGGAAGGACTGCAGTCTGAGGTCCTGCCACCACTGGGCACTGAGGGGCTGGGCCCTGTTATTCAAAGAAGTCACATTTGTGGCATTAATGCTTTGTACATAGAATATATTAATTTGATGCCACTACAAATATATTTTGACAATACTGTGAATGTATAAACTACATGACACTATGAATATAAAGAAAGCCATGTATTGCTTTGTATTTCTTGTATATATTTCTCATGAATAAAGTTTATTTTTGAATTAGATGAAATCAGATAAGTGTGAGAGGCTAGGGAAATGTGGAGTTCGGCCAAAAACCGGAGGAATTGGAATTGAAATGTTGATATTTTAATTTATATATTTTCCATATTACAGATATATGATTTTTCTTATCTACTTCACTTCTGTGGTTCAAATCTAAGAGGGGTTTAATGTGTACTGGGTGCTACAGCAAGATGTAGTTAGTTCTCCAACTGTCAGTGTACTCATTCTGTGTGGCAGTCGTGCAAGTTAAGAGAGTAAAGTTGGAGCTGAAAATTGAGCTATGCAGGAGCAGTGGAGTGTTAAATACCTGAAGAGAGTGCAACTTTGGCATAAAATGAGTGCAGCCTCGAGGTGCAAGTGGGTAAGATTTCTCCCCCAAAGTTAATGCTTATGAGGGGATTTAGATTCCACTGAGAAGCGGGCAGTTATGTTGCAGTTGTATAAGTCATCAGTGAGGCCGCACTTGGTCATCCTGTTATAGGAAAGACGTAGTTAAACTGTAAAGAGTGCAGAGAAGATCCACGAAGATGTTGCCAGGACTAGACGGCCTGAGCTATAGGGAGGGGTCGGCGAGGCTAGGTCTTTATTCCTTGGAATGTAGGAGAATGAGGGGCGACTTTCTATGGGTGTTTAAAATTGAGGCATAGATAAGGTGGATGGTAACAGTCTTTTCCCCAGGGTAGGGGAGTACAAAACTAGGGAGCATATGTTTAGGGTGAGAGGGGAAAGATTTAGAAGGGACCTGAGGGGTAACGTTTTCATGCAGAGGGTGGTGAGTATGTGGAACTAGCTGCCACAAGAAGTGGGTGAGGCAGGTACGACAATATCATTTAAAAAGCACTTGGATAGGTACATGGAGGGGTGGGGCTTGGAGGGATATGGGCCGAACGCAGGAAATTGAGACTCGCTGGGTGGGCACCATGGTCGGCATGGACTGGTTGGGCCAAAGGGCCTGTATCTGTGCTGTATTGCTCTATGACTATTTTCTTACATGGTACTCCACTTACACTTGTTTGCTCATTCAATTAACCTATCAATATCTCACTGTAAACTGTTCTTACCCTCCTCATAGACACTCTACTTTTGTTTCAGTTGCAGATTGGTTGCTCCTTTCCTCAGCTGCGATCCTAGCACTGATCCCTGTGGCACCCCACTGTTCAGAGGTTGCCAGTTGAAAGTGACCCCCTTATCCCTTTTTGTTGCTTCCTGCTAGTTAGCCAGGCCTCTATCCCTGGCAATACATTAACCCCAACACCAGGAGCTTTTATCTTGCACAGTAAGCTTTCGTGTGGCATCTTGTCAACTGACTTTTGGAAATCTAGAATGATGTAATATTACCTCTACTGGTTTCCCAGTATCCACTCCGGTTGAACTCTCAAATCTGTCTGCTCTGGTTTTTCCTTCTTTAATCCATGCAGATTCTGCTCGATCTGAACATGACTCTCCAATTGTCCTCGTTCTCTCAGGCCTGCACTCACTTTGACCTCCCTCTTTGTTTTCACGCACTTACTCATTCTCAGTTGTTATATTTCTCATGAGTTTGCTTTCATAGTTTATATTCTCATTGGTTTTTTTAGTCCACTAACTTTTTGACACATATTTTCTCTTTCAATATGATAACCCTTCTGACTTCTTCGGTTAATTCAGGTTGGTTTGTTGCCCGCTTCTCCCCAACCCCACCTTTAGAATGTTTCCTCTTCATTGCAATAATTTTTTTTTGCTGGG
>JARFYF010000002.1:51483363-51495170 GCA_030265395.1 Rhina ancylostomus | reverse complement strand
AGCATGATGACTTGATTTCAGCAGTAGATGGTCCGGTGGTGGGGGGTGGGGGGGGGGTGGTTGGTACTCCTGTTAAATGCTAAATTCAGAGACCAAGGGTACATATTAAAATTAGAAGGATCAAAAGGAAACAGATAAAATGAGCATAATGTCATTGGAAAAGAGTGATGGAGCAATGGAACAGACTGGCAGCAGTGGGAAGACATGGAACATTTTTTAAAATGGAAAAGGGACACAGGACAAGCAGTTTCAGAATGATGATTCATTTCAGAGAAGTATAATCAAGATTATAATTTCAAGTATGGTTATCATCCTGTAATCCTACTTTAATTTAAAAGGGCCACATGTACTGGAAAGATTACTAATGGTCTTATAAAGCTTGCTCTTTGTTTGAAGCATGGAAAGATAGAACCATCCTAATTCAAAAAAAAATGCGACCTGAAGCAAAGCCACCCTAACATTACAGAATCACTGAAATTTACAGCAGAGAACAAGGCTATTCGGCCCACCGTGCCTGTGTTATTTTCTAATTGAGGTATATCCAGGAAGTGACAACTTCTCATTTACTGACTCCCACTTTGTCAGAGCACATCTGAGCCTGGTTAGAGAACAATAGTTGACTGTACCATGCAACATCCACAAAAAGTAGATCGCAAGAAGGCCCCAAGGTGAAGAATGCCTATTTGTAATCTTTGGCTCTAAATATTTTCAGCAGGACCGACCCTCAGTGTAATAACTCAGACCAGCAAGGTGATTTGCGGGTAAGTTACAAGAAGTTTTTATTTCTTTCAACATAATTTTGTGTAACAGGAAAAAAAAAGAGGTCCTGTGATGAAGCAAAAGGAAACGACCATCAACCTTGTTCGGCTGTGTGCCTTGGTTTCAGCTCTGGCCCCATTGCCTAAACTGTCGTAACCATAGAGGCATTTTCACTCAGGTAGGCCTTAGTTAATTTGTCTGGAAGAGTCTGTTACACTGATGGAGTAGTGAGGTTCCCTTTTCAGCATCACTTGGTTTTCCAGAATAAAATGTTGTAACTGAGACTGGAGGCTGGATTTTCCTAATTCAAACCCTAACAATTGAAAGGGGGCACTTCTTTTCCTTGGTGAAGGCTCATTCAGTATGAATAGTGCATCGAGCATTTTATTCTGGATGCAGAGTAAACCTCCCTTTTTGCTATCCTATCAAGCTCACAAATGAAGACACAGTACAAGGTTAGATCGAGAGGAAAGCCCTCTCCCTCTACATTGTCCCAACAAATTCACTCAGGTGAGATACAGCATAAGGTTAAACACAGAGTAAAGCTCTCCTTACACTGTCCCTTCAAACACACTCCCAGGGCAATGGCAGCATGGGTCAGATACAGAGTGAAGCTCCCCCTACATTACCCTATCACACACTGCCAGGGCAGGGGCAGCAGAGGTGAGATACAGAATGAAGCCCCCCTCATTAACCTAGTACACCCTTCCAGGGGAAGGTCACCAGGGACTAGACACAGAGTGAAGCTTCCCCTATACTGTCCCATCACATGCTCTTGAGGGGTGGGGGGGGGCAGCATGCATTAGACACAGAGTAGAGTTCCACTTACACTATCCTGCCACACACTCCCAGGGCACAGGTTAGACATAGAGTAAAGCTTCATCGACACCATCCTGTCATACCCATCATTCACAAGCTATGTCAAATTGCACCTCATGCATTAAGCAATTCAGAGCTTAGAAAATAAATGAACCTGAAATCTCAGGGCCACACGGAATCTGTCCTTTTAGTTCTCTGATAGATAAAGGCACTGACTGGTAATATTTTTTTCAGTCTTACTTAATTAATCAGTAGAAGCTGGGATTTGAGTTTAACCTTGAGGTTTGTTATGGTGCTGAATGAAATCATTTGAAGATTATATATTACCAGAAATATCTACAATTTGTCACAGCTGCATGATGAATTTTGTTTATCATTTTACATTGAAATGTGTTATCTGTATGAAAAGATGCAATGAGGATGAATTTTCCTGCAGCCTTTAGAGTGGCAGTTTAATGCAGCAATCACAACTGAGCACCACCTTTCCATCTGCAGCACTGATGAACTGCCCTATCTTGACGTCATTCTCTGAAGCAAAGGGAAAATGTCTTGGTTTTCTGGATGTGTTACGAATTATTTATCATGAAGAAAATAATCATAATGGCATAGCCACCTGCCAATCGGACAGCAATGTCAAAAAGTTACCATTCAGCAAGCTAAGTAAAAATGGCTTGAAGCTTAATCATTTATTCATATTGATGATTCAGGATCTATTATTAAACCAGAAGCAGACTCTCAAATCTTCATCACATTCCAATCAAAATTATATGGCCACATATTCCTGTTCTTCCAAATATTGCAGTGCACTTATCATCTATTTGTCAAATAATACGTTCATGACACTGGGTGAATCCAAACATTCCTTAGGAACCATTGGCTAAAATATACACTTCCAGAAGGACACAGCTTGCTTCAAAGAATGAAGCAAACTCAAATTCTGCAACAGAAAGTATCTTAAGCTATAGATATTTTTTCAACTACCTTTTGTTTTGCATACAAAAGATATTTATAGCAGTAACATAGAAGGCTGGTGAATCCAACTGTTAAGCTGGGCAGGGAATAGTAAAAAGTACGAGAATTATTACTGACAACATTGAAAATGTGAATGATTTGGTAAGAAGTTATGAGCTGATAAATGCAGACAACAAAAATAAATTCCAAAAAATGTAGCTACTGATCCCTCAATGAGTACCATGGGACTGCCATTTTAATTGCTTTTTTCAGATGAATGCACCACTACAAATTTATTGCATTCCTTCAAGCAGCTACAAACTTTGGTTCCAGGCATCAATGTGGATTAATTTCAGAGGCTGCAGGCAGCCGTTTTCCTTTGTGTGCCAGAACAAAAAAATCAACAGCTGTTAGCAACAACAGGCTTTTAAAAAACTATATTAAAGATGTATAAGCATAAAGATTTAGAAAATGAAACTATCTGATATATTAAAATAATATAGAATGGGGACATGAATTGGCATGTCAGACTTCTTATGCAGATCATATGCTATCAATGATTGCCTGATGAAGGGTATGCGTCAAATTCACACTTGTTTCTTGTTTTTAGAAATGCTGACTTTCTATCAATTACTGGTTTTTGTTCCTTCTGCTATGGCAATGTCCCATTCATTCTATTTAACCTCCCAAGGAATGCTTCACACACTTTGTCTCTGCTCTTTCTCCAAATTTAAATCCAAAAACAATAGACTGATAAAGTTATTGATACTTCAAACTCCACAGTTAGAAGGTCACACAAAACCACACATCTTGAGCATGGTGATTAACTAATAGATGACAAGACACATTTTACAGAAGTAATTCTTGTGAAGCCTTTTGCCCCAACTGGAGCACGTGCGAACCCCTTCAACATTATTGTGCTGGGGCCCATTTCCATTTGTCACCCAAAAATCTTAACTGCTCTGCACTATTGTTGATGTAATTCCTGTAGCTTCAGGTTGAGAGCTTTAAGTTCCTAGGAGTGAACATCACCAATAGCCTGTCTTGGAGGCTAAATAAATTTGGCATGTCCCCTTTGGCCCTCAGCAATTTTTATTGATGCACCATAGAAGGCATCCTATCCGAATGCATCACAGCTTGGTATGACAACTGGTCTGCCCATGACCTCAAGAAACTGCAGAGAGTTGTGGACACAGCTCAGCACATCATAGAAACCCAGCCTCCCCTCCCTGGACTCTGTCTACATTTCTCGCTGCCTCGGTAGAGCAGCCAGCATAATCAAAGACCCCACCCATCCCAGACATTCTCTCTTCTCCCCCTCCCATCTGACAGAAGATACAGAAGCCTGAAAGCACGTATCACTAGGCTCAAAGGCAACTTCTATCCCACTGTTATAGAACTATTGAACAGTTCCCTAGTACATTAAGATGGACTCTTGACCTCACAATCTACCTCATTATGATCTTGCACCTTATTATCTACCTGTGCTCCACGTTCTCTGTAACTGTTCTACTTTATTCTGCACTCTGTTATTGTTTTACCTTGTACTTGTACTACCTCAATGCACTGTTGTAATGAATTGATTTGTATGAACAGTACGCAAGAAGTTTTTCACTGTACCGACAATAATAAACCAATTTATCAATTTGGAATCAGTTTCGGAAGTTAAGATTACCTGGGTCTCAATGACAGCTTTGGTGATCTAAATTAAAATTGTGCATTTGGTGATGTTAATCATGTGCAGGATGTCAGCCAGGATACCGATACCACTCCACACTCTTCTTTGAATTGTTCAGAAGGAAATAAGCAGGCTTGGCCTTGGTTCCACATTACATTAGAAAAAAAAACACACATCCAATACCATAGAACTTCCATGTTGTTCTTCTGAAGTATCAGGCTCGATTGTTAAATACTCAGATCCTAGAATGTGACTACAGTTTAGAACCTTTTAAGGTTAGCAAATAGGTCAGCATGACCGCCACAGAATCATAGAGTCACTAAGACATACAGCACAGACACAGGTCTATGGCTCACCACATCTATGATGACTGTCAAGTACTTATCCCATTTACCAGCACTGGGTCCGTAGCCTGCCATCGCTTGCCAATTACTCCATGGGGGGCAAAAGAGTGTTATTTTTGAGGCTTGTTAAATTTGTCTCCTCTCCATCTTTTTTGAATAAATATCAAATAAATTAAACCTCTACATCCCTGAAAGATCTTTGCCTATCTTCCCTGTTGCCAATGCACTAAGATTCTCAAGAGAAAAAGGTGTTCAAAACAGCAGATGGTTTTATGAATAAAGGAAAACAAACACATCTTAGAAAATATGAAGTTAGATTTAGCTGTAGAATATAGTTCTTTAACTGACAAAATTTAAGCAGGTATCAATTTAGAAAACTTTGACTGTACTAAGGCACCTCTGATATCCCTGAAAAGCTCCAGGAAAAAACAGTAGCAAAGCAGAAATAGGACAGGCATTCATCACAACACTTCCATTTTAATTGTGGCCATCTGTTTTAACCAGCTGGAAGGAGTTAAAATTTATCATAAGATCAGGCTTGAAAATGAAGGCTCCTATAATAAAATCATGTGCCAATTTTTTAATATCACACATGTGAAGCATAACCATTTGGCTATGTAATCAGAGTGCTTAAATACACATGATCATCTAAAAGAAGTTCTGAAGTAATTTTCCAGGGGTTTGTCTACAGTACCTCCTAACCCACAAATCCTGCAGCCAAGAAGGACAAGGGCAGTAGTTGTACAGGAGCCCTAATGAACTGTGAGCTCCCCTCCAAGTCAGACACCACCTTAATTTGGAAGAATATCCCAGATCCTTCAGAGTCACTGGTCAGATTCCTGGAACTCCTTCCCTCACTGCTTTGCAGCAGTATCTTCACCAAAAGGATTGCAGCAGCTGAAGAAGACAGTTCATTATCATCATTTTAAGGGAAGGAATGAGGAGTAAATATTGCCCTTGACAGTCATGCCCACATCCTCTGAATAAATAAAAACAATCAAACTACTTGAGCCACTGTTTTTGGATTATGAAGTTGAGGAAATGAAAATGGAGAAAAATCTTTAGAAATTGTCACACAACAATGAAATTATCAAATTAAAGTTGGGACACAATAAGTACTTTAAAGGTGGGAGTGTTAACTACTAGGAGAAAAAGATGGAAAAAACTTGGGGTAGATGCTTGTCTTTGACCACTTAAGCGATACTATTTGCTTTGCTTCTGAAATTCAATGCTGTTGAAGTCAATAGGCTAAATTTCTGAGTACAATACCTAGACATCACAATGCTGTGTGATCAGCACAAGATTCTAAGGACAAACCTCAGAAGATCTCAGAGCACTTTACATCTAAAGAAGTAGCTTTTGAGATATAGCCAGTGGAGAAGATGTAACAGCCAGCTTCCTTACAACCTGGTCCTGCAAATACTACAGGGTAAACAACTGGGTAATCCAGTGCAGATTGTGCGTTAAATATCAATGAGGACTCTGACGGAACTTTTTTGCTCCTCTTCAATAAGCGTTATGTGATCTGTTAGGTCCAAATGAAATAATTGTGGTTTAACTTATGAGCCAAATGATAGTAAGTACAGGCACACCCTCAATACTGCTTTAAAATGTCTTAAATTATCTGGTCAAGTCTCTGGAATGGAGTTTCAACCCCACAACCTTCTGACACAAATAAGAATACCATAATTGAGCCAATACTGCAATCTAATTTAATGTATCTCATGTGGCAATGAACTACAAATTAGTACAGTCATTTTCAACCTTATCTGCCAGAAATTGTTGATCCAGGAGACTGCAGGAACAGAAATGATTTTCTTTATTTTGCCAAGTATACCTGCATGAAATTTGTACTGAAAATTATCAGCAATCTATCCACCACCAATGAGATCTTTCTCATGTAACACAGAGTAAGAGATGATTTGAATTTACTATATTATCTAAATATATTTTCTCTCCCATCTACAAATCTATAATAATATCCCTCCCCCACTGTTCCTGTATGCTCACTCCACCTCCCTTATTTGGTTCCATGCTCCACCTTCCATTCCGATCAGATTCCATCTTCTGCAGTCCTTTGTTGCCTCCATCTATCACCTCCCAGCTTTTGTCGCTATTTCCACCCTTCCCTCTCCCACTTGACTCCATCTGCCAATCAACCCTTCCTCACCTGGATCCACCTTTCACTTGCCAGCTCTTGCCCCATCCCTCCCCCTCGCCTCTTTATACTGGCTATCTCCCCTCTGCTCTTTCAATCCAGGTGGAAGGTCTTGATCCGGAAAGTTGACTGTCCACTTCCCTCCACAGATGCTGCCTAACCCACTGAGTTCCTCCAGCAGCTCATTTTTTGCTCCAGATTCCAGCATCTGCAGTCTCTTGTGTCTCTATAATAATATCCAAATCAAATTTGTTTGTAAGTTATTTATTTTTATGGGATCTCAAGGTTTCCAACAGTGGAAGTGGAGTTTAAATCCAGCCAAGTTTATGGAATTCAAGCTTCATTCTCTACTGGCTGGAATGTGAAATGATTTAGACCCAAGTTCAACCATCTTTACTTTGGATTAAATCCTTCTGAGCTTACTTGGAGAAAGGTGGCTAGTGGGAATGGTGGAAGGAAGTACATAGTGAATTTTTAATGCTTTTCTTAGGATGGTAGCTCTACTGCTGCTGGTCATGCTAGTTATACCTGACCCAGGATGCTGACAGTTAGCGACAAGAGTGGGGAGAGTGTCCACTTCTGAGCACTGAAGTTGTTCATGTTAATGAACTGACAGTCAACTGTGTAATCTACCCAGCTCATATAATATTGCAATAAGATGGTTAGAAATGGTAATCACATGTAGTATAGTTGAATTGTAATTTCAAATACCGCTTTTGCTCAGTAATTTCAAATTAGTTCACCTACTTATACTTTTTTATGAATGATTTAAATATCATCATTTAATTTTCCAAAATGAATTGTGGAAAATAACAAACAAAAATGCAAGCTAAGTATGATTACTATCAGCTTGTCACTTGCCACAACACCAATGCGTCCACTTATTTTCATGCAACCAGTAAAAACACTTCAGAAGAGGGCATTGAACACAGACTTCTCAATAAATTGCACCAAAAATATTCACTGAAAATGCTGTTGAGAGGCCTATTTGGAATTATATCATGCTGTTCTTCAGATGTGACAGATACAGCACACATCTTAATAATAATATGTACATAATGGAAAATTAGAGTTAATTTTGTGACATCGGTCAGTATCCTAATGTTCATCTGGATGAAAGGTTTGTTACATGATCTGTTCATTGTCATCTTACCATTGCTTACTTCAACAATGCTTTCATCTCTCTCACTGCATTCAAATTACTGTGGAGCTCACTCAAATCTTCAACACATTGTTTGGGAAACCTAATTTAAGTCCATATTGATACATGAATTCTCACTCTGCAATAACATTCTTGCTTCCTTCTTTCAATAGAAAATGAAGAAAGGTTTCAGGGAGATATGAATCATGCAGTGTTGCCATCTTAACCAGCCATTCATGTGCAACAAGGAGGACATCAGAACAAGAGATGACCGTGTTGCAAATTTTCCTCAAACGTTACTTCTACTCCTGTTTGGATTATTGACCAATAGTCCTAAAACACAGAGGAAAGATTGTGGTACACAACCTTTGCACAACATTGTAAAAGAAAGAGGTTCTGACCAAAATGAGGCAACATATTTGAAGGTAGACACTAAATGGAAGAGGAAAAAGAATTTGGATTTTCATGTCCTCAGGATGTCCCAAGCACTTAACTGACAATGAATTGTCTTCATTTGCGGCACAGTGAAAGACCCAAACTAATTTTATGTCACTTTAACATTCAAAGAGGGCTGCCTACACTTTAGAAGCACAGGTTGATTGCTTTTGGTGAGGAAAGTGGAGGGGTGTGGGTGGCAGAGGGTGATGCATGTGGACGTATAATCCAGTGATTCTTCTGTGGAGTAAAATGGCCCTTTGAAAGGCCAGGGATGGCATTCCAGTAGAACACTCTGGTGGGTGAATATATGACACACTGAGGAGTTCAATTAATGTGCTCAATGAATGGATAGCTATGTCTTTGATGAAGTACATGAACTGCCTTGTATACTAAATCATTCCTTTCAACCAGAATAGCAAGGTTATGTTACTGGAAAATTTGTTGCTGACTTTCCTTGAAATATTTCAAGACAACCTAGAGGAAAAACTGGCTGTTTTCTTCATATCCTGACTAAATCATTTTTCTGATCTTCCAAAATATTCTGGCTCTGAATATATTACTCCATGCATGCTGAGAATTATAAGCAGACAATTAGGGTTCCTGGCTACAGTTTAAAAAAAACTGAAAAAAAGAGTAACAAAATATTTATTTAATATTGCTAACAGATCAGACAGATTATGAAGTCACGTTCAGGAAAATAACTCCTTGATTCTAATTTAATTTGCTTTTACATTCTGTATTAGCTGCTATCTTTTTGATCTCCTGTGACCTGAATCTGTAAATTACATACAAAGGAAACTAGGTCAGCCTTTAAAAAGTCCAACTAATATTATTCTGCTGCTTTGGACTTCATTTTGATTCACCGTATTTGAAAACAGCTTCAGTTTAATACAGACCATTTTTATTGAAACGATCACCAACTCCACAGCTGCAATCTGTATATGGTCTCTGCACTACTGCTACAAACATTTCACCAAAACAAAGCATATCTGTGGTGCAATCTACATCTACACACCATCATTATTTAACTTTCCAACCACTGCCTGACAACATATTAATTATAGATTTGCAGATTTGTCATTCTATCCACATGCTTACAGAATTATTAGTCTGGAGGACAGAGAAGAATTTGTCATGCTCCCTTCAAGAGATTGTATGAACTGGATGGAGTTCTTCACTGAGTTATTTGTTTAATCTTTGGAAAGAATGAGCCAAACAATAGAATACCTCCTCTTACATGAGTCTATCTTGGCCTACTTTGTTAATGTGTCTGTTTCATTCTGCTTAATTTGTGGTCAACCTGTCATACAGGGTGGGAAAAATAAGAAGGTTAATAAAGGTAGAGAGCTGAAACATCCATGCTGCCACCCATGGTATCTTTCCACAGACCATGCATGTTTTGTTCGATTTTGCATACTGTCCACTTTATTATATTTTAATGGAAGTAGTGATAAAGGCTCACATCCAAATAAACAAATCTTTCTACTTCGCCGGTGTCTGGCCTTCTGTGTACTCTCAGCATTTTCAGTTCTCACTGCAAATATAGTGATTACTAAACCAATTTACCCCTTCAAAGAATGTACAATGGAGAGCAACAATTCAGAAAGAGATTTGATTCTTTTTTTCTTAGCCTCCCATTGATATTCTTCCAAAAAAATTGTCCTATTATGTAAAGTCATGACCAACATTTAAAGTAGATGGCATTTCAAAGTGGTCAAATACAGGTCCTCCCTCACATAGGGAAAAGCCGACTTATGTACATACTGTACATACCAGCAAGCGTTTGGGAGACCTGCTGGATGGATTTGCTGGCTGCTGCAGTGCTGCAGGCATCTAATCCCGCCTGGGAACTCAGTTCTCGGCCATATTTCCAACTTGTGAGCTGTTCAGGTTATGAACAATTCATGAACAGAACCCTGTTGTAACCTGAGGAGGACTTGTATCCTGAAATGTGATCAGCTGATTTCAGCCTCACAGCCTAACAACTAGAGCTTACATTGACGGATCCCCTTGCCCCCTCCCCATCCCCTGATATCAGTGGGAGACACCATTCTTTAACCCAACTTAATACTAGTTTTAGCCAGGTGTTCATTCTTATTTATGATTTCCAACAAATTCAAACCTACAACCAAAAAGTAGGAAGTATTTGTCTTAATGTTGCACTTTGAAAAATACTCAATATTTCAGATTGATTAAGCTTTTTTCCTGTATTACTTGGTCATGGAGATTGTTTGCTGTAACATCCTTTCTATAGTGGGACAGTTGGGGCCTGCATCCATTTCCATGACAACAGGTATCAGAGCTGTTTGTATTCTGAAGCTGCATTTTATCATGAATAAAATTTAGCATCCTAAGGTGCATATAATACCCGTGTTTATTAGCAGACTGTGAACTGAAACATAACCACAGCTCTGGCTAGAAAGACCAAAATATTAGCTGGCATTGGGACACTGTCCTCCAGTCAACATTCACCAACCTCACCCCAGTGTCCCTTAAATATATCATTCAATAACTACAACTCAGTTCTCTCAATGTTCAGCAACTCCAATAGACAGGGTTTATGCTAGCCCTACTCTGTATATCACTTATTCTTTGACAATGCCATATTCCATTGAAACAACCTAAAAGTGACTTTGTTTGGATCTCACATTTGTTGTTAGTCAAAGGAAAATTTTTAAAAAATGCCTTTGTTAAATCTATTTCCATTTGGAGAGGGAAAAGAATTGGAAATATAATATTTAAATTCCCTCAGATCCAATGGTACAATTATGCAGTTTAATGCCTATGTCATTTATGTGCTTGGAAACTTTACTTACGTATTTGTTAATGGAATACGGTCATTACTGACAAGATGGACATTAATTATCTATCCCTATTGCTTCCTGAAATTAATGCCTCGTTACATCATTTCAGAGCACAGTCAAGAGTTAATTACATGGTTTGAAGTTGCACGTAGGCCAAACTAGGTAAGGGAAGAAAATTTCCGTGAACCCGATGGGTTTTACAAAGATAGTGTTGGTTCATCGTCACTGTGGAAAATGTATTTAATTACGTGACCTTTAAATTCCCCAGTTTCAGTAGTGGGATTAAATCTCATGTCTCCAGATCATTAGTTCAGATTTCTGGATAAGTCTAATAACTTGACCCTTATACTATTGTATCTGCTTACAAAAGATTTGCTGAACACCTTTTCTGGAAAAAACTGAATATTAATGTTGATGAATTAATTTGCTGCTGAATGTACTCATCATTTGGTTCATAATTAAACCAGATGTGCGGAGGCAGCAATCAATTTGCTCAATGATCCTCAAGCTAGGTTCTGTGTGTACCCCTGCTTAGGTCCAATGCCTCATAAACATGGGTGCACATGGGCATTTAAGTCATACATATCTTCTTTTTCTTAAGTGGTCTCCCAGGACCAAAAATGACTTTCTTCCACTCTAGTTCTGCGGATTCAGGGATGACTGATGAGGCCAATGTGGGATGCAGTTTTCGCTACAGGTGGGATAGAAAAAGGAT
>JARFYF010000002.1:51439023-51453822 GCA_030265395.1 Rhina ancylostomus | reverse complement strand
ACAGTTTGCACAAAGGAATGTGGTTATTGGAGGTCAATGATCCCAGCCCCACTATAGGACAGCGTCCTAGACCCAACAATTTCAGCTGCTTCCCAAAGGTCAAAAGTGAGGATGTTCACCGATGATTGAACGATGCTTAATTCCCTCCTCAACTCCTCAACAAATGAAGCCAATCCATATCTGTATGTAGCAAGACTTAGATGACATTCATACCTGAGCTGATAAATGACAAATAATATTCACATCATAAAAATGTCAGGCAACAGTCATCTCCAACAAGACAGGATCTAACTACATACTCTTGATATTCAATGTTATTACCATTACCGAGTCCCTCACCATCAACACAACGGATCAGAAACTCATCTGAAACAGCCACATGGATACTATGACTACAAAAGTGGGTCAGAGGCTGGGTATGCCTCGTCACTGTGTATAAAGCACAAATCAGGAGTGTGCTGGAACACTCTGCACTTTTCTGGATGAATGCAGCTCCAACAATACTCAAGAAATTCAGCACTATCCGGGAATGCAACCTGTGTGATTGGTACCCTATCCACTATCCGAAACACCCAGTTCCACCATCACTGATTCACAGTGGATATACTATATACAAATGCAATTCAATTTCTTGTCAAGATTCTTCCAAAGCCTCAAGCTCTAGCACCAAGAAGAACAAGAACTTCAGAAGTATGGAGACACTACCAGCAGCATGTGCCCATTCACGTTGCACTTCAGTCTGAAATATATTGCAGTTCCTTCATTGTTGCTGGCTATAAATCCTGGGATCCCCTTCCCAGTGGCACTGTGGGAATAGCTTCATCAAAGGACCCCAGAAGTCCTAAAAGAGGCTCCCCACCATTTTCTCAAAGGCAATTAGGAATGGTCAATAAATATTATGCTACTTTAAACTTACTTATCACCATGGCTGAGCATCAGGATGTTCAGTTACATAAAGAATATGAGGATGCAAAAATGATGGATGTAAATTTCAAAGCCTGTAAACAATGGATTGAATTCGATGAACCAGCAGAAGGCTGAATGAGGCTGCTTTTGCAATCTCTCTTAAAGGTGGATTTTCTCCTTCTGCGCCATGGTTGGAAATGTGATGTGCTCCTGCACTAGGGACCTGACGCACTTGGAACTGTGCACCTAAAGCTTCTGCAGTGCTTCAGTGGTAATGTGGTCAAGGTATCTGTCTGGTGATTCCTCTTCCAGTCGCTCTGTATGGAGCCAAATAAAGTAGCTAAGGCCTCTATGTTGGATTTATGATGAATTGTCCAATACATCTGTGATGATGTGGTGACCATGGCCCCAATCATGCACACGCCCTGATCTCAATGCTGCTTTCCAGCACTATTCCCACTGGAATGTATGAAGGGCTCAGGTGCACCTCAGGTGCCTGCCTCACTAAACCAAAAGATCGGGAGCCTGATTCACTCTCCTCCCTAACCCATTCTGAAAACAGGTGAGTGGCAACTCTGATGAAAGATCATTGATCTGCAATGTTAACTTTCTCTCTACAGCTGTTGCCTGACCCGAGTACGCCACCATTTTCTGTTTTTATTTCCAACACCTGCAATTCATAACTATTCAATTACAGGTTCCACCTCTTTCACACCAGATTGGAATATGCAGAAAAATATGGAGACCCTGTAAAATGGAATGCTTGCCATTTCCACAGTTCTGCTGTTGGAACTGTGACCGGAGCCTGACAGAATCCCCAATAAATTCAGGGGTTGCGTACAAGAAATTTATGGAGCTGTCTAACTGGCTGAGTGCAAGAGGCATCTCTGGTTGTCAAAGCTGCTCCCTGAGAAGTATAAGGCAGGGGTGAGACATCTGTACAATTTTCATGGCAATCCAATCTACCAGCAAACACAGAGGAACACAATATGATTTACTGTGATCTGGCTATTGGTGGACAATTCCTCTAACTGTGCCCTCCATTCCACATTGATCAGCAGTGCCACAACTTACTTTCCCTCAGTTGCTAATCATCACAAAGTCGACTTGATCTCAAAGCACAAATATGTATTGCAACCTGTCTTTTTAAATGAGAGTGAGCTGCATTGAACACAAGTGTCACCATTGTGCATTCGCTTAGAGCTGGCACAGTTCAAAGTGCATTCACTGACTTTAACTGTGCCTGTGAGGTCATTGAACTCCTTGTGCCACTGCATCCTGGTTCTCACAGTGCTGACTGCTAGTCATCTCATCCCACTACCTTCTGAAGGGTTGTTTGGTGGCTGTGCTTTGAAGATAAAGCATACCTCATGTTCTCAAAGACCGCATCCAAAATTCCAGGACCTGCTGACACTCTAGGCTAAAAAGACCCAAAAGGCCAGCTGCAGACCACATCATCTCGGGATGTGTGGTACCTGTCAGGCCTGACAGACAGTAGCAAGAGCACAGATGAAGTAGCAGTAGTGGGAAGACACATATGTCAACTTCAGAAAGTACAGCAGTTTGTTGTCTATGAAGATGCTGTAACAGCGGAGGGCTCAGCAGTTCTAGTAATCCATTAGGAGTACATATTGCCTGCTGCTCAGCCACCCTGAAATTCCTTTAGAGCAATGACATCCACGGCTATGATGCAGCAAACCCAGCTTGCTTTCACAGCAGCACCTAGATGCTGACCGGCATCTGCTTGTACTGCAATGAATTCTGTGCCTTCAGCCATCAGACACCACAAAGTAAATTTCAGAAAGGACCAGATAATGGTGGGGTCAATGTCATGAGTCACCTTCTGATGGCCTGTATTCAAGAACTGAGCAGATGTCACTCACAGTGTTAGCCACCTGTTCAGGTGTACAGCAGATGGCCAACACTGTGGTTTGTACTGGCTGCACGCTGTAACTATTGTCAGACAAAGGTTGTGTGCTGCCTGCGCTGGAAGCAGTAGATGCCTGTTCATCCTGCATCTCAATTCCCATGCCCATGTTTAGGGACAATCCAATAGCACCCCTAAACAGGGCTCCTTAGCTGCTCTAAACTCAAGTGATAAACTTCTGCATTTACAACTTATTTTCAAGTAAAGAAGACCAGACAACTTGTGGGAGCAAGCTTAAATAAATTCCAGAAACCTTCCCTGCCCTCATCAGGTTGTGAATTTGGTGTAAAATGTGTAGGTGACTGCTGGTCTGCACTTTATTCAATATTAAAACGTGAAAAAAAATTGTGAGCATATAGCAAACCGAAGGAGTATTTCTGAATGTTCAGAATCCTTTCATCCATAGAATTTCTAAAGGATTAAACTGTGAATCTTTATTTCCAATTTGTAACAGTTGTTCTTTAAAAATATGATTACAGTCTGACCAAATACCAATTTGTTCATTTCAAGGCCACTTAATTTCCTCATCTACAGTAAATATTTTAAACCTAGAAAGGCATCACTTCACAACTAAATTAACATCACAACCAGATTCCTGCTGTGTAACATCCCTAAAAAGGCCGGATTTTTTAAAAACTCAATCTTTTTGAAGGGATGGAGGGATGGAGATTGCAATCCCACCCAGGCCCCTAGCCTGGGCTCCTAGCTATTGCCCCTCATCCCTCAGCATCTAGTATCACTGCTGATAAAATCAAGGGTGCCTATTCAGCAGGGACATCACTAATCATGAATGCACCACTAGTTACATTGTAGGAATCCCTGCAACACTTTGTCATTTCCATAATTTCTAAGCCATAAATCATTGCATAATTAAAGTCACCCTTAACCATGTTCCTTTTCCAATATTTTCCTCCAAATTGTCCATATATCTCATCTTTCTTCATTTCATTATTCAGAAGTCTACTCTGCCAATGGATTAACAATCCCTGTATTCTTCTTAACTCTAAAATATTTTCACATTTTGCAATATTCTAGTGCTATGAAGGAATCCTTGATTAACTCTAAAACCACATGCTCACGTTTTGTAATATTCTAGCACTATGAAGGAATCCTTGATTAATATTGTCTCTTCTGCTTCCATTATTTTCAATTCTACCTGCCTTTGCAACAAAGAATGTTAAGCACTGGGGCCCAGACTGCACTCACCCTCAGCTGAGATAGCAGTCAAGGCCCTACCCATTCCACGCCATCCTTCACAACATGACAGGGAATGGAGAAGAAGAAGCAAGTCTAGTGTCAACTGTCCTTTGACAGTGTTCGAACATGGATTGGCAGTAGACGTGGTCCACCTTGGCAAACACTCTGACTCTGCAACTTGGCTACTCTGCAGGTAGTTGCAAACTCAAACAGTGGAACTTTGATGCATGCAGCTGACGTTCTGACATTCTGACGTTGACTGAACATGGATCCCTGCCGTGGAACAACAATTAAAATAAGTAATGAGATGAATCAAAGAAGGAGATTACAGCCTCCCAAAGCAGGTGGGTTTGGGTTGAGATGAAATGCTAAAAATCTCAGAGCCAAGCACCTATAATTTCACTGGAGGCAAAATGGAAAACAGATAACAAGCCCAATCACCGAAGGTGAGCTATTAATTTAAATATTACAATGAGAGTTCCTCTCTCAGATTTAATTTCTCAGTTAAATTTAGCTCTGGCTAGACAACTATCCCAGGTCTCAAGTATCCCAGCTGCTGAAAGGAGAGGGTGCAAGGATAACTGGTTTCAGCAGGCATTGGATCTAACTCATTAACTTCAACCCATCCTCCTTCATCAGACTCCAGGCCCATGACCCACACTCAACTGAGTCTTTCCCATCCCTCCCTCCAACTCTGTATTGCCTGGCTCTGGCTTCTGATCTCTGTCCAACTTTTCTAACTTCCAATCATATCCTATCCCCAAGCATGGATAGAGAGTTGTATTTGCAGCTTGTTTCAGATAAATGAAAAAATCTAGCTTGAAGAAGCATACAGCTATTGCCTCTTTTTGCACTATATTTTCTACTGGCATATGATGTGCATATTTACAATGTTTAGCATCATTAACATGCATTATCAGTTAGGCAGTTCAGTGAAGTGGTAAATTTGAATAATGGCAACATTTTCTGGTTGGATGGATATTTTCCCAGTAAAATCAGATGCAGATTAGCAAAATTTGTTATCTTGTTGCTGGGCCAGTCCATGAATAATGTTACTGACAGAACATAATCTAAAGAGACTTCATGCCCAGAAGTTAGATCGTGCCTATAAGATATTATCATACAGGTTGTTTGTCAAACCCTTAGCCAAAGTTTGACTTAAATAACCATTGCTCTGAATTATTTTTCTGACAGTAGAATACCCTTCTTAGAAAACTAGGCCATTCTTATAACATTTGGCAGGTTCCTCTGGATTACAGGAACACCTAAATGAAATAATTAAATGTCACGAAGACATTTTACTAACCTGAGTATTTCAATGATATTACATTCCACCAAGCAAACACACTTTGCCAGAAACAAGTAATTGCCGTTGGCAATCCACAACTCATGAGCATGGGACAAAGATGTTGTACTGACTAGTGATGTTCACAGAATCGGCGTAAGTGTCACAGGGAAAGAGCCTCTAGCAGACTGAAGGTTCATGTGGTTATAGTTTACAGCTCAAGAATGGGAAGGGTTTGTATCAAATGGTCTTCCATAGGATTGTTCCCAATAAGGGGGCTCCTCCTTATCTTCTAAAGTCAATCCCAAGTTAGGGTCAGGGAGCAAGAGTTCTTGAGCTAATGAGTCTCTGACTTTATCTGCATTCTTTGATGTCAATGGCCCTGTATAAGCTGCTGAATTCCAGTATATTTTGGTCCTTAAAATGTTTGTTGCCATTCTGACATACCCCTGTTTTAACTCTCCATTGTAACAACCACAGAACTTTAGCCTGTTTGGAAAATATGAAAAAGGTAATTGCTTTTGATGCATTCACAAGATCGCAAAGGAACACTGTAAACAGATGTGGCTCAGCTGCTACTGTGGGAGCCCTAGAGGCCTCCTTTTTCACTACACAATATTTTTGCTAACTGTAATGCCCATTGTTACCTAGACTGGGATCAATGAATGATGGACCTCAAACAGAGTGTCCGCTAATTCATGCAGACACATTCCATTTATCCACTAAGTCATCTTGAAATATTTGATAAAATGAGCCAACTTTACGGATGTATTTTGACATTCTAAAGTAAATTTAGAGCAGGCACGGTAGTGTTAGGGGTTACTGTAATGCTATTATAGAGCCAGCAACCCAGGTTCAGTTCCGGCCGCTGTCTATAAGGAGTTTGTAAGTTCTCCCTGTGTCTGCATGGGTTTCCTTTGGTTGCTCTGGTTTCCTCCCACATTCCAAAGATGCACGGGTTAGGAAGTTGTGGGCATGCTATGCTGGAGCTGACACTGTGGCAACACTTGCGGGCTGCCCCCACAACACTCTGCGCAAACAATGCATTTCACTGTGTGTTTCGATGTACATGTGACTAATAAAGATATCTTATCTTATTCCCATTTGTAGTTCAATATTAATTTGCTTTGTAATATTTCAATTGATAGCAAATTTATAAATAACAGCCTGGGTATGCATATACAAGCATAGACAGGCTGTTATTATGCACATATCTGTTGATAAGGAGAAAGTTCCCTCCAACCTTTTAAAAGAAGCTGAGAAACGTGAATAATTTACTTGACCACCTTAATCAGAAAGTATAGGACTCATAAAATTTATCCAAAAACTTTCACTAATGTAGATCAGGTGATGTAATCGAAATTCTGTTTGCAATAAATCTCAGCTGTATACAAAATGATTTGTCACATATCCATCTGTGTACAGGTGTTCCTGGAAAACAGTCCATATCGTGATTTTCTGTAATGCGAAGTGATGTCATAGGCGCATGAGCCAAGAAACGCAACTTGAAATTAATAAATTTTGTGTTAATTAGTTACTTCTTTTTACACAAATTCCATGAGAGTGAATTAACTCATGATTTGTTATGTTTCTATGGTATACTTAGTCCACATACAAGGCACAGCTGAAAACAATGTTGAAATGTTAACTTTCCACTGTGAATAATTATATAACTGGAATCTGCACAATAACAACATTAATGCTAAAAATCCTCCACTTTCTGAGAATTAACCTGTTAGCAGCATGACATAAATACATTTAATTTTTCAAACAACAATGTAACTCAGATCATGGACATAAACTGGATAATTATGTGTCAAATTTCCTTTTTTGTTATGCATCCAAAGAACATATGAGAAGACAAGAAATAGTTGCACTGGTTATCACAGTTTTACTACTTGTGCAGCAAAATAATGTTTAGGAAACTAGTAATATTTACCTAAGCTTCTCCCCAATGTGACAGATTTGCCATTTGATTGTTCTTCCCACGCCAGATAGTGAAATAGTTTACACTCCTTCCGTGTACCACCTCTTGAGAAATATTACATACTGCCATTATCATATTTTTGAGAAACAACTTTGTAATTTCAAGAGTTTAAGCACATTTTTAAATGCATGGTGAAAAGTCATTTGAAGCACAGCATTTACAATATCACTACTGCACTTGACTATATGCTTAAGTCTAGGAGCGGTATTTGAACACATGATCTTGAAGCAAAGGACAGAAAGGAATTGTTCTGCAGAAATATCTGCCAAATCTCAGAGGAAGTAGGTTGTGGGTTCTAATCCTTCTCTTGGACGTAAGCATATATCGGTATTTGTTTAGTATTGGCACATGTCCTGAGATACAGTGAAAAGCTTTTGCCACCCAGACAAATCATGCCATACATAATTACATAGTGGTAGTAAAATAAAACAGAATGCAGAATATAGTGTTGCAATTACAGAGAAAGTGCCATGCAGGTAAACATAATAGAGGTTGACTTTGGACAGTACTGACAATCTCTTGCAGTGGTGCCTTACAGATGAGCCATTAGCTCAGGCAGCTGCCCCCCGCAGTGACCTCCCCGATTCTGTGCTAATCCAGTCTTGACTGGCTTGGTGCACGTGCTGACCAAGAGTGTGGTCTGGAGGTTCAGAACAAGCCTCCCCACACAAAATTGCTGACAGAGTATAACTTTGAGTAGGAATCTTGAACAGATTGTCTGATGTAAATTCTAGAAGAATCTCAAGAGAATTCTTGGTCTGCAGTTGAACTTCATTCAGACTCTGGCAATACATAGTCCTATTGTCTGGATTCTGTCTACAAGTTCGGAACTTTTGTGATGGGAAGCCCATGCATCAAAATCCCAAATTTGATTGTGTTCACCACAAATCTATTAGCAGTTATCATCAAGATTCAGCCAATTAAACTGAGGTCTTTTCTGCCCCCTGAGATGGACAGGAAAGATCCTGAGCACTTTTTATAGAAGAGTTAGGTCCATAAGCATTTATATCTCAATTAACATCATTAAAATAATTATTTATCATATTGCTTTTGTGGTCCTGGCTTCTTTCAATCTTGCAACTGGTACTGCAGTTTAAAAATGCTTCATTGATTATAAAATTTATTGGGATATCTTGAAAACATGTGTCTTCTTTCTTTCTATCTATTGGTTCCTCACAAAACTAACTGAGCCAATCAAAACAGGAGTGCCGGACATGTGCAGGAACAGTAGTGGTGAACATTCTCTGGTGGGTGATGTCCTGTATTGGTTCGCAGATGGAAGATTAACAAGGTATTCAGCAAATGTTACTGCAAATATGTTGTCATTGATTCTTCAATTCAGCCTTAGTTATAGGCTGCAGGATGGTCAGTGTAAGAAGTCAAATCACTAACACCAACATGAAGGGTGTTCCTGAAAGGAATGGAAGAAGTTTTAATCTCTCTCTGACTGAGTTATGCATTTTACCTGGGCCACTTTGTGGTTAGATTGGCCTCAGGAACAAAAGATGTGTCTCTTGCCACTGATAACATTCCTTACCTTAAAAATTCAGCAATTCAGCATACCAAGCATTCTTGAAATGGGTATCATTTTCATTCTAGTAACAAAATTCTTCTCAAATATTTCAAAGTCTGAAGAACCATTTGGTTCACACCATATCTTCCATTTTCTGTCTTTTGGTTCTATTGTCCACATTCACTCAGAGTATGCTTATCATGTACTCCACCTAGCTACAAGCCATCCATAATATCACAATCCACATCCTAAATTTGGAAACTTAAATGTATATTGGAAATGGGTCACAAAGCTCCAAGTCTGCCAATGAAAGCCGACAAAATATACCAAATATGTAATTGGATACAGTTTAGCTTTACCTGCTTCTGCTATTTCTTGCTATTTCTCAGGAATGTGTAAACATTCACATGTAGCATACAAGCACATTTCAAAGGTAACCATCATAATTAATTCAACCAGAGTTTCCATACATCACAATAGTAATGAGATATTAACATATTTCATTACAAGTAAATTGCACTGGGATACTTTCAGTTCATTAAAGGCAATGTACAAATGCACATTTGTTCTAACATATGATATAACAGGCAGAAAGCTAATTAAGGATAATCAGAAGTAACTCATTATTTAATGATGTTTGTTTGTGTGCTGCTGATGTTCAGATTATGCCTGGCCAACTGACCCGAGCCAAACAAGGCCTGAGAACATGCTTTGGATTCAAATCAGATCAGTTCTGGAAAAAAAACATTAAGTCAGACCCAAATGCATGTGTCAGATTCAGCTCCGGTTGGGTGTCAAAACAAAAAAAAATTATTGACCCTTGAGCTTGCATCGGGTTCAGTTTGGCCGAGGTTGGATTGTTATTTCATTTTTTACCTGAGAAGACCTCTTGATTCAAGTACTAATAAGTGAAGTACTAGTAAGTCATGCTCTACTGACAGACACTTTCTAAAAATGCTTGGATGTGGAGTTGACAGAACAAAATACATAAAAAATAGTAGAAATGCATTTAATGACAGTTATATTTGTATTAAAAGGCTTCCATTAAAAGTGTTCAACCTTTGAGCATATTGGTGCTACCAACTCGGAAGTGCTGAGATGAAGCATTTAAGTGATGCCACCTGGTGACAATGTTCTGCAAAAACAATAGGAAATTGTGCATGCTGAAAAGCGAAAAGTAATTAAAGAATATGAGGACTTCTACCACTGACATCAAAACATTTGAAAACTTTTAACATAATTAATTACTTCTTTCAAGTGTGATTAATAATGTGGAAGTTTACACGCCACCAGTGAACACCACCAGCATCCCATAAACACTAAGGCACTTGTATACATACCAACCTAGAAATTGCCAAAAGTTACCAAGCACCTTTCAATAACCTCATGCTTTCGAAGTGACCTCCTTCTTTTTACAGTTTTAGTCTAATGGTACATGCAAATAATGCACAACTTTGAAACACTAAGCTCAACATAATTATTGCTGATAAATGTGGTTAGATGCATCAGAGGCCCACAAGTTACTAACCTTTAGATGATATTTAAAAGAGAATCATTGCCTGGGGGTTCCTTGCAGGTCAACACATTCCTAACTTCTGCACCTTTCCATTGCAATCTGAAACCATAGACTGTACCAAAGGTTCAACACTGGTTCACTTGACTTCCTACTGAGACGCTGGACACTGCAACCTAAGTACAGTAGTCAAGCACAATTTGCACTTTATATCTGGCTCCTCAGCTTTACATCTATTGTGGATGTGGTTTGTTTGGCTTTCTTTACTCTAGTTAAATTAATAATTTTAATTAATTTATATCAGATAAATGTGTTTTACAATAAATTTATTACTTTTTTAATTTTCTTAGTTATTTAAACCTATTTCAACTATTTTTAAAAGTCTCTGATTATCATAGACTATTAGAAATAATTGAAAAGGATGGTGACAGCAAAGCAAGAGATAGTAAAAGACCAATAGAATGGTCAGAGGACAAGGTATCGGCATCCATCACATGAAGGCTGATCATCCTCAGAAATCGTTTGCTTTGTGGAACGACCATGGCAGTCTGGCCTTGAGTTCAATTGGGTCCATGGAGTCATAAAAGATGCATGCAGCTACAGGTCTCCAAAGGGGGAGGTGAGTGTTGAACCTGAAGCTTGGGGCTAGGTCAAGAACAATCCAACCCAATGTTAACACCCCTAATGAAAATGCGGACAGAAGTGCAGCATATAGAAGCTCTAAATATAAGAAATAGAAGCAGGAGTAGGCCATGAGGCAACTTGTACCTGCTCTGCCATTCAATATGATCATGACTGATATTTAACACAGCGTCACTTTCCTGCACGACCCCCACATCCTTTGATTTCCTTAATATCTAAAAATCTATCTGAATATTTGAAGACAATTGGTAACTACCAGCCGACATTTCTTCTGATAATCCTGCCTTTCAACCCTAATTACTTATACAGAAAACAATATACTGCAATGATTAATCAAGCTTATTTAATAAAGATACAGTTTGGTAGAAGGAAACTGTAGGCACAATCAGGGAGCCTGACTGACATTTTCACTCTGTGGAGAGCAATCTTCAAGATAGTTATTGATTATTAGCTTCAGTTCACAATAATGGGCAGTGTGGGCTTGGTCCCTCATCACTGAGCAGTAACAATAAAGTCTCTCAGAAGGCAGATTTTTATCTCTTTGCTTTCATCAATATTTTCCCCCTTCATCTGCAGCAAATCTAAGTGGCTGTTCACTAGAGCCAAAACATCTCGTCATCTGGCCCGAGGTAACGTAGAAATATTAAAATCCATTGATTGCCACATGCCCATTCACTCTTTCTAATGAATTCAGGCACTGACATAAGAAGAGCACACACCATACTGCTGAATATGCTTCTATGTTAAAAGCAAATTACAAGTAAATAGCACCCTAAATCTACGCCCATATGATTTATGGTTCGAGATGCACAAGCTAAATATTTTACATTGAACTACTTTATTTAGTCTTCCCCCTTATTAATTTGTAGCCTGTCCAATATCTCAAGAAATTCCTCTTTTCCTATGATTTTGTCAGATTTTTTCATTAGTAAAGTCGGATGAGCAGCATTCATTTGGTGCATCTGCCATGCTCTCTATTTCTATACATAGGATGGGCATTAGAAGCTGGCCTTGTCAGGGAGACACAAGAAATCCGTGAATGAATGAAAGGAAAATAACATTTGACTAAGATCTCTTTTCCAGAATTCTTATTCCTGAAAAAGTTATCATGAACAGACCATTGACTATAGAGAATTTGGTTGGAAACCTAAATTAGGTTTTCTTTTCATTTTTCAAATGGGAAAGGAAACTTCATTATAATAGATTAATTTTAAAAAATGGCAATAAGAGCTTGCAGGGCTTTAAAAATAGCCCACTTCACTTTACTCCATTCTCATGTCCAATATAAACTATAAGCTCCTCATAAAATTATACATAGCAACAACTCCATATCACAGAAATGGAAAGGCTTTGCAAATTCCATTTGCCAAAGTAAATACTGCAAATATCCCTGCAGAATTGCTTCCTCATCCTTTGGAAATAAGCCTCCCGATTTTTCATCTACAATCACTAGATGGCAATAAAGGCTCTTCAATATTCAACTGGCAAGTTATAACAGTGCATATGTTCAATAAGAATGCTCATATATCTCAAATTGTCTCGTAATGCATTTACAGATATCTTCATTTCCTGATTAACGTTATTTTTATATCCTGTTTCAAATAAATGGATTAAGTAAATCATAAGAAATCATATTAACACTTTTACAAAATTGAGGCATAACTCTGGCACAGTATCACAAAATCACGTCTCTTGATCTAACTGTTCATGATTTAGGGCCAATTCAATATAAGAGGTGCGTAAATCAGTCTTCGCCCGAGAGTCTTGTTGGTTTTGGGATAGGACTTCAATGTTTTAGCAGCTTCTGAGATGCCAGAGAAATGATTTTGTATTCCTCTTATGTTCTTGGGCATCTACAACCCATTATTCCGTCAGCTACTAGACAAGATCTCTCCCTGCAAATATCCTGTTATGCAATGTCAATTAAGAAATAAATATTGGACAGGACATCAGGGATAATTCCCCTGCTCTTCTTTTCAATAGAATCAATGGAAACTGAAAGAGTAATTGCAAAATTGGTTTAACAGCCTGTGTGAAAGTGGCCTTTTCCAGCAGAGCAGTACCTCTTCAAAACTGCAAAGCTGATTCAGCCTAGATTATAATATTCATGTATCTGAAGCACCACCAGAACTAGGTGCCTTCCATCTGAGGGAAAAGAGCTGCTAACTGCGCTGCAGTCAATACTTAAGCTTTATGTATCATTGCAAGAAATGTTTGGATCAGGTCTTCCCCAAAAACACCTTTGACTGTAATGCAGAAAAGTTGGGACAGTCAGTGCCATATAGGATGATCACTTAATAGTAACAATGTGCTATTTTATCTTAGCTGAAGTCAATCAAGTCACTGTTTATTGGCTCTTGAGAAATCTGGAGAATACTCATTACATGTCACAGAGACAAGGAATCATGGAGTTAAAGAGTCACACAACACAGTAACTGGTCCTTCAGCCCACTGAAACCATGCCAACCACCAAGCACCCATTTATACAAATCCTACAGGTACCCCATATTATTCTCTCTACATTCCATCAACTTCCCCCAGATTCAACCACTCACCTACATATTAGGGGCAATTTACATTGGCTAGATCACCTAACAATCCACATGTCTTTGGGATATGGGAGTAAACTGGAACATCTGGAGGAATCCCACAGAGTTACAGGGAGAACATCCTAACTCCACACAGACAGAAATCAGGACAGAACCCAGGTCACTGGGACCAACAGGCAGCAGCTCCATTAGCTGCACCATTATGCCTCCCCTGTGTACCGACTACACCTGAATTATTCTAGCCTAGCCAAATCTCTGGGTTTTTCCTGGAGTTTCTAGGAATTAAATACTGGCCTGAACCACTTGAAGGAAAAATCACCTGTGCTTTTTATAAAAAATTTTTTTTCATGACTACACATGAGGTAACCCACAGTGAGGATGTCATCAATAACTGCATGTATTCCTGCAATCGTTGATGGCATCCTCAGTTAGTATCAGTTACAACCATTTCACCATTCTCCCACCTCCAATTATCCCAGCCAGACAGACACATTTTCCCAATATTTTTATTACTCACAAACAAAAGCATTCAAAGAAAATGAATAAAATGATTTTTAAATAAAAGCACCAATGATTTTTCTCTTAAATGGTTCGGGTCAATCTTTAATTCCCAGCAACATCAGGTCAACCTTGGTGGGTTGGCTACAATAGCACCAATTCACGTTCAACGTAACTCAAAATTTAAAAGTTAACCCAAAACATAAAACACACTTATAAATAATTTAAAACATTAAACTAAAACAAAATAATTTAAAAATAAGATAACTTCCTTTCAGCTTCCTAAGTCTTTCCCTTACAAACCTCATTTAAATCAATGGACAATGCACTTGGTCAGAACGTGTACAAGATTTGAGATATTCTTTCTATGCAAGATGGGTTCTGCTGTTAGACTCCATGGGACAAGGAGTCAATAGTTCCGGTCATCTAAGTTTCATAGAACTTGCACAGATATCCACAACTTCAGGTTCAGAGCTGAATGCTGGTGGCTTTAACAGGAATTGCTGGCCAAGTCAGCATGATGTAGTTCATTATTTTTGTGCTTAACCATAACTTTAGCAAAGATGAGTATCATGGTTCTGAGTGTTGGCCCTTGATTTGGCTCCTTAGATGCCTTGTTGTACAGTACATAGATTCCATGCTGGACTGATTGTATAATGACACATACCTGAGCCCCATTAGGGGCCTAGCATAATGTTTTATGTATTCTCTCGCACTAGTTGCCAGAGTATTGGTCAACCTTTGGGTATACTTTGGCTCCTGGCTGCTTAGAGTGGTCTACT
>JARFYF010000002.1:51416736-51429695 GCA_030265395.1 Rhina ancylostomus | reverse complement strand
ATACTGCACAATATTAGCTCTCTTTCACTCTTCACAGATACTGCCTGGTCAGCATATTCTGTTGGAAAGCATACTAAATTTCAGGAGTCCCTTTCTAACAAATGGAAGCATTTTCAGCTGGAAGACTGCAGCAGTTCAAGAAAGTGACTTGCAAGCATCTTCTAAAGGGCATTTAGGGACAGAAGCAAAATGAATAAAATGTGACATAATTGTAAATATAATTAAGTGTTAAAGGAATAAACCTAAGCTTTGTATATGGTGTATTTCCTTTATGGAACAGTATCCCAGTCAAGTCCTCAAATATTACAAACATATTATCCCGTCTCATTCTTCCCCTTAAATTAGTAGAGCAGGGGTTTGTGTTTCACTCTAGCAGTTTAGCACTTAATCTGGGCTAATTGATCAGTTTAATATACTAGATGCACTGCTTAGTAAGAATTAATGACTCTGGATCAAGAAGTTGGTCTTGACCTTCTTGGTTAGAAGGCAGAATTTAGAATAAGAATTCAGTTGCTTTCTTTGTAAGCTGCACACTTCCATTAGACTTGGAAGGGGATGCAATTTTTCTTTATTCATGATCTCAATGATGACACCAGGGACAGGAGGAGATTCGATGCTACCTACCAGAACAGTTTTAATTATATATTCTTCAAATCTTGTTTTCCCCATCAAAAATCAATTGTCAATGTGAAAGTAGCAACAATTTTTTAGACCGATCTTTAGCTGCTCTGTGAAACCAGAATTCTCAGTAAATCTAGTGCCAATAGATATTCATTTGGAAAATCCCTGTTCAGGTGTGCAGATATTCCAATCTGGATCAGAGCACTGGGATTTCGGACCCAATAAGTTGAATCTGCCTTTTCCAGTGGATACACCTGAAAATGACCAGAAGGTTTGCTGTGGATTCTAAATTCCTCAACCAGTCCTACCAAGGGAAATCCACACATCAACTCATGCCATTATTATTTGGTATTGGTATTGGTTTATTATTGTCACTTGTACTGAGGTACAGTGAAAAACTTGTCTTGCATATCATTCGCACAGATCAATTCATTACACAGTGCACTGAGGTAGTACAGGGTGAAAACAATAAAAGAATACAGAGTAAAGTGTCACAGCTACAGGGAAGTGCTTTGCAGGTAGACAATAAGGTGTAAGGTCAAACAAGGTAGATTGTGAGGTCAAGAGTGACCTTTGTGACCTATTTTGTGACCTTTTTGCATTTGCTTGGCTCAGCGTAATTCTGAATTGTCAAATGCTTGCAAAGATGGTAAACCTTTCTTTGGTGCAACTGTCCATTTTCTCTAATGCTCACTGTGTTGCATTGCATCCTCTATGGGAAAGAAGTCACATAATTCTAGTTTCTCAATACCTACAACTCCTTAGTTTCCACATAAAAACAATGAGAAACAAAGTAACTATATTACTGGTGGGTGTCTCTTCAAATGGTGTTAGTTTTACACAGTGTCTAAAATCTGATGAGCTGATATTGGAACTGCAGAACATAGGAACAGGAGGAGAATATTTAGCCTCTCAAGCCTGTCCCACCATTTAACAAGATCATTCTGATCTGTGAACTGACTCATTATGCTTGTTAATATTTCGAGCTAATAAAAATCTGTCAAAGTTAAAATGACATAGCATCAATTGCTTTTTGCAAAAGAGATTTCCATTGTCTAATTTCACCTGATTTTAAGCTAAAGTGAAGACATATAGAATCGATCAAAAGACATTTTTTAACAGCACCCACCTCTAATTGTTTTCTAAGGATAACCAGTTGTTGAGCCTCTTTGGAACTTCTTTTAAGGATATACATCTGGGAATGAAGGATGAAGTATATAGTTGAGTTTGGAGAAAGAAGGGAAGGATAATGATGAGTGTTTGGAGATGCTGTGAGGGGGTAGTGGGGGCGGAGAGGGCAGGGGGATGGAGTTTGTGTGTCTTGTTAGAAAAGTAAACCATACATTTTGGAAGTAAAGAAGTATGCAGTTACTTTTGAAGATGGGCAAGAAGCAATTTCATATATTTACAAATACATTGTCACAGGTTGTGTGAGAAAACAACAAAATTGCTGTCCTAGGACGATTTCCAACTTTGACTTTGGGACTGATCTCCTTGAAATGATAAACCAAAATATCATAAGAGACTGCAGATGCAGGAATATGGAGCAGCAAACAATCCATTGGAGGAACTCAACAGGTTGAGCAGTATCCATGGGAAGGGACGGAATTGTTGACTTTTTGGGTCAGAAATTGGTTTTTTTTTGATGTGCTTGTTAAAATATGTTTAACTCCAGGTATTATTTCATTCATATTGGAGTCTGTGCTGATAAAATGATGAACAGGAAGGCGACATCACAATCAACCAGACAGCTACCTTTTGCCATGTAAAATGCTGCATAGTTGATTAAACCTTCTTAAGAAACCAAAATGCTCTCTGGTCATTAACCTGCTTGGAGGTACCATCTCAGATCTTGTGAAGCACCAATAAGAGCTATCCAGCTCTAAAGTTCAGACAGCTGAAAGCTTTGTTCTCACTGGCTGCCTGAAGCAAAGCCAAAACCAGTTATACAGTTCCATCCATTAACCTCCATTGCAAACCTGCAAATTTGCATGTGAGCATGTCTTTACCATCCACCTCTGGTGGAATCACAAGCTAAATTGACAAATGCCACAAAGAAATACACAGATGTCAAGGGGTAGGCAAAGCAAACAAATGATGCGACCGTTTGTATTAAATGATGTAACTAAACTAAATATAGTTTCCTATAATTCAATGGAGAAGTTTTAAAAGAGTTTTGTCCAGAATCACCTCAATGCTCGATGTCCTTTCTGGCAATAACTTACTAAACAATCCTTTGAGAAACTGTCATGATTTTAAGTGGCGTGGTTTCATTTCTAGACAAACACAATAGCCTCGTACTCTAGTTGTAGTGACAATTTACCAGATGTGGATTAGTGTAAAATTCTCTCTTCCTGGTATGCTCTCTGCTAACTCCAACAGATGATACAGCATGACTTACCACTTATAATTACCTTCCTTTCTTATTCTCTGAGCTCTTTAAAAGCTGATTTATGAATGTACAGTATGAGCAGTGGAGCACTCTTTATAGCTACCACAGCTTTCACTTGTATGCATTTAGCACTACACAGGAAGCCTTGTATGTAATGCCACATGCAACAATCTTCACATCCACTGGAGCTTCTACAATAACTGTCTAGCTTAACTAACGGTTATAATTGCAATTGGAACATCATTATTTCTGAAGGAGCCAACAAAAAGTATATGAGGAAGGGGAGATAAAACTCTTGGGGAAGGATGGGTGAGATTCAAGAAGAACCTACGAGTATCATTTTTCTCACCCGTTGTACAAAAATGTAAACAATGGGAGCAGGAATAAGACATTTGGCCCTTTGGCCCTACCGCAATATTCATTACAGTCATTATAGTGAACCTTCGCTGTAATCCCTCTGCTACAAGTATGTTCTTTCTTAGTTAAGGAGACCAAAACTGCAAACAGTACTGCATGTAATATCTCAACCAAGGCTCTGTATGATTGTAGCAAGGAATCCTTACTCCTGTATCCAAATCCTTGTGCTATGAAGGCTAACATACCATTTGCCTCCTTAACTGCTTGCTGGACCTGTGTTTTGCTTTCAGTGATTAGTGTACAAGAATAGTCAAGTTGCTCTGCATATCAACACCTCCCAATTGAATATCATTTGAATAATGAGCCACCTTTCTTTTTTTTCCACCCGAAGTGGATAATAACTTCACATTTTATACTGCATCTGCCATAGTTTTGCCCACTTGCTCAATCTGTCTAACTTGCCTAGAAGCATTTTGGCATCCTCCTCAGAATTCACAATCCCACCCAGTTTAGTGTCATTGGCAAAGTTCACTTGGTTCGTTTATACAAATTATTGCTATATCTTTTGAATATCTCAAGCCCAAACACAGATCCCTCTGTTACCCCACTAATTATAGCCTCCCACCCCAAAAAAGACCAACTTTCCCCTCCATGAACTGTTAGCAAAGCATGTCACAAGGACTGGAGCACCTACATTCCTGTTTTACCCCATGTTGTGAAGTCTGCTTAACTGGATGTCTTTGAAAACTATTTCCACTTTTCTTTCTCTGAGAAGAAAAAGAGTGACCAAGAGGTGCCACAGGGAGAAGACCTTGCTACAGAAGACCTTGCTATAGGGAGGCTCACCTCATATACTGCCTTGGTGATCCACTTTGGGGTCTGATCCTACATTTTTATTTAAATGCTTTCTGAGCATGAAAGCTTTGTGTGGTCACTGAGAGCCATGCGAAATAGTCAGAACTTTGGCTACAAAAGTTCAGTACTCACATCTTCTGTATCAAGCCATATTGTTTCATACCACTGAATAAAGTACAGTTAATTTCAAAGAAAACCAGTTTCATTGGGCAAATACACACACATGCACATCCATATGCATTCACTTCTAGCTTTCGTCTATTTTATTTTAATCTCTTAATGACTAAGAACTAAAGAATAGAGTGCAAAGCTAAAATGAGATGCTTTATTTTAGTTCCACACTCACTGAAAAAAAAGACCAAAACCTAAAGAGTGTAAGTTTTATAGGCACTGCCTATACCAAAGCTGTAGCAAAGTATGTGCTCTGACTCCAGGAAGGTTTCCTATGAGAATCAAAGCTTCTGCACAAATTACTCCTGAGGCATAGCATTATGTTCCCCTCTCTGCACATACTCGAGCAGGAGGGTACCCGCGTTGCACATGGAGTCTGATGCACTGGGCCTCCCCCGGATTCTCATCTTGCTTTACATTGCACAGCTAGAAGGAAAACCCCATTGGGAAACTCACTATCAATAAAAATAGTAAGAAAGCAGAACCACAGCTAATTAAAGTCTCCTAACAATAACAGAAAAAGGGAACAAAATAAACAAGAAACGACCTTCCGTCATCTGATTACTGGCTCTTTAAAATGATTTCCATATGAAGGATAGTGCTTAACAAACTTGAATGTGCAGTTTAAGATAAAGACAATACAAATTGCATTAGATGAGTAGAAATTATGAAAAATTGTAATGATGATGTAATTACACATTAGAATAGTTATATATGCCAAATTAACAGCAGCTGCTTCCTACTGCAGATACTTTTTGCAACTGAAGAACTGGGATGGAAGTAAAAGGAAGAGAGCTTGGCTTCTAATGTATTAACCTGAAAACTCAATTTGAGGAAACTTTACCTTTTCATTCAATTGATTCTTTTCAATAATTAATTGATGGGAAATTGCTAACAGCATTTGGATCTACCAGATTCTGCCAGATGTTGCTCTGGTATTGACTGGATAGAACAGATTCGACTTGGTCTATGCTTTACAGAGTGTGTATGACTTTGGGGATCCTTGCATTGCACCTTTATATATGTTAAATTTATCTGATAATGCAACCTGATGTGAAGAAAGTGGTTAAAACCAGAATGCTGATTGTTAACTAATATTGTTGCTTTTTTGGTAAGGGAACAAAAAAATAGCTCCCTATTAGTTCTCTACCATGAAAAATTACACTGGAAGTAGAATAATTAATTGGAACCAATGTAAATTGCCTTGCCAGTAACTGGAACACTTTTCAACAACTGAAGATTCTAGCTTTGATTTTACAATTTCCATTTTATTAATGTTGGTGGTATTGTAAATGAGACACGGCGCAGTTAAAATAACATTGATCAGAGAATCCAACCTACAACAGATAACGAGACCTTCATTGATTTTTCGTACTTGTATTTCTTTGCTGGTTTGCAGTTTTCAACTTGTATTTCCTATTTCTCTTCATTGTAAATTAAAACATGAGTCACTTCTGTCCATAAAAACTTTGAACTGTGCTAATATCTGCCAATCCGAAGTATGAACGTGTACATTTAAAACATTACAGGTTAGGAAGTTGTGGGCATGCTATGTTGGCGCCAGAAGTGTGGCAGTACTTGCAGGCTGCCCCCCAGAACACTCTACACAAAAAGATGCATTTCACTATGTTTTGATGTACATGTGACTAATAAAGATATCTTATCTTAGTCCAAGAAAGGTTAATCGTTCATGCTCAAGTCTCAGCTCTCTAAACTGCTGATTATTGGTTTAAAAAATAAAGCTTTCATAAATCAGAGAGACACGAGGCTTCACCAATTCTTCTCCCTTGTGAACAACCATTATTCATTTATACAGAAGGAAGAAGGTCCGTTTACTGAAAGTGTTGGAAAACAGTTGAGAGAAATATGGTTTTTCAAAAAAGCACCCATTTCAGCCTGAGTCACTACTTTCAGTCAAGTGAAAGTCAGAATTATATAAATGGATATTGGATAAGAAATTATAAAGAAAATAAATAGTGGCATTACTCACTGCAATAAAAAAAAAGAAAATCCTGGAAACACTCATCATCCACGCAGAGAGGAAGGGTATCTTTTAAGTTTAGTGAACTTTTTGTCAGAATATGAACTTCCTGATGCTGGTTGACCTTCTGAGCGTTTCTACAACTTTCTGTTTATATTTCAAAGTTCCACCAGCTTTGTTTGGCTGCACAGTATACAGGAGCACATTCTACCATAAATGAGCTGTGCAATTTTACACACAGAGACATGAGTCTTAGCCATTCCTTCGCTCTTGTGAACAACCATAACTTACTTATACTGGCAGCACTTGAGGGATATGCTGATCCAATGCACACAAAGGAAACATTTTAAGTCTCATCATTGTCATAGTTTCCATTTATAATGACAAGTTAGTGTGTATAATATTGTGTATGACTTCTGCATGTTTAGTAAATCTGAATATATATTGGATTTTCCAGATACGTCATTTAGTAAAAGTTGACATAATAAATTCTAACCTGGACATGCAGTTTATTGATGTTCATATATTCTTTATAAATACTTTTTCACAATAAGTAATTTTAAACAATGTGATGAACTCACCTTTTTTTGCTGTTAAGATACAACTGGTAATGCTTTGTAAATAATATTTTCTTGAACCCTGCGATACTATACTTATTGAGTTTATTGTTATTTTGATGCAGCTGGAGAGAGATGACTCATTTGTATATTATTTGACTCCTCTGTTAATTCAGGCATATTGGAGCAACAAACAACATAATTGTATTGATGTACACTAATTATCATTTCAGAGCAAAGAATGTAAATTGCCCGCAGTAATATTTTTGTCATAATGATCTCACTGACAATTGTCTGTCTTTCTATTATTAACACAACTCAAAAAATTCATGTTTTAAAGTCTATAGATGCTATAAATACCTTATAATAAATAATAACTTATTCACAGATAGGATCTGCAAAATATGTTAACTGAAAGACATTGAGATTTGCTAAACAAAACTGAAGATGAGAGCTTGTGGCATTCTGAAAGGGAAAATGAGAACAAGAAAGAAAATGTAATGAGTTGTCAGATTTGGCAAAAATAAAGCTGAAGGAAAAATACACCATAAAAAATGTCGCCAAAAGAAAATAAATCAATATTATAATGTGCCACTAATTTATGAATAAAAGGGCATAAACACAAAAACATGGATAAAAATTGATTTTGAAGTCTTTCAAACCACTGATGAAAGCTTCTTGAGCTGAGAGTACAGATCAGAAACCTGAGGTTACTTTGTTGTAAAGTTTTCTTCATTTAAAATTACTGGGCATGATTTCATGATAAAAGTGCAACGAAATTTGCAAAAGACTCCAGTAGCAAATGAAGCCCTGAGAGGAGTTTTCCAATGAGTATTTACAGCAGTTAGTTGCATCTTTCCATACAGCCTTAGTGATTATCCCAAATTTTAGAACTCAAAGTGAGAAAAGGAAGATCAAACTGTTGTAATGTTTTCTTATTTGCACATCAGTAAAACAAATTACAAAACCATATCTCACTTCTGGCATTTGGCTACTTTTAAAGGATGACAATTCTATAAAGGTACAAGGGATGCCCAGTGTTATGGCCGCTATGGCTTAGGAAATTCACCCTTACAGAATTCAAAAATCACTACCCAAAGATTTGAGATACAGAATAAAATTTGCTCTCACTGAATTTATATGAATAATAGTAAATAAGTCAACAGAAAATTTATTTCTTTTCAACTCATGTATCTTGACACATGTGCAGATGACACGGCTTTGTGTTAAGGAAAATTGCGATACAGTCCGCTTTCTTGGAATGCAACTCCCCTTTAATGCAGGGGTCAGCTATATTTGATTATTTTCATAGTGTTTGAGTCATTCTGTGGAAAAAATATGCAAGTTTTTTCTCATTCTATCTATACTCACGTCTCAATAATGCATTACCCTTGGCTCCAGCAGGAGGAGGGACTGAATTTGACTCTTATCAACGTTACTCCAGAGTAAGTCTAAAGAAAGATTGCCCAGAGAGGTGCTTACCTTACCTGGTGATCTTTCTCTATTCCCTCACCATGAATAGATGAATATTAAAGTAACTTTTCATCCAGTTCAGGAAGTTGCCCATTTTCCTTTGACCTTGAAATCCTTGTAACGTGACAGGACACTGATGAAATGATTAATAAACACATCTGATATGTATTGAAAATGTAAATTTTTTTATTAATGGAATTGGTAACAAATATTCCATGGCCACATTCTGAATTTACCAGAATGTTTTAAAAAGCAAGAAATGTAGAAGCCAAAGAAGCTTCATGCAGCAATGTGCTTTCAGCTAAGCACTCAAAATCATGAGAGAGAAATGTTTGCCAGTTTTATTTGATTCTATGTTAAGTGGCTGTACCAAATAAATCTTTCATCTATCAAGGGAATGGCATAATTATAGTAAAGGAAGATGTAATTGAGATACTGAATAGGTTAAGAAGAAGCAGACACTAGAAAGGCTGGCAGAAGTTAAGGTAGATAAATCACTTGGTCTGAATCCCGAGGGAAGTAGGGGCAGAAATTGAGGCTATAATCTTTCAGACCTTTTCAGACAGGGTTGATGCCAGATGACAAAAATGGAAATGTTCCCTTCATGACTGTTTAATAAAGGATATAAAGATAATTCCAGTATCCACAGTCCAGTTGGTTTAATTTCAGTTAGAGGGAAGCTGCTGGAAAAGATAATCAGGGATAAAATTGATAGTTATTTAAATTAATGAAGGGAAACCAGTATGGGTTTCTTAAAGGCAAATTATTATTAAGTAACAATTAAATTTTTGATGAGGTTACAGGGAAGGTTGGAGATGGGAATGCAATTGATGTGTGTGTGGGTTTTCAAAGGTACAGGTGACACCCATAAAATGAAATCCCACAGAATAAAAGAAGTTGTTACAACCTGGATACAGAATTGGTTTAGGGCATGAAATAGCGATCAATATTAAGCAAACTGGTAGAGGGTATACAATAGTGTACCCAAAAGACTGATATTAGTGCCATTGCTTTTCTTGATGCATGTAATGATTTGTTGTACATTGCAACATTTCAAAATTTGCAGATGCTAAAAACCTTGTGTGCTAGACAATGAGGCTAGTGATAGTTTTCAAGAGGTTGCATAGAACTGGTGGACACATAGCAAATGAAAATTAACTTAGAGAAGTTCAACTAATACATTTTGGTATGCAGACTGCAGAACAGTAACACAATATCAAGGGTACAATCCTAAAAGGGTTCAGGAACAGAGAGACTTTTGGGTATTTGTGCATAAATCTTATGAGGTGTTAGAACATCTTCAGAAAGCAAATTATAAACAAACCACATCCTGAGCTTAGAAATAGAGTACAAAAGCATCGAGGTTATGTGAAATTCTAGGAAGTGCAGATTTACCCAAAACTCGAGTACTACATCCAACTCAGGTCACAGGCTATAGGAAGGATATGTTATAATGATCTGGGGAAAGAAGGTCTTCAGTTATTTGGATAGATGCAGAATTTAGGATTTTTCCTAGATCAGAAAAGGTCTAGAAGTGATTTGATAGAAATGTTCAAATTCCTGACAGGTCTAAACCAGTAATCTTCATCAGTTTTCATGTGGGACAACTTTGGCAAAAAAAATTGACAACCAAATTGCTTGCTACTTCTTATTGCTGCACATTGTGCTACCTGCATGCATACACTCTCACACACACTGTCCTTGTTCAACAAAACAGAAATAAAACCATTAAGGAATAGGAGAGTCCACTGTTGAAATTCCAACAACAGGAGGCAGAGTAATGCCAAATAGGCATAAATCTGTTCCAGCTGCAAATCATTAAACATGAGCAACCTGTGAAGGTGAGTCATAGCAATACTGTGAAGGTGGAGCATTGGCCAAGATGCAGGATATCTTCTAAAGGAGAGGGGATGTTCAAAAGAAATCTGCAAATTGATTCCAAAATCCAAATCATAAATTTGTCAGATTGAAAGCTAGCTCTAGTTGCAAAAGACTAGTGGGCAAGTATCCAATAAGTCTGTTGACAGAAAGTCAGTATCCTGAAATAAAATGCTCCCGTGCAACAATCCAAGGGAACTTAAAGTTCTCAAATGAAATCACTACCCACTTGGAAATATGGATGACATTCTAGCTGAACTTGTAAAACCAAGACTATTCATAGATGTGATTACAAAGAGCAGATTTTGGCATGACATATGAGAAGAACACCAGAAAAGGCATGATCTAACTTCATAGCCAAATACATGTGAAATACACACAATCAGTTCACAGAAATCTCCAGTCCAAATGAGGCAAGATTTTAACCTCATCTAATCACAGGTCAGTGCTCTCTGAATGACAGCTGCAGGGTCTAACAACAACCTTCTCACAACAACTTTCTTTTTCTAGTTTCTTAAACATAAAGCATTCTGGAGCATTTCATATGAGCTGGAGAACAACAGAGGATGTGAGAATTCACCAAAGGCATAATCAAAGAGACATTTTAAAGACACTGAGAGATGTAGCAAGTTGAATGGGTTTAGGGAGAATGTTGCAGAGATAGGTCCAGGAAGGGCTGGCTTTAAAACTTACAGGAATGAGTGTCAGAACTGCTTTATTTCACTTAAGCTTTGATTGATTAATTCCTGCAACACAGACAGACCCCACATTTCCTTGCAGCTGCAATGGTAGTTGATATTTGATGGAGTTATCTTACTACCTATCTACTGCACCTCAGATCCTGGTCCACATGTGAGATGAAAGGTACACAGGTGGGCACGTGCTCCACATACTGCATAACTGGAAACTCTCTTTCAGGGACACCCTGTGATGCCTTTCCATAGTATAAGGTGCCTGACTGAGTTGCAGGATCAATTAACAAAAACACATCTATGTTAGAATTGAATGAATTCCATGCTGCACTTGATTGGTCTGCAACTGACAATGGTGGGGAAATCAGCTTTCGAAGAAGCTTGAATCCTAAATTCCCAGGCTATTAGTAATGTTGATTACCAAGGGTATGCTCCACTACTTCTGCCCCAAGTTGTCAGCAGATAGAGCAAAGACATTGGATGATGCATTTTCCTTATTTCCATGGTCTTAAAATATACACCTGACCAAATCCTATGTGAATTCCTATAGGTACAAATACACATATTTTCAAAGAGCAAACTATAGATGTTAGAGATCTGAAATAAACACAAAATATTTGGAAATACTCAGCCGGTCAGGCAGCAACTTTAAAGAGGGGAACAGAGTCATCAAAACTGATGAAAGGTCATCAACATGAAAAGTTAACTCTGTCTCTCTATATACAGATGATCCCTGACCCACTGAGTATTTCTGTTTTTACAAGAAATATCTTAACCTTGGGGGTTATCTCACATTTTCCACACGACACATATACTATCTGCTGATTTGCCAAAGAAAAATTAGGGCCAAAAAGTTATTATTTTAAAGATTATATTAATTCTTTTTTACTTTTGTCATCACTTTCAGACATATTAAATGATCAAGTACAGATTGATACAGATGCTGACACAACATCCTTGATGTTCTGTCAATGTGTTTCAGACATTTGGCAGTTATTATACTAAAGAGTACAACAGTTCCTTGTGGGAACCAATGCTCTTTATCATAAATCTCTGGCCTAGAGCCAACGTGCTAAAAATAGTGATAGTCTAGAAAGTACAGCTAGTGATCTCGGTGGACTAATGCTTGACACGTTCTTATGACATTCCCCTTTCTATTTTAACAGAAACATTAACCCATTATATAAACGCCTCAATGCCTCTACTAAAATAGTGTACAATGAAACCTCTTACACAGGTTGTGAGCTAGAAATCCTTCCCTGCTGCACTGCATTTTTATGCACTATACATAGGAATTTGATCTAAACACACGTCACACAGTTTCAAAAATGTGTTCTGGATCCACCACGCCTATGACAGCATATGCATGGAAGCAGGACAACAGATACTTTGACATCATTGGCTCAACAGGCATATGCAAGTCCAATGCTCAAAAAGGGCCCAAAGCTCTCATACAGGTACAGACCTTAGATTAGAGATCAGATAAGGGAGATTTTATTTAAGTCATATTTCTGATTTTAATGTGGACTAGATTGATGTGTACTTTGCACAAAACAATAATAAGAAAAAAATTGCTCTTGTATAATTTTTCTATCATTTGTTAGTAAGCTTAGATATTTCCTAGTGTAACTATCCTATTTACTAATTTGGTTTCAAAAAAGTGTTGGTAAAATTCACAGAAATTAAGGACTAATTGTTATATGAAATGAGCATCCCAGTTGCTCTTAAGTGGGATGATTCAGCCTTATTCATGAGATGAATGTCAACTTCCCTTAGAACAAATGTATTGGGATGCTTTTCTCTCTGAAGAAAATTATGCAGCTTATGTGCAGTTTGGTAACAGTGAGTCACATCATGCCATTTTCCTTAGTTGCGAGACAAATATTTATATATGTCCTATTTTTGCAAGCATTTGGATAATTCAAAAACACCTGCTAAATCTCATGTTGACATTGCTCAATCAGTCTAATCTATCCCTTTCT
>JARFYF010000002.1:51401598-51412616 GCA_030265395.1 Rhina ancylostomus | reverse complement strand
GTGAAGAGTATTCTGTCTGGAGGTCAGTGACTAGTGGTGTTCCACAGGGATCTATTCTGGGACTCCTGCTCTATGTGATTTTTATAAATGACTTGGTTGAGGAAGTGGAGGGGTGGGTTAGTAAGCTTGCAGATTATACAAAGGTTGGAGGTGTTGTGGATGGTGTAGAAAGTTGTCGTAGGTTACAACGGATATAGAGAGGATGCAGAGTTGGGTAGAGAAGTGGCAGATGGAGTTCAATCCAGAAAAGTATGAAGTGATGCACTTTGAAAGAAAGAACTTGAAGGCAGAGTACAAGGTTAATGGCAGGATGCTTAGCAGTGTGGAGGAATAGAGGGATCTTGGGGTCCATAGGTTCCTCATAAGTCCATGTCCCTCAAAATTGCCATGCAAGTTGATAGGGTGGTTAAGGAGGAGTATGGTGTACTGGCCTTCATTAGTCAGGGGATTGAGTTCAAGAGCTGCTAAGTAACGTTGCAGCTCAATAAAACTCTTATTAGACCACACTTGGACTATTGTATTCAATTCCGGTCACACTTAAAGAAGATGTGGAAGTTTTAGAGAGGGTGCAGAGGAGATTTACCATGCTGCCACCTGGATTAGAGAACATGTCCTATGAGGAAAAAGGTTGGGTGAGCTTGGGCTTTTCTCTTTGGAGCGAAGGAGGAAGAGAGGTGACTTGGTAGAAGTGAATAAGATTATAAGGGGCATAGATAGAGTGGACAGACAGCACCTTTTCCACAGGATGGCTATGGCCAATACCAGAGGACATCAGATTAAAGTCAGAGGAGGAAAGTTTAGGGGAGATGTCAGAGGTAGGTTTTTTACACAGAGGGTGTCTGGTACCCACTGCCAGAGTTGGTGATACAGGCTGATACAATAGGGACATTTAAAAGACTCTTAGATAGGCACATGTATGTAAGGAAAAATAGAGGGTTATAGGCCATGTAGGAGGGAAGGGTTAGATTGATCATGAAGTAGGTTTGTATAGGTCGGCACAATATTGTGGGCCAAAGGGCCTGTACTGTACTGTATTATTCTATGTTTAATGTTTATGGTTCAGGTATACTTAATTAAAATGATTTTTAAGTATTTTTGCTTTTTATTTTCATTTTTTTTTCACTTCTTAATTTTGCTTTAATAGTTTGTCAGTATTTCTGAAATGATGGATATTATAATACATTTCAAATCCCTGACATCTTTGACACCTGGCAAAACAGGAAGCAGGTCTTTGCCAGTAGTCAAAGTTTCCAGGGGAGTTTGAGCTGTGAGATTTCTCCACTGTGTTGTGTAAGCTTCTGCTGCCACTCAGAGCCTCATTATTTGACTATGAGGTGCTTCAGACCAGCAAGGTACACCTTCTGCAACTAGTTTTACTGAGTTTCAGAGACCTGTGATGGCAGTGAAATCTGAGTGTATTTGCATATACAAATATTCTAATGTCTGCTTCTGCAGACGTGGATAAAGAATGCTTTTTATTTATCCTTTCTCAAGGTGGCACGTAACATGTTTGATTCTAGACCATTTGGGTCTGTAGGCCTTGGAGTTCAGAAGAATGGGGGCTGACTTTATTCAAACAAATAAGGGGGCTTGATAGAAAAGATGTTGAAATGTTTTCACTAGTGGGAGAGTCACGAATAACGGGACATAGTTACAAGGGGCCCATCATTTAAATCTGATGTGTATAGAAATTTCTTCTCTCAGAGGGCAGTGAATCTCTGGAATTCTCTGCCCCAGAGGGTGGTGGAGCCTAGGTCACCAGAAGTATTCAAGGGGAAGAAAGATAAATATTAGAAAGATTGAGAAATTGAAGGTTATAGACAACTGGCACAGAGGAGGAGTTGAGGCCAGCAGAAATCAACCATGATCAGACTGAATGGTGGGCAGACTTGAGGGACCTGGTGTCCTTTTTTTGTGTTATAAGTCATGGCAGAAGAGTTTGCCATTTTTATACATATACAACAACTTCAGCACCCAAAAAGTAGGTGATACTGATGTCAATTATGCACTCAGGTCTTATAATTAAAACTCTCATTCTTTGTGGCAGGAGAGCTTCAATGTTGCTGGAGCATACTGATCAAAAACTGACCTTGAAAATCAGACCTCTTTCCGAAGCTCTGGAAAATTCTTCCTAATCCACATGCTATGATATCGATGGTGGAATTAATCCAAGAGCAGCTGCAGACCTAATAGCATTAAAGTGGATTTAGTGCACTTTGATTACTGTAAACAGGAGACCTGTAATTATTGACTTTTGACTGCAAATGCGTTAATGTTTGCCATCACCGATGCCTTCTGTAAATTGCTTGCATGTGATTTTATGGTGTGGTGAGTGAAATTGGATTTATTATCACAAAATCATCACTGGGAGAACATCCTTAACTGCCAACACATACATTAGTTCTGGAATATATATAAATGCATAAACCAAAATTTACAATTCAAGCATTGTGCTGTGTAAATATAATTTGTACTATAACTGTAAATTTAATTATTGTAAAATATAACTTGTAAATATAACTTATGGCTCTTTTGACCACTTTGTAAATTGAGGTAATGATTGGCTGTTATGATCATTACCCAATGTTTGTTCGATCACCCAAACTTCCACTGATGCTCACAGCAAAAGACAGCTTTCATTGGGTATGTGCCTTGTGACACATACAACCCCAGGTTTATTACCTATAAGGAAATATTCACATGCTTAATAATTATTATTCATCACAAAAACTGAATTATCTGCCCAGATATTGCAAAGTATCACATTGTTAGATGAAAACCTGTAGATTAAGACTACAAGAGAACATACAAATTGGAGCAAGTGTAGGTCACTTGGCCCCTTGAGTTAGCACTGCTGTTTAATAATACTGTGGCTGATCTGATTGTAACCTCAACTCCACATTCACAGCCTTTCTCCCCTTGCTTATCAAGTATCTCTCTGCTGCTGACTTAATATTCAAAGATTTTGCTTCCACCTCCCTGTGGGGAAGTCAGTTCCAAAGACTCATAACCCACTAAAAGAAAAAGATCACCACATTTCAGTCTTAATTGAGCAATCACTTATCTTTAAACAGTGATCACTGGTTCTAAATTCTCCCACACGAGAAAACATCCTCTCCACATCCACTCCATTAAGATTGCTCTTGTATGTTACAATGAAGTCTCCACTCTGTCTTCTAAACTCCAGTAGATACAAGCCTAGCTTGTCCAATCTTTCCTCATAAAATGGTCCTATGGAATTAGTCTAGTAAAACCTGTCTGAACTGCTTCTAATGCATTTATATCTTTCCTTAAACAAGAGGCCTATATTGTACCCATTACTTCACCATTGCCATATATAACTGAAGTATATAACCTCCCTACTTTTGTATTCAATATCTCTAGAAATGAACAACTGTTAGCTTTCCTGATTATTTGCAATATATGCATACCAGCTGTTTGCATAACGGATCCTTACATACTTCCTTTTTATTTTTCCTGCCAAAAATGTACAATTTCATATTTTCTCAAACTACATTCATTTTGCCAGATCTTTGTCAAGTCACTTAATCTCTGCCTATCAAGGGATTAAATTTGATATGGATTTCATTTAGCAATACCTTGCAGAATATCTTAAACTGTCAAAGGATAAATAAAATTAATAGGTTAATTTATTATCTTCTGCTAGGCAAGGCTTCTGACAAGAATGTTTGTTCATAAAATAGACTTTGTATTGTTCCTTCTGGAAACATTTAACTAACCCTCTGATGAACCAAGCAATTCAACTTTATGCAGCCTCTCCCCTGGGTGTGATATGGTGCATGCAGCATGATGGAACTGACTGCTCAAAGGCTGCCATAGAGATACAGTCACAGCTTTTTCGAAGAGAGTGATAGCCATTTGATGACACAGATCAAAGTGGTCCTAGCTTACAGGTCATGAAAACATTATGGTATTAATAAATGTTAACATACAAGTAAATAGAGTATGAACAGCAGTCTCTTTACTGCCTATTAGTTTCATTTACATTTGATTTCTGATTTGCATTTCATATAAATGTTCCAGGAAGTGTGTAAGGATCCGTTATGCAAAGAGCTGGTATGCATATATTGCAAATGATCAGGAAAGCTAATGTTTCATATAGATGTTCCAGGGACATCCAGGCACATCCAACTTTCCATAAATTGCTCCTGGGACTAATCAAATTTAATCCATTTTAACACTGACTTGCAATTGATGTCCTTCGCTTGTTAAAACCTTGTTAAGAAGCAATTACTTGCTGTTAAATTTGTGCTACTGAAGATTTCATAAACATATCAAAGGGAAGAGGCAGGGCTCAGAGTACCTGGAGGGCATTGGTTCTTAGAATCTACAGTCATTTCAAAATACTGTGGCTAAAACTACAATAGGAATCTTCCAGACATAAAAATATAAGAAAGCAGGAGCAAGTGTAGGGCATTCAGCCCCTCATTCAGCCCACCATTCAATACGACCATCTGTCATGGTTCTCATCTCCTCTTCAATGCCAATTCTCTATAGCTTTCCATACCTTAATATTTCAAAAATGTATACACTTCCTTATTAAATACCCCCAATGATCTAGACTCTACTATCCTCTAGGGCAAAGAATTCCAGAGGTTCACCACCCTCTGCAAGAAGTTGTTCCTAAGTACCTGTTTAAAATGACCATCCCTAATAGAGTCACACACCATGGAAGAAGGCCCTTTCACCCACTGAGTCTGCACCAAACTTTAAGCACCCATTTATTCTGATCCAATTTTTATCCTCCCCACATTCTCATCAACTATGATAAAATGAACTCTTGACCTCACAATCTACCTTGTTATGACCTTGTACCTCATTGTTTACCTGCAGCACTGCACTTTCTCTGCAGCTGTGACATTTTATTCTACATTTTGTATTGTTTTACCTTGTACTACCTCAATGAACTGTGTAATGAATTGATCTGTATGAATGGTATGCAAGACAAGTTTTTTACTGTACCTCAGGACAAGTGACAACAATAATAAACCAATTCCAACTCCCCACAGATTTCATCACTCACCTACATACTAAGGGCAATTAGAGTGCAATACAGTATCAACCTACATGTCTTTGGATGTGTGAAAAAACTGAAGCATCCAGGGGATCATACAAACTCCACACAGACAGTGCCAAAGGTCAAGATTGTACACGGGTTGCTGGAGCTGTGAGGCAGCAGTACCACCAGCTGTGCCACTGTGTTACTATGTCCCCAGCCTATATCATACACAAGCAGTCTCTAACAAGCAACCAATCTCTGTGCAAACTGAGAATGCATTTCTTTCTGTTAATATTAGTTTGGGGATGTTGTACAACTGCACGGTGATTACATGTTATTATTGAGTCTCTCCAAAAAGTATTGAAGAGGCTGTAGAGAATGCTTGCCAGGATACAACATAAAGGATTCAGTGTTAACTGGGCAAAATATGCATGTAGTTTAACTGAACCTGTCTCAAGGACACAAGGAATGCTGAGGATACTGAGGTTGAGACAATCTGCAGGGCAGAACATATTCAAATCCCTCAACTGTTGATGCAAAAGATTGAGCAGGCTACCAGGCAAGATGGTACAATACAGTGCCTGAAGAGAATGAGTCTGAAAGGATGGAAAGAGACAGCGAGAGGTCAAGCCTCTCAGGGCCCATTTACATAAATGTGAGACCTGCAGATCTCTAGAAAGGAACAGCCAAAGAAATCACTTCATTCTCTGAAAGATCTGGAAGGGAGTCCATTGTCCCCTGTGCCAAAATAAAGCACATAGAGAAGGGATAACTATTTGAATGCTTATTTTTATTTATTTTTCAAAAGTGGGATGTTTGGTATGTAATATCAATCTGTGGACAATAATTAATTTTCTGATAGTGCCACCCCTTTAAGGACTGTGTCTTGTGCAAGCTAGTTTTGTAACAGTGCTTGAGAAGGTACCGGAGGGAGAGACTGTAAACTCATGCAGGAATAAAGTATCCTCCCCGATAGTTTAACCTACCTTATCTTGGAGAGTTAATAGGGGAGATACTGAGACAATATGTTAGAGCATTAGATACCCAATTTACATATGTAAACCCAGTGCACCTTTCCAAATCAGTTAGAGCCTAAGAATTTCTGAGACTTAACCTATGTCTAATGAACCTAAAATGAAAAAGGAATAAAAATATAATAAGCAATGTATCTGATACTGTTCAATAAACATTAGCAACTCTTTGTTTCCACACCTATCTCACTATAAAATAGATTTTAAATTCTGTTAGATAAGTTATTTTAGACACCAAATTGAATTACTGAGAAAAAATATGACAAATCAAAATTCTTCTGAAGAAGTTAACACAACAATGCAACCAAAAAATGAATACAACAGGAAGTAAAGTGAGTATAGAAATAATGGCTTGGGAAAGTAAACAAAAAGGATGATGCCAAACATCAGGAATTTAAAATATGATTAAAAAGATGAGGCTTATTTCCTGTGAAATAGAGAATACTGTGAGGGAATGAACCAAACTATGATGGACTCAGTCTGGCCTCAGTGGCTCTGATGTATGTATGCCTGCACTCTTTTTCACCAGATGCTCAAAGCTGAGAGTGCACCCTAGAGAACTCACAAAAATTGGAGTGGACTAAAGCAACAAGTGGGTTTTAGGCTGTGCATCATGAGACCACACCCCAAAAGACAATGCAAACCACTGACAGCTCACCACTGTTGAAGGCTTTCAAATTATTTTTAAATATCCCTGATAGTAATAGACAATTAACAGCTAATCAAATAGACTTAAATAACTAAAAATATTAATGTGAAAGAACTCAAACACATACCCTCACTAACCTCTGTAACAGGGTCATAACCCCATTCAAATGAAGGCAGTCACCATTTGCATGCCTGCCAGCCCTGACCTAAAACTGGGGGGCCAGATACAATGTGACCTCTGTCCAATTGTGAGCCCAGGAACAGATCAGGAAGTTGGATGCATCTGGCCTCCAGCTCATCTCTGACTCCCATGTGTAGCTAAGCACCCATGGAAGTCTCAGCCGAGCTGACTCACAAACCTACAGAACGTCGATGGTCAGTCAGCTCAAATCAGGTAGTATATTTACATAATTATGAGAGAAACTGATGAAACAGATCAAGGATAACTGTTCATTATGGTGACCAATTCAAATATCAAGGGAGAAAAATTAATCATTTAAGAATGGAGCTTTGCCAATACATTTTTAGTTGAGTGATAGTAGAATTTTGAATAAATTACTGGATAAGGATACTGAAGAAAACAGCATGAACAGCTTTTGAAAAACAATTTTATAAGGGACAGTAGGGTACGAGGAGTGCATTAGTGCAGCTGATTCATGTAAAGAAATACAAGCTTGTTCATCAAGTCTAAAGACCTTTACTTGTTCTTAAAACTCATATTTGTGAGTATTGCCAAGTTAAGGAGAGGTAAACAAGAAACAATGGATAATAAACAAGAAAAAGAACAAGAAACAATCGATAATTAAGAAATCCTGCCAGACCAACATAATTTCAAAAGAAGTGTAATTATACACATATTCATTTCACTTCAGTGTCCAAGAGCATAGAAATACATTAAGTTCTTTATCTCTCACAGATGGCAAGGATTATTGATTTAAAAAAAACAATTTCTCTTCCTGTCAGTCTCTTCATTGAGGAACTTATCATTCCCACAGAGAAGAAAATCTGCAACTTTATTCCTGAGGCTACTGAACAATCTGTGCAGTTTTCATTTTAAATATCTATTTTCACAGTTAATTTCTACAAAAAAAACTTATTATATGGAAATACTAGGCATTGTGACGCAAAACGGCAGCTAATTACAGAACCAGTAAATGTTATTATGAGCATTCTCAATAAATCAAATTGAATTATTGAAAGTGAAAGAATGCCAATATTTCACACTGAACAAGGAAATTTTATTTATGTTATTATTTAACCCTATTTGGTGACAAAAAGCTAACCCATCGCCTCATTTTAGCCTTAGCTTCACATTGTTCATAGACACTAACTGCCAGCTTTACAAATTATAACTGCATGATAAATCTTATTCACCAAGTATTCAATAGCTGATAATAATAATAATAATAAAAAGCAATAATTCTACAACCTTTTTGTAAAATTAGTTAATTTTAAACTAAGGCCAACACCCTGTTTGTTGCAATTATTTGGAGATAAATTTCCAAAATGCCTTGATATTATTTAAACATTCTTTCAACATTCTTAGATATTCTGAAATTGCTATAAAGGCACAATACCATTCGGATAGACCTGTTAGCAAGTTATAGTCCGTGGGGTTAAAGGGTCTTTGACAGTTTGAATACAACGCTGGCTCTGCAACAAGATGCAGAGGATGGTGATGATCAGTTTTTCCCCAGAGATCAGCACTAAAACCTGTGCTCTTCCATCTACAATCACCTCATTGACAGTAATTACTAATCACCTCACAATATTAAAGCAAATCATGAAACTTTTAACAACTCCAGCAAGTAATTAGGAAAGCTAACAGAATGTGGAGGCAAGGAACCAAGAGTGGGAGAGCAATAGTTGTGGGGGATTCTATTGTAAGGGGGTCAAATAAGGATTTCTGTGGATTCATAGGAAACTCCAGGTTGGTATATTGCCTCCCTGGTGGTAGAATCAAGGATGTCTTGGAGTGGCTGCAGGACATTTTGAAAGGGGAGGGTGAATAACAAAAGGTGGAAGTACATGTGGATACCAGTGACATAGGTAGAAGGGATGAGGTCTTGGAACATGAGTTTAGGGAGCTAGATGGCTGTTAAAAAGAGCAGGACCTCAAAGGTTGTGAGTAAAGGAATAGAGATGAATGCAAGGCTGAAGGGATGGTGTAGAAGGATGAGCTTTAGGTTCCTAGATCATTGGGACCATTTCTGGGGAAGGTAGAACCAGTACACACAGAACAGATTGCACCTTAACCAAAGTGAGACCAACATCCTTGCTGGGAAGTTTGCTAGTGCTGTTTGGGGAAGGTGTAATCTGAGTTGGCATGGGCAGGGGACTCAAAGTAGTTGTTCAGATGGAGAGGTACAAGCACCTAGAGGAGAAAAATTTTGTTAATTCCAGCAGCCAGAACAAGTGAGTATATACACATCAAGGGAATTCAAAGCTAAATTGCATCTATTTTAAGGCAAGGAGTGTAACTGGCAATAGCTGAACTCAAAGCTTTAACACAGGGATCTACGGTATTGTTGCACTCACCGAGACATGATTGAAGGATCTCCAGTGAGGTGCAGTCACTGGTGGTTATCTGGAAGTGGTTTATTATTATCATATTTAACTAAGTACAGTGAAAACTTTGTTTTGCATGCCATCCAAACAGTTTGTTTCATTACAACAGTGAATTGAGGTAGTACAAGGGAAAACAATAACAGAATGTACAATAAAGTGTTACAGTTACAGAGATTCAAAAGAACCTTATTAGTAATTCTAAAAGTCATAGAATTTAGGCTAAAAGGGTAGAATTATTATAATAGAAGTAATGAGTAGATCTGCAGAGAGCAGCTTGCATCAAGTCACCAGATTTCAGATAGATGCAATAAAATTAGGGTTATCATACTGGAGGATTTCAATTTCCCAAATATTAACTGGGATTGCCTTAGTGTTGAAGGCTCAGAGGGGGCAGGATTTTTGAGGTGTGTCCAGAAGAGATTTTCGGCACAGTTTGTGCCGAAATTGAGGGAGTGTCAGTCGGGGAACATTTTGGAGATGGTGACCATAACTCCGTATATTTTAAAGTAGTTATGGGAAAGGATGGGAATGGACGAGTAATTAAGGTCTTAAATTGTGGTAAGACCAATTTCATTTACATCAGGGAGGATCTGGCAAAGGTAAATTGGGAGCACCTACCTGCAAATAAATCGACATGTGCACAGAGGGCAGCATTCAAAGGAAAAGTAGCAAGAGTTGAAGGTGAACATTATTCCTGCATGTGTGAAAGCCTGGGGTAACAAATATAGGCAACCCTGGATGTTGGGGGATATTGAAGACTGGAGAAAGAGGAAAAAAGGAGGTATATTTCAGGTATAGGAACTAAAGATGAGGGAGGCCTGTCAAGAGTATAAAAAGTGTAGGGCGGGCACTTAAAGAAAATTAGGAAGAGGTGTCATGAGAGATAACTGGCAGAGAGGAGTAAGGTAAATCCAAAGATGCTCCTTAAGTATATTAATGGTAAAAGAATAACCAGGGAAAATGTAGGGCACAGGGGCAAACTGTGTGTGAAGCCAGAAGGTATAGGTGAGGTCCTAAATGAATACTTTTCTTTTGTACTCTCAAAGGAAACAGACTTTGCAGTTGGAGAAACCATGAAGGGATAAGTGAAAGTCAAGATGGGATTTATCTCAGGCTGCCGCAGCAGACAAGGGAAGACATTGCTGGAGTGTTGGCTGAGATTTTTAAATCTTCACTGAGCAATGGTGAGGTACCAGATGACTGGAGGGCAGCAAACGTGGTCCCCCTTTTCAAGAGAGGCAGCTGGAAAAAAACTGGTAACTATAGACCTGTGAGCCTAACATCAGTGGTAGGGAACATAGTGGAAAAAAATGCTGAGGGAGAGAACTAATGATCCATTAGAAAGTCATGGACTAATCAGATATAGCCAATATGGCTTTGTGAAGAGCAAATCCTGTCTGACCAATTTGATTGAATTGTTTGAAGAAGTAACAAGTGTATCGATGAGGGCAAGATAGTAGATGTGATTTATATGGACTTTAGTAAAGCCTTTGAAACGTCCCATGTGGGAGACTGGTTCAAAAGGTTAGGGCCCATGAGATCCAAGGCAAGTTGGTAAACTGGATCCAAAATTGGTTTGGCAACAGAAGACAGAGTGTGATGTTAGAGGGTTGTTTTCGCAATTGGATGCTTGTGATTAATGGTGTCCCACAAGGACCAGTGTTGGAACCCTTGTTTGTCATGGTTTTGAGTTCTGGTCCTCAATTTGGCTCCATTAATGCCTTGTTGTCCAGCACATGGATTCCATGCTG
>JARFYF010000002.1:50975236-50991071 GCA_030265395.1 Rhina ancylostomus | reverse complement strand
GGAATAAGGGAAGACAAAGAAGTGGGGGCGGGGGGAAATAAAAGAGGGGGTGGGGTTACCAGAAGTTAGAGAAATCAATGTTGAGGCCATCAGCTTGGAGACTCCCAAGGCGGAATATGAAGTGTTGTTCCTCCAACCTGAGCCTGGTGCCAATGTGGCAGTAGAGGAGGCCACGGATAGACATGTCAGAAGGGGAATGGGATGTGGAATTGAAGTGGGTGGACACCAGGACGTCCTGGCTGTTGCGGCAGATGGAGCGAAGGTGCTCGATGAGGTGGAATGGTTCCTTTGTTGAAATAGTTCTGTCACATACCAGCAACAAAAGAAACACACCAAGTAATGTATAAGTGTTTAAAAACTATTTTATTAATAACTACTTATAATAATAAGAAAAATAAAAGTAAAAATGTTAGAATGTTAGCAGTAAAAAATGTTAGATCTTAAATGTTAACCCCAAAAAACTAAACTCAAAGTGTGTGTGTGGCAAATTCCCAGACTCCAAGTCCAGGAATGGTTCTCAAAGTTCAGTTCAGCAAGTCATAAGGTGAAATGTGAACAAAGGCTTCTGCAAAACCACCATTGACTGAAGAGGAAAATTAGAGAGCAAATAGAGAGTAATTATGAAATCCAAATGTTGCACTTTTGGAACTCATACGACACCTCAATCACTGATGATCTCCATTTCTTTGTTTAAATATTAAATATTACTTGCAGTGTTGTAACAGGCCCGTCCGGCCCAACGAGTCCATGCCACCCATTTTAAACCCCAAATTAATCTACCCGTACGTCTTTTAGAATATGGGAGGAAACCGGAGCACCCGGAGGAAACCCATGCAGTCACAGGAGAATGTACAAACTCCTTACAGGCAGCGACAGGAATCGAACCCTGATGACTGGCGCTGTAAGAAGTATCTGCCACCCCGAAAGGCAATTGAGACGTGGCCATCCACACAAATACCTGTTTCCTTCTACAGGTTAATGACAAAGTGGACTCCACAGGATTCCTCCAAAAATCCATACATTGTATTGTATGTAGTGACGGGCAGTTATTGTTTTCCATCAAAGATACAGAGACCAGCAGGCGGGTGTCTCTGTCTCTCTCCTGACTGTCTGTTCCAAAACGTCGTCATATCCCTACCTCCTATCGTTGTCGTCATCACGCCTGACTCACTCACTCTGTCTTAAAGGGACATTCCCCAATAGTAACTTGATCCGTAACAGTTCCTCTACATTAACTATCCTCCAGTCTTAAGGCACCTTGCCTGTAAATATTTAAGATGCAAAAATCTCCATAGGCACCCCCCCCCCCCCAAGTGGAATATTTGTGGAGGATAATTGAACTGCAAGGGATAGCTGGACAGCTTTTATACTTGTTAATACTTAGTGGTAAGATTTTTACATCAGAACTCTGAACATTATTTTATGGGGATTGCTAATTGCTATTAAGGTTTTGTTTTAACCTATGTTGCGTGGAGCACGTGCAATTCATGGTTCAAATTTTTAATTGGGTCTGTTGAGACAGACATTTGAACTCTCTCCTGAGGAATGTTTTAGGGATTTATGCTATTAATGTGAGGAATGATCCAAAGGTTTACATTGGAACTTGAGGGATACATCAGGGAAAGTTGGTATGCAGCCCTCTGGAAATTTCTTCACAGCAGAACTCTGGGATTTGTGTAGTCATGGTTTCAAGGATTTAGTCTGTTACTAAGGAATATTTCACAGATTTGCACTGTTATCAAAGAATATTTTGGAGATTTATACTGATTCTGAGGAATGTTTTGGGAAATGACACTGTTGGAGAGTGATATGCTAGGGATTTGTGCTGATATTGAGAAATGTTTTGGGGTATGTGAAATTAAGGCAGAAGAATGTTTCAGTTTTGCTTCAGTGTATTTGTGGGAAATTTTATTTAATCATGTTTTATCTCTTAAAACTTTCTCACTGATTGGCTTTTCATTGTGACATGATGGGAAGGCCAGGCTGAAACAAGTTAGGCCCTGAAGGTTGCAAGGACTGCTGAAAGGTCAACGATATTACATATTTAACTAGTGTTATACATTGCAGATAGGCTGTTTTTCAACTGGACCTGAATTGTTTTTATTTTTTTCTTGAGTTACAGTCTTTTATGCTTCAGAGTTATGGAATAAATCATCAGATGCATCTGTAATCTGCTGGTTTTAATATTATAGAACTGAACGCAGCATTTAAGGTGCAATGTGATCAAAACATATTGCCACTCAGTTATTACTGTCACTGATTTCTAAATCCTGTTTAGGTAGCTTTTTCCTTGAATTATTTTTTCAATTTTGACAGCTAAATGAAATCTGCTTCTATCCTTTGGGAATCTACCTTTAGTTCTCCTTATTCTGGTTTTTCTGTTCACCGTGCTTTATTTCCTCTAGGTGCTTGTTGCACAGTATGCAGCAATGCTTCTTGGTGACCCTCCCTTCTACTTGCTCTCCTTCCATTTGAAGAGTACATCATTTCTGCATGGCAGATATCGGAGGCTAAGGTTCAGTATTCAGGAGATGGAGAAATATTGCTAGAGCTTGGGATCTCAAGCAGTCATCTGAAACTGTGATTCAGGTCATTGATTATTAAGTTGTTTGTGTTGCCTCCTCTGCAATTCACGTGTCATCTTCTCTAGAAGAAAGACTGAGGGAGGAACCATTGTTTTCTCAAGTGGACATCCTGACCCCACATGAAAAGTTGTGGCTGTCATTCCAGTCTTCTGCCCCTTTCGCTGCTGCGCCCTTTCCCCCAATTCCTGTCCTCCCAAATTGGCCACTGTTTCCTCTTGACTTAGTTGCCTTTTTGAGGTTTTTTACATATATGTAAACATTCATCCCTGGGCTTCTTTGTATTTGCCTTTTTATATCTTGCATATAATGCAGCTACTAAAGACTGTACAATACACAATATACATTATTCCAACTGTAGTCACCCAGATCTTGTGCATTCTTGTGGCTGTGCATGGAAGGTGGGAATTCATGACATTTTTATTTAGTAGGCTGAATCAAATTGGACTTGGCTTGAACTTTGCTTGGATGCAGAGGGCTGAACAAGATAACCTCCACACCCAGGAGCACCTGGCAAGGCATAGTGAGGACTTCATGGTGACTAGTGAACTGCTGAGCCCCTGCCCCCTCCAACTTCATGAAAGCCCTTACAATCCTTGACTGGAGGTAAGGTTGGGGGCAAAGTCTTGCCTTTGTCCAAGTGGACAAGACTTTGAAAAAGCTTTTAAATGTCATTGATATTCAGACAATTAAATCCTAAAATTGCCTTAAATGATAAAATATTGAAAAAAAAATCTAGGAAATAATTATAAATACTAAAATAAAATTCAACTTTTACCTCCCAGGCTTAAGATCATTCAAATGATTTGGGATTCCAATCCTGCACCAAGTCTCTGTTGAGTGAAGTCCGCTGGTTACTTTGCTCATCCTGGTCTTGCAATGGGTTCACTCAAGTCCAGGATCTACTTAACTGGTAGTGGTTGAATGTCACAAAACTTCAGGCTGTACCCTGTAACAGGCTTAATCTGGCCCAATGTTTGTGGGGAAGGAGCAGTCTTTGTAATACGAGGCTCTCACACAAGTGAAAACACACAATGGTTATTCCTATTGATGGCAGTACATCTTTCACAATTAGCCTATCAGTTGATTTATAGCTTCATTGCATCTGGAGCTTTCACTGAGGGGGAAAAATACTGCTAACTTACCCTGCTATTTAAGTCCATTTACTGAACCGTCATCGCACTCCTGCCTTTAGTTAAAGTGCTGAATAATAACCTGGAAATGGTAATGATCGTGGATCGTAACCTAGTAATTATTTACTTGGTATTTACTGCTGGTATTTCAGCAGTAATAAGAGAAGATGAATGGAACACACAACTCAAAGAGCTAGGAGATGGAGTGGCTTTTCTTCACTTTGTTTACCTTTTTTTAGGAAGAAAAACACAAGAACAGCATAATACCGTTCAAAGTTTTAAGCCTCTTCCAGCTTTCAATTATATCTTGCTTGTTGTGTCTCTATGCTCCATTTACTTGACTTTTTCATGTACATTGATACCCTTGGTCAATAAAATTCTATCAATCTCTGTCATTAAATGTTGAATTGAAGGTGCATTCACACCGCTTTGAGGGAGAAAACTTAGATTTCCAATGGCTTTTGTGTGAACGTGCTTTCTGATTTCATTTCTGAATGGTTTGCCTTTAACTTTAAGATAATGGCCTGGATTTTGCTGGGTGGAGCCCATCACCCACACTTACTGCTGAAATATATTGGCATCATGCACTGACCAAAGCGGTGAGACCTTGCGGATGAACTAGGTACAGTTCCAACCACAAAACTCCCCTGACTAAATTTGACTGAGAGCAAAAATCTTGTCTCCAGTTCTGCTATCTGTCAAAGCCTTCAGGGTTTCTTAGTGTTTCTGCATGTCCCTGATAGAAGGTTCTACTTTAACATTGTTAAATGGTTCTCGGTGTCCACTTGTTGAATGGATGAGAAACAGAAGAAAAGGGTTATAACAAGGCTTTTACTTAATTTGATCTAGAATCAAAGAAATATATGACACACAGAAAAGAGCTACTCAGCCCATCACATCCACGTAAACAAAAAAATTGGGTTAATCTAACTTTCCGGCTGTAATTTTGTAGCCTTGTAGGCTACAGCTAATCAAATGAAAAAATTGAACCTCTGCTATGTAGTTTACATACACATACCTTATTGCATTGTGTGTTTAGTGCACAAACCAGGACAAGTTGTTTCCACATTAATACTTTTAACAGCTAAGAGATAAATACTTTTTGAAATCTAGGCACCATTGCAAGGTAAGAAAAAATGTGGAAATTGATCTGTGCACAGCAAGGCTGTCTGGTGTCACTCACAGCCCCACTGCCAGGAAGCAATATGATAATAAATAGTTTTTTTTGACAATAGTGTTTTTGCTTCTGAAGAATATGTTGTACCAAATACTTTGAAGAGTTCTCACAGTTTGTGGGTTAATAATTCATTCCTGTTTTCTCCTGTTATTTCATCCAGTATCCCATTCAGCTTTACTTGAATTTGAAACCTTGATTGAGACCCCCTTTTGCCCCCAAACTGTCTTAATTCTTGTGTAGTAAAATGTAAACAATCATGTTAAGCACTGTACACAAAAAGTGTAACATATTTTAGACATAGAATACTGAGAATGATTTTGTTCAACTACTTTAGATTTCAAAACATTCCCCAAAGGAATTGTCATGGCATTTATCATATAGAAGACAAATAAGAACATTCATTGATGACATGTGATGTTAATGCATCATTTATTTCTTAAGACTATGAAACTCATACATAGCAATTTGAAAAAACTATGTCAATCATCTCAGTGAGGCCAGCACAGGTTAAATGTGATGTTGTACAATGTAACTGTAATACAGAACCCCCTGGAATGCATCCTTCATCAGATAAGGGAAAGAGATATCGGGACCATGTAATATAAATATGCAGTGAGCCATGAACAATAACTTGTGTGTTCTGCAAGTACATGTCACAGTATTGCAAAATCACTCTGCCAGGCATGAATGACTTTTTTTTAATAAATTGATTCAGTCCCTGAAAGAAATTTTTTCTCAACTATAAAACTGACTGTTATTCATTTACCCTTCAGGTTGTTCAGATCAGTTGCACTTTTTGAAATGTCTATTGGAATATTTAATAGTATGAACAAGGCAGAATTCTTATGGGGTGCTTTGCCATTCAATATTCTATGGTGAAAGGGCAGAGGAGTGGCTTTCTCTGGGGTTTGTGCTAATAATCCCCTCATTCGAACTATGACATGTTTCACCAATATTTCTCCTCCTTCCTTGAGGTAAGTTGTCAGTTGGTTTCAATATCATTTCATGGAAGACAAAAGAAGGGATACATATTTGTGAAAGAGAGTGTGTGTGAGCACGCGAGAGAATTGGGCTTAACAGGAAAGAGAGATTGTACTATCCGATAGTTTTCTTTTGGAGACAAAGTTTTGCAGAAATTAATTTCCATACAGTACTACCAAGGCTTTTGCCTTGCATGCTGGAGCCATTGACGTGGAAAGGAAGGGAAAGAAAAGATTTACTTTTATGTAGTTGTGTTCTTGATCTCAGGAGGCCTCCAATGCATTTTTCAGCCAAATAAATACTTTAAGTGTGGCTGTTTGCAATGTAGAAAATGTGGAAGTTGAGTTGCCCATGGCAAAGTCCTCTTGTGCCATCTATCACTCTGCTGCCAGAAGCCAATATGATAAATTATTGTTTTCAGTAAGGTTGATGTAATGGGATAAATTTAGATCAAGATACTGGGATAATTTTGATATTATACTATGGGATAGTTAATGTCAACCTCCAAGTGCAGACCAGGGCCTCTGTTTAACGTCTGGTATGAAGGATGGCACCTTCAACACTCTAGCACTCCTTGATTATTGCACTGTGGATCACCCTAGATTTTAGTGCTCAAGTCTGTGAAGTGGAACTTGAACAGGAGCCTTTTGACTCAGAGGCAAGGGTACTTCCAAATGAAGTATTTGCAATCAAGATTGCCATTGATCAGAAACTCAACTGGACCAGCCACCAGAGCAGGTTAAAAGGCTGGACGTTGAGTTTGTCTCTGAGTGACTCAACTTCTGTTACGCCTTTCACTATCTACAAGGCATAAGTCAAGTGTGATGGAACGTTCTCCACTTTTCTGAATGAGTACAGGACCAACACTTTATAAGAAGGTCAGTGCCACCCAGGATAAAGCAGCCGGCAGCATTCCTTCTCTTCACCACTGGTGCACAGTGGCTGCCGTGTGTGCCATCTACAGAATACACTTACTCACCCAGGCTGCTCTGACAGCATCTTCCAAACTTGCAATTGCCAGAACTAAGAAGGGCAAGAGCAGCATGTGGATGGGAACACAACAAATGGAAATTCCTATCTGAGTTTAAATGCCATCCTGACTTGGAAATGTATTGCTGGTTCATCATCATCATCATCACCATCAACATAATATCCTGGAACTCCCTCTCCAGTTTGTACTTTGTCAGAAGAACTGCAGTGGTTCAAGAACACAGTTCATAACTACCTTCTCAAGGGCAGTTACATAGGGCCTTGTCAGCAATGTCCAGATCCTGAAAATGAATTAAAAAAGGGAAACATAACAGAATCTCTCTGTCTTATCCCATGAGCTTTTTTTTTTGTATGTATCATCACCTCTCATAATTATTTATAGCCAAGAAAATTGGTGCCATCTATGTTCTTCAGAATCTAAGAAGGCCTCCAGTGTAGTGAATTGGATGAACATGCCCACTGCAAGCTGGAAGTGCACCATCCAGCCTACGATATACATAGGAAAAATAAGGAGTCCAGGGTTAACCTGTACTTGAAATGAGTATTAATTACTTTACTTATTGGAAGTCATTGCCCATTGAAATGGTAAGAAGATCATAAGGTTCTAGAAACTCTGTTTATTTCAAAAAATAACTGACAATAGAAATATTTGTACAGGATTTCTCCTGTGAAAAGCCTAGCAAAATGACAGTAGAAACCCTAACAATCTGCCTCTTTGTTTTCTGTACTCATTGCCTTTTCTTCAATCTCCAAACCTGAAGGTGCAACCACTTTGCTCCATTTCTACTTTATTCTATTGTTTTCTTTTTATCTTGGTTCTAACCTCAGGACTATTCCCAAATAGACCTGTTGTACCTACCATTTTAGAATGAGAATCACTAACTGATTTTAAAAAATGTACCTACTTTGGTACATATTGGAGTTCTATAACCTACCAATTACTGGTACCAGTGGAGTTGCAGAACTTTCCTGTCTGCAATAACTGACTCCTTTTTAAAACATGCCTGTACATATACAGTGCTCTAAATATAATAAGATAACATGCTTCACAGATGAAGAAATAACTAGGATGCCATTGGCTTTGAAAGCATTTGGCAAGATAACCATTGAAGTCATGAAAACTTAATCTTAAGGAATTAATTAAGTATCCCTGTTCATTTTATTTTGATGTAAAATGCACCTTTTCTACCCTTTTGTTGTTCATGTTATTTCAAAATTGAATTTTTGCCTTCTGGGTCTCTTTGTCTTCGTACTAGAACATCAGAACCCAAGTTTGGCAATACTGCTTGAGTTACTCTATTCTGCTTGTTGACCCTTTAATGCCTTAGTGGTATTGACTATGGTTCTGAATTTGAATTTATAAATTAAATGAAAGCAATTGTCTTTGCTACAGCCAATGCTATAATGTAAACTGGTTTGTCAATAGGTCATGTCTATTGAAAAGCTTTTTTCTTTAGGCTTACTTATGAGGATTGAGTATACCTATGTCAAAGTACCCAGGGGCAAGCTTTCACTGATGCTTGAGCTACATAAGGAGTACTAATGGATACAGAAAAGTAGTGAAAGGTATTCTGGGCAGTGATGAACAGAAGCGCGAGATGTCAGGTCCATCATTGAATAGACAAAGGAGGCAGCTGAACTGTGACGCACATTTATTTGAGTGGGTTAAAGTGAGATATCACTAATAATGTTACCATTATCAGACAGGAAACAAAGTTCAAAATATATGACTGGGAAGTTTTGACCCTTGTCGAAATCCAACTGGATCCCAGCTGTAAAATGACTAATTTTCTTTCGGGGTTTCTGATGGCAGAGACCCAGAGAACAATCAGATTAACCCTGACATATTAAAGTCCTTCACTTGCTAGACCCCAGTTTTATTTAAGTTAGCACAAGATAAGCCATCTTGAGTCTTTATATCCGTTTTAATGAGGAATTGGTTCCTTAAATGTGGATATCATGCAGCTGATGGCATTTCCGAGAGTCACCAATTATTCACTGATGAAATATTTCATGATAAACTGTAACACAATGAGGGGAGGAAGAGTTGTATGGAATGATGGTTATACAGCAGAAAACCAGGCCTTTCAACCCAGCATGTCCATGCCAACTATCAAGTACCCATCTATAACAACCCCATTTACCAGCACAGTCTGTAGTCCTCTCTACCCTGGCAATTCAAGTGCTCGTCCAGATATTTTCAATATTTTGTGTAGTTACCTGCCTCCACCATCTTCTCAGGCAATGTAACCACCCTCTGAGTGTGGGACAAAAAAACATTTCTTATATCCCCACTATCATTCACCTTAAACCCATTCCCTCTGGTTTTAGACATTTCCATCATGGGGAAATATTCTCACGAACCACCCTATCACTGCCCCTCATAATTTTGTATATTGCTATCATGTCTCCTTTTAGCCTCCTCTGCTTCAAGGAAAACAAATCCCTCCATATAACTGAAACATTACATCCCAGGCAGTATTCTGGTAAATCTCCTCTGTGCCCTCTCCGGTGTCTTTCCTGTATTGTGGTGACCAGAAATGCATACAGTACTCCAGCTGTGGCCTAACCAAAGTTTTATTTTATAAAGTTGTACCATGGCCTCCATGCTCTTGCATTCTATGCATCAGCTAATTGAAGGCAAGCATTCTGTATGCTGCCTTTACACCCTTTGGAAATCTTTGTACACTAAGGACCCTCTGTTTCTCAGTACTTGCGAGAGGCCGACTATTTATGGTGTACGTCCTCCTCTATTAGACCTCCCAAATTGCATCACCTCGCACTTATCAGTATTAAATTCCTTCCACCACTGCTCTGCCCAGTTCAGCAGCTGATCAATATTGTTCTATACCCTAAGACTATGCTTCTCTCTGTTGTCAACATTTTTCATGTCATTGCTATGAATTTACTAATCATCCCTCCAACATGCAAATCCAAGTCAGTATTGAATGTAAGAAATAGCAAAGGTCCCTGTACCAATCCCTGTGGTATACCGCTGATCATAGGCTTCCAATCACAAAAGCAACTCTTCACCAGGACTCTCTGTCTCCCATTTTTAAGCCAATTTTGGATCCAATTTACCAACTTGCCTTGGATCCCATTGGCTCATTTGACTTCAAACACCATCAATTGCACAGCCCTCATCAAATATTTTGCTATTCAGAAAAAGTCATTCAAATTAGTCAGACAGGATGTGCCACCAACAAAACAGTGCTGACTATCCCTGGTCAACACCTGCCATTCCAAATGTAGGTTCATTCTGCCCTCAGAATTTTTCCTAATAATTTCCCTACCACATTGGATTTGCTGACCTATAATTACCTGGCTTATCCCCCCTGTCCTTCTGGAAATAACTTGAGTATATTAATATTTAAATGGGTAGATCTCCATGAATTGGAGAACAGCATATTGGAATTGTGATATTGGAATATGATTTCCCAATCTCATCAGTACTATGATGGGAGAGAATATTGTTGTGTTTGGGTTTTAGCACGGAATTGATGGAGGCCTGGGAGTACAGATGGCTTTTTATACATAAGGCACAAGGAAGAAAAGGGGAGAATAAATTTGACCAGTTATAAAGTTTATTGTAGAAATTTGTTATACATCTACATAACAAAAAAAAACTTCCAGATGTATCAAAAATTATTTTTGATACCATTCCCATTTGACTTAATGTAGAAAATAATTTGAGAAAGAACTGTCCATTTGTGGTTTTCTTTATGGTTTCTGTGCATGTTCATTATCAGACAAAATGTGTTTAACTGATGCCCTATACAAAGTCTTTTATGTTTATTTGACACTTTAAAGTGTTCTACCAACACCACATTGACAATTAGTGGTAATTTATAAGTTGGAATCTGTCAATTAAAATGTTAATTAAAGATCAGTCTAGTAAAGAGGGTACTTGCCTTCCAATCTTAATTTTGTTTTTATGATTGGTTGAAATTAAGCATTACCCTGGCACCATCAAATTCATGCTGGCTGAGTTGACTTCAGAAAGAAAAGTAGAATTTATAATTTGAATGTCTATTTAATTTATTGTACATTTCTCTTTAACAGTGGCTATTCAATGAAAGTAGAATAATTCAGAACAAAACTAGCAGTTTTGTTTTGCTTTGTTTTCAAAACTGATGCCCTCTAAGAGGCACCATCAGAGAGTGAACCAGTGCAGCAACTCAGTTTTAGCTAGAGAAGTGCGGCTTGTTTTGTTGTAATTTGTTACCCATGTCAAACAGCGCTTTCTGTCGAGCTCATACTCTGAGTAATTGTCTAATGTTCATTTGTACACTCAGTTTACCAACAAATATTGGGTTCTCCATGTCAATGTTTATTCCACCTTGCTCAGGTCCTATGATTATATGGCTTATGATTTCAATTTTGCTATTACAAAGATATTCATGTTTTAAACCATTAATAACATTAAAGGAACCTGAGGGGCAACTTTTTCCACATAGTGGGTTGTTTGTACATGGAATGAGCTGCCAGAAGAAGTGGTAAAGGCAGGTACAATTATGATATTTTAAAAGACATTTGGACAGGAACATGGATAGGAAAGACTTAGAGGGACATGGGCTAAATGCAGGCAAATGGGCAATTTGATTGGTGTGGATGAGTTAGGCAAAGGGCCTGTTTTCCATGCTGTATAGCTCTGTGACTCTAACCGCTGTATATTCAATTTTTAAGTTGTTTAATTTTGAAGTGCCTTTTATTCTGTTCTACACGAAAGCTGACTGACAAGCAATAGTCCCATAGGGAATTGCTAACTATCTGCTGATTGGGCTTTTGCTTGTCTCAAACATTAGAACATGCTAAAATGTTCTTTTTTTTAGAGACAGAAAATATTCTTCTAACGGAAGTTTTGTTTTTGTAAGTTGCAAAGATTTCTACTGAACCCTGTCCCTTAAATGTTGAGAACTCAGCATATATAATAGGAAGTTCATCATGTAAAGTTACATTACAACTCCACCAACAGGAGTTCTAAAGATTGTCATTACTCTTCTGCAAAAGGACCACCTACAGATGCAATTCTAATAACAAGAGTTTCAGTATCTGGCCAAGCCAGGGTGGAATGACATGAAGGGTGAGATGTGCAATGTTCTCAAGCTATTGTTTCTGTTTCCTCCTCCTGTACTACAGATTGGAGCAGGGAAGATATGTTTAAAGCAACCTGGCTGAGTTGCTGCAGTTTACCTTGTATAATGGGGCAAACTGTGGCCATATTGCATTAGTTGTATAAGGGGCAGATGAGGCCAATGACAGAGTCCTAAGCAAGTCTATTGAAATGGTGTCAAATTTTGAGTGCTCTGGCTTGGGGAGGGGAACAATTTGGTTTTTTTTGGTAATCAGTATCTGAGCAGATCTCTTGTCTGTGGCTTTAGTCAAATTGGCACAGTTAAACTTCTGGTCAATGGTAACTTCTAGGAAGTTTGATAACGTGGTACAGGCCATCCCTGGGTTAAGAACAGCTACTTATGGACACCTCTACATTCAAACATGCTCCCAAAATATTATTAAATTCAAAAGTCTGATGTACGTGCATACATTCATTCCTTTGAATGGCAGAACTAGTTGTCTCTCTCCGTCTCATTGTTCTTTTATATCCATCTTGAATGCTTTTGATGCCATTCATTACAATACTGTGAGAGGTATGGTTACTATATCGAGTAATTTCCTGACATGGACGTCTGTAAAGATGGAACCTGTTCTTTACGTGGGGACGGCCTGTATTTGGAGGTAGCAATGTTCCTGAATATCAGGGAACAGTAGCTAATCTTTCACTTGATGGAGATGGTTATTATGGTGCCCCTGTGGCAAAAATGTAACCTGCCATGTGTTAGCCTGCTTATTGGTTTTCTCCTTTTTCAGACTGTGAAATAAAACCCAAAGTACAACAGGAGTTACAAATCTGAAATAATATCAGAAATTGCTTGAAACATTTATCAGGCCAATCTGAGAATGGGGTAAGAAGATAGGGTAACATTTCATGTTGATGCTATTTTGTCATTGACATGACATGTTAACCTTTCCCTTCTCTCCACAGATGTTGCCTGACATGATGAATGCTTCCAGCATTTTCTGTTCTTATTTCTTCTATTGTAAGCTGACATATGCAACTTCATTGCTGTAGGATTTGTGAATGGACAAATATTGCAGAATCATCAGCACACCGTTGCACATTTTCACCTCTCTACAGAGGGAATGTCATTTATGAAACAGCTAAAGATGGTTGCATAAAAGACAATTCCCTAAGGAACTCTTGTGGTCATGTCCTGGGGCTTCGTAGCCACCTTCCTTTGTGGCAAATGTGATCCCAGTAACAGGAAGGTTTCTATTTAACCCATGTTTTAGTGAGGTATGAATTACAGGGTTACTTTCTCATTTACTGACTACTTCATGGCTCAATCAGCCTGGTCGATGGTGATACTACAGAGCTGCTTTTAGGGAAGGCTATTGAAATTCTCCACTTGGAAGACATTGGTTTTATCCATGTATTTCTGAGTAGATGTTAGTACTTGTTTGGCAACAGACCAGACCTCGTTTGACCTAAACTCACGGGAGTTCATGAAACCTTGTGTTTTGTTTAATTGTGTACTTTTCATCTTTCTTGACTGTGTATATAGCAGATTGCACACATGCAAATAGCACAGCTGAAATGTTTGTGACCATCTTCAGCGAGAAATGTTGAGTGGAGAATCAGTCTTGGTCTCCTTTTGAGGTATGCATCATCACAGAAATCAATCTTCAAGCAATTTGATTCACTCTATGTGAAATCAAAATACGAATGAACACATTGCATACCTCAAACTCTACAGAATCTGATAGATTTTGGAATTCACTAACATCTAGCTATACTAGGGATTTATGCTCCAGAATTGGATGCACCTGGAAAATTTGCCCTGACATATCCCGTTGAGCAGGAAATTTGACTTGAAGTCAAAAATTGGGTCAGCCACAATCGCAAAGGCAGAGAAGGCTCAAAGGGTTGTTTATTCTCATTCGTGCTGCAATTTCTTGGGTACTACTCCACCCCTCCCAAATTTCATCTGGGCCAATTATCCCTGACTGAGGTGTCTAGAGTGAGGGGTCACAGTGTTAGGGTATGGACAAGTCACTTAGGACTGAGGTGAGGAGAGATTTCTTCACTTGGAAGATGGTGAACGTGTGGAATTTGTTACCATAGGGACCAAGTCACCAAATATATTTAAGAAGGAGACAGATAAATTTCTAGATGCAGGAAGTATCATGGGGTACTGGGACAGATTAATAATATGGTATTGAGGTGGATGATCAGCCACAATCACGTTGAATGGCAGAGCATGCTTGAAGAGCTGAATGGCCTATTCCTATTTTATAAATATATACATTTCTCCCTTTCTACTACTCTGCCTATTCAATCTCAATTAACACAAATTTATGGAGAATGTCATCAACTGTGCTATTGATCACCCCTTGCACATCATCAGCTTGTTCACTAATGCTCTGGGATTTGTCAGAACCACTTGGCTTGATTGAAACATTGGGGGAATAAAGCTGAATTGTAAGGATGTGATGAGAGTGATATTTGAATATAATTTTTCTCAACATGGTATCAAGGAGTTTTTAAAACAATTATTGAAGTCATTGAGGAAACTCTCCATTGACCAATTTCAAACCTCCTACAAAGGAAGATTCTTGTGGTTGGTGCAGTCCAATTATTTCAGCCTGGCTCTGCTGTGCAGGGGTTCCTTGGGGCAATGTCCAAGGTCAACCAACTTCAACTGCTTCATCAGTGACCTTCATCATAACATGATATGGGAATGTTTGGTGATGATTACACAGAATGTAGTTTAATTCATTACTCCTCACATAACATAGCAGACTTTGTGCGTGCAGTAAGTCATGGACAACATTAAAGCTTATGCCAATAAATGGCAATTAATATAGATGCCAACAAGGATCACCATGATCAAGAGAGAACTTCTCATGGCACTAACCAGCACTACTATTTTTGCTTCTGCCATTAACATATATTTTAGGTCACCATTGGTTAGAAACTTAACTGGAGCAGTCCTATAAACACTGGCCATAAGAGCAGGTCAGAGGTTGGGTATCCTATCATTAGTGCCTCACTTCCTGACACCCCAATGCCCTTCGAGCATCTGCAAGCCATGTCAGGAATGTGATAGAGTCTCCACGTGTGAAGACTGGAACTCCAGGATCAGGTAGAGGATCTTGGTCATCACATATTAAAAAATCTTGCCCTCTGGATACGGTTCTCAGGTGGAAATAGTAACACTGTGGAAGCCTCTTGATCAATGGAACGTCCTGTCAGAGGCCTGCTGCTACAAATCTCCAACCTCTGCTGGGAGGCCTTGTCTTTGTGCCCTCTCTGCTCTAGGTCATGCTCAACACTCAACTGGACCACAACAAAAACCCATGTATTTTGCATAAAGTTGAAGCTTTCACATTAACTTGGAGCACAGATTGAAACAATGTTTGCAATTGCACTCTTGCCCTACAAAATTCTTCTCCAAGTCAATTCCTACAAACCTGCAATTCATTGTGGATCTTTTTAAAGCTAAGGTTTCTTCCAGCTGTCCAGATCTATTGTCAAACCCACAGCTAATTCCTGGCAGTTCCACAATTTCCACTCATCTGGATTTAAAGGCATCTGAAGTTTTAGAAATGCTTGCTCTTTTCACAATATAGACATTGGACCACCCAGCACTCTTTTAATACTATGTGATTGAAAATAGATTTAATACAGAGTTAATCACTTTTGTGACCATTTCTGGGTCAAATTGCACCAATTGAGATATTTGACCGGGCACTTCCTTTTATGAGTTACCCTAGCAACCCTAGTTAGATTTCTACAAACAGGACCACACAGAATGATGGTATTTCTTGAGCAATGCAACTATTGGAGGATCATCCATCATAGGGCATTCCCAGCAGCTAAGTGAAAAATTTATCTAACTCCATTAGCCAAT
>JARFYF010000002.1:50938727-50953335 GCA_030265395.1 Rhina ancylostomus | reverse complement strand
TCGCTGGCGCTGTAATAGCGTTGCGCCAACCGCTACGTTACTTGCACTTGATAGAATTGTTAGAATTATGAGGATGTGAGAAGTACCATCTTGATATATATCCCAGCTCTATTTTGCAAGTTTTTACAAATGCATTGTTTACCTCGCCTTAGCAATGTGCTTATTATTTATGTCACATCTGATGGCGCACCAGGCAAATGCACTGCTTTAGCAACAGTGCAGCATGAGTAGTTTCAGCATGAGTATATCTACTTGTCTAGAAAATCAGTGAACAGTTCTTTTGTATATAATGTACTTAGTTTACAATGAAAGGCTATATGTATTGCAAGAAAGCATTGTGAACTTCAGTAAAATTTGGGTGCACTCACCTTGGCTGACACCTAGAGGTCTTTATGAAGATGGCATCCCTTTTCTAACACACTGTGTTGTAGTTATGCCTAAATTTCTGGATCTCCAGTGACATTTCTTTGTTCTGCCATCAATCATTCAATTTTTACTTTTTCCTGGCACTTCTCAGACTTCTGTAGTCTTGAAACCTTAAGTTCAGTCCACATATTTGACAAAATATTGTAGATTTCAGCATGTAGATAGCAGATAAAATACACCATTGACACTTCAGAACTGAACTTTGAAACAATGTACTTGTCATACTTCAGCTACAGAAATTGTGTACTGTATATTTAATTACCTAATTATACACAAAACTACATATCATTCTAACTGTGGTTTGAGAATAATTGTTGCCTCTTTGCACCGTATCTCTTCTATGACTTTCTGTCATTCAGTCCATTTATCCTGCCTTTAACTTTAGTCTGAATGTTGCTTACCTTTGCTATATAGTTTTGATAAACATGTGAGAGTTATCTTGTTGCAGGATCAAAGGGAAGTTTTGCTGTAGAAAAAGTGAAGAAATATATTTTTAATGTTTTCAGATCACGATGGCAGTGAAGGGTTGGTTGTAAATTTCTGGAATGGCAAAACAGAGAAGGTTCCTCCTGGAACAGCAGTATGGATCCCTCAACACCTGGCTGAGCGAATTGTTTTGGAACTCCAGATGACCAGCACAGCTAAACAAAATCTTCTGGAAACTTACCCTGATTATCCATTGATTGTGCCACCAGGATACCGAAGTTCTCAGAGTAGTGGAGACGAATTCAAGCTTGAGTACCATACCGGGGTCAATTGTGTATGCCAAGGCCTACATTCAAATTGCAGTCATGGGTTGTGCGGGATCTCTGATAATCTACTAAGTCACTTAAACCCACAGGCAAGGTTTCTTGCTAAGAGTGGTGATGGAGATGCAAAGATCTCTGGGACAATGGAGACTAGAGAAGAACTGAGTCAGGAGGTAACAGAAAAGCTCTCTCAGCCTTTTTGGTCAAATTTGTCAATGAAGAAAAAGACACATAAGTCTGCAGAATTTATGAGGGGAAACATGACTGTGCTTCAGAGGTATATTGAAAAACTAGATAACTTGAAAACCTTACAATATCAATCTGCTGGCCTGGTTGATTTGAACAGGAATAAGCATACAAACGCAGGTAGTACTTCAAACACAAGACTGGTAAATGGCTTTCATTACATAAAGGAAGTGAAACAGGAGAATACTTGGAAAAGAATTCCCTCAGCTTCTCTTCAGAAGAAAACTAGTAAGAAATTATTTCCGTTACAAGACCAGGGCATTTCATCCATATCTACTCCTCCTCTCACTAATTATATTAACTATGTTTAATGATAGTTGTTCAGCAGCACCTTAAAATTAAATTTCTTTCCCGCTTAAATCTGAAGTTTCTATCATTCCAATATTTAGCATTAACAGAGCAACCTGCTCAAAAAGAAGGCCAATTTTCATTTGCATAGTACTCCATATTCAAGTGTGAAAGGAGGAATCGTGGAAAAAATGTTTACAAGAATTCCATGAATTTTTTGGTCTGTGGCCTGTCCAATGGATTTCAAGATGATCTTGATTCAAACAACCAGTACTCCCACGTGTAACCGGCAGAAGACTAATGCACAAGAGTAAATGAAGGGTGCTACAGTATTCTAGTTTTAAGAGCAGATGGCATCTACGTCTACTTTCAGCCCACAGTTCAGTTCCTGGCTTAGGTTGAGATTAAGTAACTCTGGACTCTTGAGTTCCCAGCTCAATCCTATTCCTAATATATTACATTCACCTCCACCTCTGAGCAGTCCAACAAATTTCTCAATCTTCCATTCCTGCAAGGAGCATGATTAACATTGGCCTTGAATATTATAATGAGGCCTGACTATAAAAGTGATTCAGGCTGCCTGCTGATAGTGGGTGGAAGGAACTCATTTCCCACTAACCACATGAGCTTGGGTTCAAAATCCAATAACGAACACATAAGAAAAAAGTGAATGCAATTTGGCCTTCTTAGAAATTGCAGGCACAGATCAATAAAAAAAATCCCAAAAAACTAGAAATTTTGAAAACACATCCAGGATGCTGGAAAGTTGGTGGATGTTTTTGGGTAAGCTATTTTGGGTTGAATGACTTTTGGATGTTGAGACACATTAGAAGAACCAACCCTGCTTTTTGGTCAGGAACTTGGAATAGCACATCCAACTCCGAGATGGGTGATCTGAGGTCAGTAAAGTTGAAAGTATAGTTTTGTTCCAAAATTGCAACCCCCTTCCCACCAAGCATCAAAATTCCTTTGGGTTTTATCCCCAGAAAATTGGAGATCTCTGTCATCTGGATGTGCAGTATGGAAAGTGTAATTGTTTCACCATTGTTTCATCAGGGACTTCTCAGTCAACATCTGTGATAACCAATCATTTTCCCAATGTTTGTACCTCTGGGTCACTGAAGCAAAGACTTGTGGACGATCGGTCACAGAAGCTTAGCGACACTTAACATGTGAACCAATCAAAATCTGAAAATACTGATTCTGGTCAGGTACTGTTCAGCTCAGTTTTATATGCAGATTTTCTTTCACATAATTGCCAGCTTCTCGAAGAGCCCCATATGTGCTTCAAAGCTTTAACACTAGCTAGTTTCTTATTGATAAAAGATTCCCCCTCTTGCCCTCTTCTATGATGATCAGCAATGTTCTCCCAGCTGGTCTTAACCTTCTGGGTAAAGTTAATGTCATTATTTATGGTGGGGAACTCTGTAACACCGGTTAAGTTCAGAAGGAAGTTACTTGGGCCTTTTAATTTAGAGATGAGATTTGCCAGGCACTTCTATTGTACGAGTATCACCCGCATCCTAGTTCGTTCCGTCAATTTACCTGAGTTACTATGTTACTGAAAGAAATGTGAATGAAGCTGAATAATGAGGACTGTAAGGAAACAATTCCACTTGTCAAACAGACTTTGGAGCTAGAATGCATCAACTTATTGCACAGCTGCATTCTGTTAACATATTCTAGATTCAATCACACTGTAAAGGTTACATTTTATTTTAGCTTCTACCTTTATTCATTTTGGTTTAATTTTTACTTAGCTATGTAATATTATTACGGATTAGGTTACTATTGGGGAATGTCCCTTTAAGACATAGCACAGTAGTGTGTGTGTGTGTGTGTGGCATAATGACAACAACAGGAGTTAAGGATGTAATGATGTTTTTGGAGCAGTCAGTCAGAGAAGAGGGGAGAGTGAGCGAGAGAGTGAGACACCAGCCTGCTGGTCTCTGTATTGATGGATGGAAAACAATAACTGTGTCTGTCACTACAATCCACGTCTGGATTTTTGGAATAATCCAGTGGAGTCCACTTTGTTGTTAACCTGTAGAAGGAAACAGGTATTTGTGTGGACAGCCATGTCTCGAATGCCTTTCAGGGTGGCAGATACTTCAGAACAAAGGAATGGAGATCATCAGTGATTGAGGTGTCACATGGGTTCCATTGTGAAACATTTGGATTTCGTAATTACTTTCTATTTGCTATCTACATTTCCTCTTCAGTCAATGGTGGTTTTGCAGAAGCCTTTGCTCATGTTTCACCTTATGACTTGCTGAACTGAACTTTGAAAACTATTCCTGGACTTGGAGTTTGGGAATTTGCCACACACACACTTTGAGTTTAGCTTTTGGGGTTAATGTTTAAGATATAACATTTTTACTTCTAACATTCTAACATTTTTGCTTTTATTTTTCTTATTATTAGTTATTAATAAAATAGTTTCCAACACTCATACATGACTCAGTGTGTTTCTTTTGTTGCTGATATATGACATAATAAACTCCTGATTCTGAGAATGAATGTTTTAAAAAAAAGATCATTGACTTTTTATTTGTCTGTGGGTCCTTATTCCAATTATACTTATAAGTGGGAAGTTTGTATCTTGTACATGGAATTTAAAAGTAAACTTAACCATCACGTATTGACTTAAGCTAGTTGATTTTCTATGCTGTGAAATAGCAAATTTGTGATGTAACTTACGGTGTTGGTACAATTTCTCAGAGTTGTTTTGCTTCCTGAAACCACCCAGGCATGTTTTACAGTTAGCTTGTCTGTTAGCTTCAGCTATACCCTCTTGTTACACTGCATAATATTAAAACAAAAGAACTTAAATTGACTTTTACTAATTTGTCAAAGCCAAAGAAACTGAACTGTTGAAATTGAATTGTGTTGAAGGATATACAAGTAATAACCAAAGTAACTGTAAAAGAGATGCTTTAAATTAGCAAATAAAGGAATAACTGATGAAATTGAAGTAGACTTTAGAATAATGGAAATAAAAGATTAGTTGAAAGAAAAGGAATAAATGAACTGCATTTGATCAAAGCATCTAAGCTTAGTTTGGTTAGGTCTCCAATTGTCTTCAGTCCCTGCCATAAACGTGAGCCGAACTGTCTGTTTCTATGTTGAATGACTCTCTGAAGCTCTGTTCTCTGGTCCCAACTCCATTCCTCTTCCTGCCTGATGTCTGAGGATGAACTGGAGTGATTTTCAATCTTGCTGTCATACTGATTCTGAAATGAACCTGTAAAGTCATAGAATTGATGATGTTTATGGCATAGAATGAAAGCTGTTTGACCTGTCATGCTCTGTCCAGCTGAAAAGAATATCAAAGGCTCATAATGGTGTGGATTTTCAAACCCACACCTCTTCATGGATGAAAAGAAACTGTATAGACGGCATAGAAATAAATGGACAGCCTGCTTCCATAACATTGTCTGTTCTGGCTCTGGCTTGGCTCAAGTGCTGTTGAAACCCTTCTTAATGCCTTTTGCTACTTGCATGCTGACTGCCCACCTTCCCACCCCCCTTCGTAAGCGAGGTCATCTAAAACTGCATTGCTCGTATTCCAACTTGCATCAACTCTCATTTACCCTTCACTCTTACGAGTGTTGGTTCCTGGTTTAGTAAGGCTTCATTCTGAAAGCCTTGCACTTGCTTTTAAATCCCAGCATGCTTTTACCATGCCTGTTTTTGCAATCTTGTCCTGTCTTTGTAAATCTCTGCACTTCAGTTCTTGCTACTTGCTCCACTGTTGGTGGTTGTATTTTCAGCTGTTTAGCTCCTAGCTAAGGAGATGCTCCTCCTCTTTCCTCACATTCCTTAAAAACCTACCTCCTTCATCATGTTTGTGATCATCTGATTTGTAGCTCGCTCATACTTTGTTTGATAACCCTACTGCTCCTCTTGGGATGTTTTACTGTTAAAGATTCTGTGCAACTGCTGTTGATGTTACATGCAATAGAAAATTAATCTGACTTTGAATGTTCCCTTTTTAAAACAAAGAAACCTTTCTGTCCTGAAGGTATTAATTCATTTTATGGTATGCTTACAGTTGCCTGACATCCTTGTATACATTACATACATACATTAATTCATAGGTAATCTTGTGCAATGAGTGTTGGAAGTGTCATTGATAAAAGAAGCATCAAACCAAGCAGATGCTGTCCTTGTTCAAAGTGTTTATGCGTGCATTTTCAGCTGCAGTCATTGGAGAGGGATCTGGAGAATTAATACTAGTTGATTTTTGATTGTCCTTGCCAGAGTTACTGAAGCCAAATATAACATTTCTTCCTGTCCCTGGAAGTGATTTCAGCCATTGAATACAGTATATGAGTGTATAGAAAGAAATAAGTGGTGATTTCAGACCAACTTGGTTCTGGAAGCCCTTTTGTTTTATAACTCTCATTTCATAAATGAGCAAATACATTTTTAAAATAAAGATTTACCATGTTACAGCTTAAAATGGAGATGTCTAGGTTGCTTCACTTAAAGAAGAAGATAACATGCTATTATATCTCAGGGCTCACTTAATGTGTGATTATAATGGCATGTTATCTTCTTTAAATATTTTAGAGAAATCTTAATATTCCTATATTCTGTTTGGAAGCTCTTGTTCACTAGAATAAGCTACGAGTTGTTCAGAATTGCAGAAGTTAATGGCAAGCCCTTAAAAAAAAAACTGGCAAAAATGCTTCTTCTCATTTGTTCCTTCCTGCCATTATATTGTACACGGATGTATTGTTTATTTAATTATTTATTGAAGTATCTGTGAACAAAACATAAACAGGGCCCATTGTAGCAAAGAAATGGGCAGAGAGTATTCATGTTTCTCTCTGAAACTGTTGAATTCAGTGGGTGTGCATTTTGTTGTCATGGGCCGACCTCCCCTGGTATCCTACACTTTAACTCAACTGGTCCGGATATAGACGGAAAGCAAAAACCTACTGCTGTCAGAAATCTGAAATAAAAGTAGGGAATGCTGGAAATACTCAATAGATCATGCAGCTTCTGTGGAGAGCAAAAAGGGGTTAACATTTCAGGTGGACAGCCGTTCATCAGTGTTTGATATCTTGTATTGCCTGACCTGCTTTTACTTCAGACGTGGGGAGCCCCTTGGCATCTTGAAGTCCAGCGATGAGTCTCTGAGTCGTGGCAGAGCCATGAGGGATGCATCAAGAACCCTTGTGCTGAAACGCTCCTGACTATTTTGACAGCCAAAAAGGTCCCACCCCAGGTTTGCTGGATATTAGTTTTAACAGAGTTTGTAAATGTTTCTGTATTGAAACATATGTCATCAACATGGAGAGCTAATTTTAGACCTCTGTAAGTGACTATAGTTAAGGCTCTGATATCATATTTTAAAAACTATTAGAAATGGAAAAATGATTTAAGCTTTTTTGAAAGTTAAAAAAGTTTTACAATATCACAAATAATTAAAAAACATTAAACAAATAATTAAAACAAGTGAACTTGCATTTTCTTTCTCTGTCTTCTCTGCAGCTTCAACTATCATTAAAAATAATTTGGGTTGTGAATCCCGAAGCAGGTCTAACCAGACACAAGTTCTGAAAATCAAACTGCTGCAGCCACTGGAAATCTGAAATTAAAAACAGAAAATGAATGGTCTTCAACCTGAAATATTAATTCTATTTCTCTTCCCACAAGATCTGAAATCTTGTTTCCTTTGGTGTAAATTCTGGGGAATCTCAGAAGATGCAACTTTGCTGTTGGACTTCAGGGGAACTCTAGTGGTGGAGCAAAGTGAATGATGCAGTAACAGCTATAGTGAGTATGTCTAGATGTCTGCATTTGACTATCTGGGCCAATGTTAAAATTAGAGCATAGAACATAGAAGACAGAAATTAGGAATTAGAAGACTGAAAAGTACCCAGTTGAAAGTCTGCTGTTCTGAATACTCCTGTTGAGCTTCATTCAAACTATGTATGGGACCAAGGACACTGGGAATAATGTAGAAAGGTGTAAAGGTCCACAACTAGTAGCGCTGAGTCATTTTTGTGGACTGAATGGAGATGCTAAGTGGAATGGTCAACCAATCTCTGTTTTGTGTTTCCAGTGAATTGGAATCTGTATTGTAAGCTTTAAAAACTGTATCAATTTCAGTGTAGAATACTGAAGTCTTTGTTTCACCTTCAAGAAATGTGTATAATCCTAGAAAAAGTGAAGAGAGTGAACTAGTGTACAGTTTGCATCTCCTGTGATAGTGCACAAAGGGTTCATCCAGTTGCAAGGGGATGCTGGGGGTTAATGTGGAGTGGAATAAGGGATCACTGAGGAACACTGCATTGTCTTTTGGCTGAACCTATTTTTTGTGTTTTGATCTTGTTTTGACAGGGTACATGTCAAGGGTTTTGAGGAATTACACAGAGCACGCATGTGACGGAGAATATATCTCACTGCGATGTCCCCATAGAACAACAATCAGTATCCAGTCTTCATTTTATGGTAGGAAGGCACCCAGCCACCAGATGTGCCCATCACGCTACGCACAGTCTTTTAAAGACCTTGAAATGGAAGATTTGTCCTGTTCAGCTATCACATCCTTGCAGGTATACATCAGACTTAATTTTAGAAATGGGATAGGAATTCTTACCCATCTGTTGAAGATAATATATTTTGTGCTTTAACTTTTTAGCATCTTGGAGGGAATCCACCCAACTCAGCCAATGCTGAACAGCCAAACCAGCAGTTCTTTTAAGGAAAGGCAGGAGGCCACCCCAAAAATGGCTCCAAAAAATGTTTAACACTTGTTTTTATTGAGTTGAAAGTTGCTAGCCCATGTAATTTCCTATCCCTCAATAGCCATTTGCTTGTTGGCCTGCTTTGTCTAAAATTTTAAGTGGACCCATTATTTCTGTGTGTGCGTGCGCACGCGCGCGCGCACACACACGTGCACAGTTTTTTAAAGGTTTACTATAAACTTCACCAAAGCAAAGCCTAGAGATTTGTCCTATCACTTGTATTCAAACAATGTTGAAAAATCAATTGTACAAAATGTAGATTCTGAAGTGAAATATGAGTAAGTGGGAATGAGGGGAAGGGTAGTTGTTAAGTGTGTGAGATGTCAAATAGTTTTCATCCTAACACCTGCTGAAGTATAAAGCCAAAATACACTGTGGTATTCCATATCAGATGATAGCAAGATAGAAGAAGGACCAGAGGCCTGTAACACATCTTTAAAACACATTACTGAGTTGAAAATTTCACCTCAGCCAAAGGAACTGCAATGTATAATGACAGCTAAGCATGGCATTTAACCAATAATAAACAAAGGATGTGAGGAAAATAGCAACTAAGTGGAGGGGGGGGGGGGAGAAATCTAAAAATGTTTAGAATGAAACTGACTACATTTATGTGATCTTATGTTTGCATCAAGGTGATGAAAATTGAATATAAAAACAATCAAATTATGTCCTGGTATTTCACACAATTATTATGAATCTGCCTTGCGAGCTTGAAATGTGTTTGGGAAGCAACAACAGTTATCTTAAGCAGGATTAATAAAGAAGAAGGTTAAACAATAATGAATGTATCAATGAAATCTACCTCTCTTGCTGGGAATTAATGCTTAATATTTACTTTGTTAGTCATGTTTATTGTTTTAGTAAATTTATTGGAAAATATTAGGTAAGTGAATGAAAGCATTAAATTCATACTTAATTCTTGACTGACCTACAAATAATGCTAGTGTTAATTTGGATTTTAAGGAGAGAATGACCTTTTGCCTGCCAAGGCAACAATATCCAGGATTTTGTGTTTTGGTATTAATTCATTTGACAAAATTCTAAATTTTATGTTGTTGATGATTCTATGAAAACAAAATGGAAAGGGTCACCATTTTGAGAAACAGACAACTGATATGTCAAGCCCAGCTAATCAGAATTTCAAATCAATTTCCGTTTCTAATCCATGTCTGGTAATGTTATAGTACCTTTTTCAGACTACCCTTACCTAATACAGGATTTTTTTTGCTGTGTTCTAATTTGTGAACAACATTTGATATCTCACATTACCTTTCATTAGTAATGCAATTACAAATATGGAAAACTTATCAAGTCCAGCTTTTATAAGTGGAAATATGTTACATTTTTTAAATTCGAGTTACAATGAGATTAACACACAAATCTTCAACCTAATTTATATAGCAGTCATTCAAAGCCCAGATTTTCAGGACAAATTGTTAGTTCTGAAATTATGGTGTGGTCCATATCATATGTATTTGTAAATATAACACGTGATTTTGCCAACGATACTTGTCATCAAAACTATTTGAAATTTAATTGGAATTGGGGAATATTCACTTCCACAAAACATGTTATTCTCCAGTTGTGCACTTTTCACTTTATAATTGGATATAATCATTGTTAGGGAAGGCCTTCTGCAATAAGATATCCAAAGGAATATTTATTACTTTATTACAAGTGTTTTACCAATCCCAAAGCTTCATAGTAAGATAGCTTAGGGATAGAGCAAAAACAAATGTGATTAGTGCTTTACCAGAGGCAATAAGCTTATAGGTGTTCTGGATAAAGCTTATTAGTATTGAGCCCAGGGCTTACATTCATCAACTGATAAAACATGTCAGGAAGAGAAAATTAGGAGGAAGCTTAGCACTTTGAATCTGGGACAAATGAAGATCCTGAGGGAATGCAACTCGAGAGGGTTACCTCCCATAGTTGTTAGACACAGGCCAGTTCTGACAAGAAAACCTTAAAGCATAACTTCACTAGGTATCACTCCACCACAGATATAAAGCACAAACTACTTCCCTCTATCTTGCTTGAGTGGCTTATTCATCTTGTAAAGATTCAGTTATTCAGACTGCCAAATTTGAATGAGCAAAGATTACATGAAAAAAATCATTGTGCTGTGAAGTTTAAAAAAAATAATTAAGATACTTTTGAAAATTGTCCAAAAACTACCAAAGTAAGAAAATGACATTCAAATTTCTGGTGCTGGATACCCTTGTATGTTTTTCTAAGACTTGGATTCCCTACAGCAGGCATCCCAAGGTACTGGGAAAAAACCCCCCACCAATGCTGTCTGTGCAAAATCCGCCAAATTCAGTGGAAGGATGTGAGCCAATGTTGCTGCCCTCCCTGAGACTGATGTGTCAAGGCCCTAGTTACACTCAGTTGGCTATGTAGCACAACTCTCTTGTTTGCATGCTCAACATCTGACATCCAAAGCAAATACTCTTCCTTGGAAAGAGATTACCAAGTGGACAGGGGAAAGATTCAAAGGTTTGCTTAAAGCCTCCTTGAAGAATTACAACATCCCTACTGACTCCTGAGAATCTTCTAGCCCATGACCACTCAAAGTGGAGCAGGAGCATTTAAGATCCTATTGAGAACCATTATGTTTTGTATTAGGAGAGCACAGAAGCCCTATAAGTGGGTGGGAGTAGTGTAGCACCTCGCCAATTGTCTATCCGTGTGCCCTGTCAGGCACCCCTTGCCCACGTGGTTCCGACATTGGCCCCTTCAGCCACCTTAGAACTAACAAAACTGCAGTGAAAGCAAGACATCATCCAAGGGGCTGCCTAAGAGAAGGAGGCATGGATAATTTGACAAAAACTCAGTTATACCAAGATTATTCCATATTCATTTGGAATTCAAGTGCAGGGAGATTGATAGGTCCATTTTGCACCCGGTCTGGTTAAGTTCTTCAGCTTCTCCAGGAGCCTTGCCTTTATACTCTATTTCTGCTAAAAGATTTCAGCAGCAATAGCTGAAATGTGTGCCTTTGAAGTCTTCCAAAAGGCCCTAAACCAAGGTAATTGATCCTGGAGGGGCTAGATTACTTTGTCCAGAGAAACAATGTCCCCTTTTGAAGTTGGAGATTCCAAAATTGTCACTGGGGCTGGTGGGACCTCAGGCAGAGTGGTTTCTGAATGTAGATTAGGATGAGTGCTACTAATGTGCACTTACAAGTGCCAGCAACTCATTGTCAGCATTTGACACAATCCTTGGGAATTTGAGATCTGGTCTCCAACCCATAGCAAGGCTAGGTAGGTATTTATTCTCTTATGCTAATAAAGGCAGAACAGTACCATGAATTGCTTACAAAGTCACTACAATATAAAGATTGTAATGAAGCTTCATTGTGCTGTCATTTTTGATAATACCACACTTTATCTCAGAAACAGGAACACCTGCTCTGTAAAAGGAGAAATTCCTGATGACTAATGACCTATAATAGGAGGCATTAGCATTATTGTCTTATCTACTTTAAGCAGCTGATTGGATTTCTGAAAAGCTCCACATGAGCTGAATTTAATATTTTTTATATAAACAGATTCCATATCAATGGAACACTCTCCCTTTTGTGTAATGAGTTGAACAGACAAAATCCTGCAGTTCATCAGTTAAAGACAATAGAACATTTTCAATAGTAACTCCAGCCGGCATACTGAAAACAAATGATAAAGAGCCGAAATAAAAGGTGTTGATTGACACAAATTGAACATGATGAGATAAGGACATTCTTTGGTCACTTCTGAGTTATGTTCCTCATCAAGCATTTATGCAGTCAAGCATAGTTCTGTGAAAATCAAAGTAAAGGTTTTATTTGTTTTTGTTTCACTGAACAAGGAAGTGACACAATTTGAAGAAACCTCTCAAGATCAACAATAATATTTTAGTCTTCCAGGTTGTTACTAGCTGCAGGCATTGCACATCACTTTAATACCTTGTCTGTCAGTGATAATCCTTGCCGTCAGGCCCAGACTGTAGATCAAGTATAGGAATGCCAAGCAATCATCACTTTGTTTTAGCTAACAACACATCACACCATCAGAATGGAGAAGGTATTCTGTATTTCATCCAGGAAAGGTGTTTGCTATCCCCTGGGGCTATAATTTCATGCTCATTGATATCCCAAGGAATTGCACACAATATGTTCGAATGTATGGTCACTCTTTACTTCTCTGAGATGCTTCTGTTATTTCTCTGTCTTCCTTCTTTTGCTTATTTTTTTCTATTCAATTTTTCTAGTGTTTCTCACAAGTGTGCAGAGCTGCAGACAAGTTGCCTTACTTTCAACTTGCTACATGCTCACCTCCCTTTTAATTTCCCTTAATGTCTTCACGTTTACCCTCGTGCCCTCTCTTCCGACCTGTTTCCCATGATTTTGTTTTACTTTATTCTAATTCAATTTTTAAATTAAAAATACTGCCTTAGTGCCTTTTTCTCTCCGTCTGACAAGTGGGTGTTTGCAGTGAATATCCCTAATTTCTACGAGTGAGAAATTATTAGTTACCTTTTCCAACTGAAAACAAAACACCGGTGTATAATTAGCTGTCTCAGAAATTATATGGCCTTGTTTTGAAAGTTTAAAGTCTTTCCTTCTCTCTATTATTTCCCCCCCCCCCCCTATTTTCTTGTATCATCTTGTGTTTTTGTTTTAGCTCTGGTCATATTTTCTGTCTCTCCTTATCCTTCCCAATCTATTTTCTGAAGTCTAAAGAATACAAAGCAAGGTCACAAAAGAAGAAGAATCAGTTTCTACCCTAGCACAGGTACGCACATACAACCACTTGTGATTTTTAGAAGATGCACTTGATATTACTTGCATATTACAACTCTAGCTCATCAGCTTCATACTGGTTCCCAGCGTAGCAATTCCATTCGTTTGATTTTGCCATCTCCTTATTTCCCTGTATACCTACAATTTATTCTCTCTCACATGACAATCAACTTCCCTTTGACATTTTTGTTCAAACTAAAGTGTAATTTACAGTAGCCAGTTAACTTAACAGCACAAGGAAATGTTAGCATCCTGCAGAAATCTATAGGAGAAAATGCAAACCTGCATAGATGGCACCTGAAGTGAAGATGAAATCTGGATCACTGAAGCTGAGAGGCAGCAACACCAGCTGCTCTGCTGGCCTAAAATTTACTGGATTGGTTTATAAAAATATATTCTATTGTTTTCCCAAAATTATTTGAAAAAAGTCTGAGCATAGAATATTATAAATCAAGGATAGTACTTTAGCACTGTTGATCATGTGAGTTAGATGCTCAACCTGCACTAAGCATTTTCCTACCATCCCACCCCCCGCAAACACGCACCTTGGCCTGCTTGAAATGCAGGTCCCATAAAAATCATCCATCTCAAGTCCATTTTGGAGAGCTGCATAGGATTTCAGGTAAACTGTTAACAAACCCATTACAAGCTTAAAAAGTACAGTGTTTAAGTATAATTGCATTATCGCACATCAAGTAATTTTTGTTCAACCCTTTTGAACATTAGTATCTTCTCATTTGGAGGAAAGCCCCCCAAAAATTCAAAGTATTTCAGTAAAATTTATGGTAACCAGGTGTCTGCCATATGAAATTACAAGATGTGTCACACTGCCTGATGTCAAAAACTACAACATAAATAAAGGATGCTGCAACCACTTCAAAGTTAGAATTCTTTTATTGAATATTAAATTAAGTATAATTGTCTAAATTTACAAGCTGATTTTCTGCATTTGAAGTTCTGGTCAATTCAACACCTCTGTAGCAGAAAGGCGGTATCAAACTGAATTTCATGAACTATATTACTCCTCCTAATGAGTTGATGTCTTTCATTTATAGCCACTGAGACAGTAGTTCCCATTCTGGGGTGTGCAATCTCCTTGGGGGATGGGTTGCCAAAAATTACATGTTTTAATAATATTGATACATTATTAAATACATTTTTAATACCTTGTTCTAGAAAGATTGCAAAAAAGTAATAATGGATGAAAATACACTCAGCATGCTACCTTCCCCAGCCATAAGACTGCCAGTTGAAACCCAGAATTCCAATGACAGCTTCATCTCTGCAAAGGGAGTGGTCTGTGATGCAATCAAGCATTTATTGGGTTGCTGGGGGGGGGGGGGTGGTGTGGG